>CM069451.1:57236020-57451937 GCA_035610835.1 Ophiura sarsii
TATTCTATACCCTACACCCGGACAATTTAGTTCAAAAGTAATCAAATAATTACATTACCGAGGATCGGGTATTCACAAATAAAGAGTTAGTAGTAAATAGATCAACAAAACAATGGTATTTGGTGGTTAATTGTGAAAGAAATAAATGAAAGGGGGAATATTAAAAAGGTATTTGAAAACAATATTATAGAAACATGTGGTAATTTCATTCGAGGCCCGTCAGCGTGCTTAAAAATAAAGAAAACAACACAAAACAATATTTTGTCGAATTGCTATTCAAAACAAATTGCAGCAAAGAAACCATATATTGAATGTTGCAATGGTAAGGTATGATATATTGAGCGGATACATTCTTTTTGACAATAATATTAACAGATTAGATTTAACTTTTATATTATTAATAAATTTAATTAAGCTTAATAACTACATCATGTATACTTAATTAATAACCTAGTCGCAGTAACATGTGTCTCAGGACTTATAGTACGGAATCAGTAGTTGATAATGTCCAGATGTTAATGATAGATGAGATTCGCAGGTCCTATGCTACTAGGACTAAAGAGGACCTGACTTTTCGATTCTGGTTCTGGTCAAATACTGTCCAACGCTCCTGATGGAGCCAAACGGACAGGGTTGTGTGCGCATGTAATGATGTGTTGTGCTTGCTTAGTCTTGCTTGCTTAGCCCTTTCATACTCATAGTACAGGAAACCCATACGTTGGTGGGGTTTTTTTCTTCCCCTACCAACGATGGGGACAGATAGTGAAACATGCAAAATACCCTATGATGATAATACCAACTGATGACAAATATCACTAAGTATGATTTGTTGTACTAGCCCTTGCAGATGGTTTGCAAGGGTGTTCTTCAATTTTGGTAGGGAATCAATGTTTGTGATGTGTTCCGGGAGTGAGTTCCAGTCACGTATTGTGTGGGGGAAATATGCATATTTGAGGCAGTCTTTGTTGGTTGCGATTTGACTGTATGCGTTACAATTATGAAGCTGCTGTGTACGACACTGGGCGGGCTGTAGCTGTGAGTCGAGGGGCAAGGATAGGAGACCAAGTCTGGCTTGCTGAAGGACTGTTAGCCTGCGAGCCAGTCTCCTGTTGGTGAGGGAGTCCCATCCGAGGTTATACACAGGCTATATTTGTGGATCATTTGCATTCAGCTTTTACATTATTTATTAAGATTTTTAAATTTTATTCAGCTGATATTTGTTGGCTATGGCTATGGCTATGGCTATGGCTATAGTCTCATTAGATACCAACCTATGGAGCATGGTTCATGATATGGGTATTATACTGTATGTAAAAGCTTGTGGGTTCAGGCGTGGTGATCTGCATCGTACTTCAACAGGATCTTCAGCGGGGGGATCCGGTTCAATGAATGGAAGGTGGCATGGAAGCAATATTTAAGTTCCTGTGCAAGATTCTCTTCCTGCCTTCTCCATCTTCCTGCTGAACGGTGTATACTGGTAATTCAGGGCGTTTACTGATTATGCGATAAACAGGTTGTTCCCAACGATCGGCCAACTTATGTTTTCCTTGGATGCCAACTTTCCTTACCAGAACGGTCACCAGGTAGCAGCAGATTTGCATGCACTTCACATCATAGCGGGTCTTATTTCTTTGGGCTGACTCTTTAGATTTGTCGCACACTGCTTTGGAGAGTCGAAGCAAGTTTGACATTACGGTTAGCCAATCAGCGTTGACTTTGCGCTCACCCTCAATGATTGCATTAAAAGCTATTGAAGCTCCCGGGACTGCTGTGACCCATTACCACGCGCAAGTATATGTACGGGATACGCTTGTATTTTTAATTGTTTGAAATGCTGAGCATGAGCGTTTAAGTGCAAGTGACACGCACACACATTGCGCTCTCTTGGGGAAACACAATCTGACTGGACGTGGACATACTATATTTGGTTAACTATGTCATTCGTTAAATTTGACATTTGGCAGGTCACCGTTTATTATAATGAGCGAGCTTCAGGGGGTATGGACGTAAGGACGTAAGTCGAAGGACCCTCGCCTTCGGATTGGCGCTCCCCCCCCCCTGGGGCGAGTGCTACGCGTTGGCTGCATGATCACAATCAATTTGATTTGAGTGACTGATACTAGTGACAATAACTATGTAGGCTATTTCTGTTGTTTGTTTAATTACCGTACATCAAACGAAGTACTTCAGTGAAAGCCAGGCTCAACAACGCGAGGGGGATGGCTCATAATTTTCAGTCAATATTTCGTCTATTTATTATTTATTTTCAATTTCAATTTGATTTAATTTACGTTTGATTTAATTTACTTATATTTCTGTTATGTTAGTTTTCTGAGTCACAATCTAATCTAATCTAAATGAATACTCAATAAAATTGCTTAAAGCAAGTCCCGGGGGGGGGGGGGGCCAGTCAAACATATTGGTGTACACATGCGTGACCACATTTTTCCAGACACCCCCTAAACAAGTTTTACCCTGCAAGCAAAATTACCCCCTAAACAAGTTTTTAGCGCGCTTTCCTTGCAAATTTTGGACCCCTAAACAAGTATTGCCAGAATATGACCCCTAAACAAGTTTTGTCTATTTAACGGGGAACAAAATAAGTTACCCTAAACACGTTCGACCTGTATTTTAAGCCGGGATTTTAAGCCACCCTTTTTCTTGAAAATCAGCATTTTTAATACCCTTAACGCGTCACGCGCGTGACGCGTCCAACACTGAAAAAACACCCCTTTTTACGCGTTTTTTGGGTCACGCATGTGTACAACATTATGTTTGACTGGCCCCCCCGGGAAGCAAGTAAGCAACATCTAATTGAGAAAAACAAAATGGCGAATGATGAGACAGACCAAATGAACTTAATCTACGTTACATGCTTATTTACACCGGTTTTGAAACATTCAACGGTTTTTGACTCTAAGACGGATGAAGGGAGGTTGTTCCACTCTGATATGGTATTTGCAAAAAAGCTGTATTTATACACATTTTTGGATGCTTTGAATAGTCGGAATTTCCTTGGGTGATATTGTCTAGTAGTCGTTGTAGTTTGACGTTGGATATGTTCTGGAATTGGGATTGCTATATCATTTGCATGAATTTTATACATGATTGATAGACGGATGTTCCTTCGTCGTTCTTGCAAATTCGACCAATTCAAATCACTTAGTATGTTAGTTACAGTACCATCTGATCTACTATAATTACATGCTACAAACCGAGCCTGTTCTATAATTACATGCTACAAACGCGCCTGTAACATTAATATCCCATTTGTGGAGTTTGTTGCAAACTTGCAGTACCGTACCTGACAGAATAACGGATACAGATTACAAATACAGAATGACATCATCAATGAAATTATGAGATCATGACATCAACAACTTTATCTTGTCGTATAACACATACCGTAACACGTGGTGATTACGGATGGGGACAAAAATGGGAACAGTTTTTTAAATGTCACCCGGCCAGTTTGTGTACCGTAAAACGGGTGAATAAGGATATTCACCCTGTTTTACGGTACACAAACTGGCCAGGTGACATTTAAAAAACTGTTCCCATTTTTGTCCTATTCACTCCATTTACGGTAGTCCAAGAAATTCGTTTGTGAATTTAAAGGTGACAGTTTCTGTCTGTAAGACCAAAGTTGAGTCAAGTTACCTTGAAATGCCAACTTTAGTGTGCATTTAGACCCAGGGCCCTCATTATTTGAGTAATTTTCAACTTCGGGCCAACTGTCACAATTGGTGGCAACTGTGGGATTGTATTGCACGGTGTAGTGCGTTTCTTCTGGTTATCTTAACTGAGCTGGCACATTTGACCTTTCACCTACCCCAGTGTTCTCTCTTCGTATTCAGAGGGGCAACACATGATCGTTCCAGGATCTTGAAATACCCCTATTTGACGGCGTTTCGCGGACAATATTGCTAATTTGACCCCCTTTTTCGCACAAATGCACGGACATTTTGTCTGAAAATAACCTCCCTTTTTCACCATTTCAAGGACACTTTCTAAATAGTTCTACTATTATAATAGGAAACCACCTATGCACGGACTACCATTGTTCATTAATTTAATTCTTAGATTATATTGCTATTTCTTTTGTTATATTATCATCTTGCCCTTTTTCCAGCTAATTTCCCTTGTTTTTTGTTTCACTTTCGTTTTGATCATATACATTGCTAGAATAACCATTTTGACCATCTTTGTTAATTAAAGCTTTTGTTGTTTTTCGTTGTTTTCCTTTACGTGTGGTTTCTCTGTTTTGTTTTCTATCAAGTTTGTCTATGTATGCACACCAGCCAGGTTTATAATATTACTTTATACAGGGTGTATCAGAATGATCTATACTGAGGTAAGGGGTCGTCCATAACTTTCGCCATTTTCAGTTACGTACAAAGCGTACGTAAGAGGGGGGAGGGGGTCGAAATATACCCCAACCGTACATAACTTAAATGGCGATCTTGAGAGGCAGGATTTTGTTTTTAAAGTACAAAATAAACAATTTATTGCGTACGTAACTCGAGGGGGGGAGGGGGGTAAAAAGTACGTACGCTCTGTACGTAAGTGAAAATGGCGATAATTTTGAACGACCCTAATACAAAAAAGAAAATCGGTATAAACTTTATTGACATTGTCCAAACCGTTTTCATATCTTGCGCAAACACCCAGCTTTCGTAGGAATTTAGATCTTGACTTTTTTGTAACGATAGTAGATTTCAAGTTTTTGTCGAAATGGTCCATTATGAAATCTATAAATTTACTAACCCTTTAAAACATAAATTATTTCTAAAATGTTATTCGCATTATTATTGCACCCTCTTCTTATTTTAATTAGCTTGATAACAATCTATTGTTGTGTGCATAGAAAACAAAGCTTTGATTGAATAGGGCATGATTTGTTTAGCTTAAGTGGTTTTAACCTTCCATTCTTTTGAGGGAGTTTTGAATATAACTTATGAGGTGTGGGGTTCATTGTTTGAAATGCTGGTAGTGAGAATAGCTGTAAAGATGAATTATGTGAGCCAAAATGTGAAAATAAGTTTTTCATCAATTTTCGATTATGTCTTGCCACAGCGGAACAAAAAGAGATATCTCAATGAAATTAACAGAATAAGTAGGAAACATTTTCACCTTCATATCGCAAGTGTTTAAATTTGAAACATTATTTGTTTATATATTTTATATATTTTTGAAACCCTGTATAGATCATTCTGATATACATCCTGTACATTAATATGATTGCCTTTCTGGCATGAAACTCCTTTTCCGGAAGGTCTATACATTATTACTTTTGATTACGCTCTGCCGTTTTGGCATTGAGCACTCTATTCAGAAGATATAGTCTAACCATGAAATCTTGTCGATATTAATGAATTAATGTTGATACATTTTAAATGTATTAAAATGTTATTAAAATACATTGTAACTCTCCATATTGCTTTATCCATGCCCCTATCTTTTGTATTACCATTACCGATTATCATTTTTCCAAGAGGTCATTGAACTCATTGACATTGTGAGCTCGCTGTGAGGTTTTTTTTCAACGGTGCCTTTCATTATGCTCTGTTTTGTAATAATTTTTGCTCTGACTTTGTATTGATATTGTTATATATTATGTGAAATATTGTATAAACTCATATTACATAAGCTCATAACTCGTATAACTCAATGCTAGGATCTAGGTTTGAATCCCGCAATAGACAGCAGTGGCGTAGCTGGGTTATTGATATTGCGGGGCGACAAATGAAAATGAACCAACAAGATTTTTGTGAGTCCAGAAATGCACGCGCGAGTGTGCGAAAATGTTTGACTTTACACATATTTGTTGCATGATTTAGCAACATTTTGGCTCTGAACAAGCTTGTACCAACGAATATTGCATTTTTGGAAGACATATGCGCGCATAGCGCACGGAAAAAATTTCATCTTTGTACTTTTGACTATCATAATTCCATGATTCCTTTGGTCAAATGAACCGACAGTGCAATCTCAACCAACACGACGTCAATATTGGGGGGGGGGGGTCACCCCCTCACCCCCCCCCCCCCCCCCCCCCCCCCCCCCCCCTCACCCCCTCTGGCTACACCCACTGACAGACAGAGCTGGTTTTCCTCCACCATTTGGTCCATTTATTCCCCTGGTAGTTATTTCCCAAAGTGCACCCTAGACCTCGATAATTATACCCCAATAGGCCTACCTAAGATTATGATTATTAGGCTAAAATTCCATCCCAAGAGATTAACAAAGTGCATTAAATATTGCTTTTGTTTGTTCTCATTCCAGGTTTGTTATATTCTTACTAGAAACAAGCAGCAATGGGTTAGCTGGTGTTTTTGTTGTTGAAGAAGTAGCTTATTTATAGACCTATATAATACCCAACCTTCAGAAGAAAGCACTGGATAATGATTTTCCAGCAAGATAGAAGAGAACAGTACTTTTAGCTCCATCTGTGAGTGGGTCTCTCTATCACAATGGGATGTGCCGTCTCAACTCTACTTCCATCATTAACCATTCAAGGTGTGCCATCAGGGTACAGTCAAGGTGTGCCATCAGGGTACAGTCAAGGTGTGCCATCAGGGTACAGTCAAGGTGTGCCATCGGGGTACAGTCAAGGTGTGCCATCGGGGTACAGAGATGACATGACAGGAGCGACTAGACCAGACGCAGGAGGTGGTAATAGGAGACATCCAGATGGAGATCTGATATTATCTGAGGTAATTGAAGAAGTGTCACTATGAAGTGTCATTGGTGGTGGGTTGGGATTCAGAGATGATATGACAGATGATGATTTAGATCCATCCAGCTGGAGATCTGGTAATATCTGAGCTAAGGTATGTAATTGAAGAAGTGACACCATGATGTCATGTACATTGGCCTCTTTGCCCATGGGTGGTTGGGGTTGGGGTTCAGAGATGATATGACTGACGGGAGGAGGGCAGTTGTGGTATTCATAGACGTCATCCATCCAGATGGAAATATGTTATATATCTGAGGTAATTGGAGAAAGCTATTTTTATATATCAGCGTTTTTGTCCAGGGGTTAGTTAGGTACTGAGATAACTGGAGCAGGGGTGGTAGTAGGCAGCATCCACAAGGATCCCTGATGTTGTCAAAGTAAGAAACTTGCAGAAGTTATAGTAATTGTCCCCAAAGCATACAGTTCAGTCCACTTGACCCGGGTAAACTTTTGTCAAAAACAACAACATTTGTTTGTGAGATTTAGCTGTGGTATGGACTAAACATTTGGTAAGCATAAACTTCGATCTTTGAGAAGGTTGGTTTGGGAATTGTGGACATTAAAGGCATATTATGTGATCTTTTCCAGAGAGCGCCCTCTATTCATGATTTTTTTTAGAAAGTAGATTTTCTTGCAGATTTACATTTCCGATCATAAATCATACATACATTCCAAGTTACAGAGCGATACGATTCCTAATTACCTCAAAATCATGGTTTTAGAGTGAGTTTAGAGTGAAAAATATAAACTGTCGGAATCCCGACAGGTTAATTTTCACTCTAAAACCATGATTTTGAAGTAATTAAGAATCGTATCGCCCTGTAACTTGGAATGTATACATGATTTATGATCAGAAATGTAAATCTGCAAGAAAATCTGCTTTCTATTTTTTTTTCGATGTTGAGGGCATTCCCTGGAAAGATCACATAATATACCTTTAAGATTGAAAGTGGAGAGAACTGAGAGATGGAGGATTAGGCGACAAAAACCCTGTACAGGAAAACGAACCTCTCAGGTAGTGTCGGTCGGTTGTTTTTTCTCTCCTAATTTTCCCTTGAAAATAACCATGAAAATAAAACAAATTTGTAAACATTTGGCCGTATTATGACAACTCTGACTATTGTTTATATTATTATGCTCATATTATTTTGCGGCTCCAAGCAGGAATCCGAAATCATTCTCCACTCCAGAAAGTCACTTTTATTCGACGAAGGCACACCATGGATGAAAAAGAGCAGCAATGGCACATTTGACGTCATCATGGGCAGCTATCACGGTGCAGAGATATGCGATCTGGTCAGCCTATACACCCTCAACATCCTCTCCAAGAAGATCGATAAGAAGAACATTGGACTTTATAGAGATGACGGCCTAGCAGTATTGAAAAACACACCTGGCACCACATCCGATCGACTCAGGAAGGACATCACCAAGATTTTAAACGACATAGGGCTCTGGATCCCCATCGATTGCAATCTCAAAGTTACCAACTTCCTTGACATCACAAACATCATCTTGAACCTAAACACCGGCAAGCATCATCCGTACCGCAAACCCGACGACCGGCGGCTGTATATATCAACAAGCTCTCGAATCACCCCCCTAACGTCATCAACAACCTACCAGCATCTATAAGCAGAC
The DNA here is from genome assembly GCA_035610835.1 of Ophiura sarsii. Classification (NCBI taxonomy): domain Eukaryota; kingdom Metazoa; phylum Echinodermata; class Ophiuroidea; order Amphilepidida; family Ophiuridae; genus Ophiura; species Ophiura sarsii. Next base: position 57,244,401 of record CM069451.1, read on the forward strand.
GGATATCCGACATTTCATATGACAGAGAAGCATTCGATGATTGCCGCGCCAGCATACGACGACGCCTTAAGATCTAGCGGATTCACCCAGCACTTATTGTACACGGAAAAGCAACCTAAGAAGACGCGACATCGACAGCGCAATATAATCTGGTTCAACCCACCATACATCAAAAGCGTATCAACCAACTTCGGCAGATACTTCTTGAAACTCATTGACAAGCATTTCCCAAAGGAATCCAAGCTCCACAAGATATTCAACAGGAACACCGTCAAAGTTAGCTACAGCTGCATGCCCAACATAGCCAGTATTATCAAGTCACACAATAAGATAAGTCTCACCGAATACCGACGAAACCGTGCACAAAGCAACGCAAGAAAACATGCAACTCCCCAAAAGCTAGAAGGAATTAAGACTGTCCACTCCGAGGAAATTGCTTAGCTTCCAGCATCATCTACAGCGCCGTGATCACATCCACCAACAACAATGTGACCAAGGAATACATCGGACTCACGTAACTTCCCTTTCCCAAGCTGAGATACTACAACCACATGCAGTCCATAAGAAAGGAAAAACACCAACACAGCACTGAACCCTCAAGATGGTCTATCATCACCAAAGCGCGTGCATACGTCAATGAATCCAAGCAGTGCAACCTTTGCCTCACGGAGAAGCTGTACATCATCAACGGCGACAAAAGTAGACTCCTCAACAAAAGATTTGAGCTTGTTTCCAAGTGCCACCATGAAAACAAGTTTTTACCTTACGAATTGTCCCAGAGGCATCCATCCAATATGCCATGTAACACAAATAAAGAAGAAGGTCGGTCTCAGAAGTCCGCCCGCATTGGTATGTGAAATGAGCTACGGCGCGTAGGTCTATGCGCTGGGGGCTAAAAACCTTTTTCTTTTTCTTTTTTAGGATTTTTTTGGATTTTTTTTTATTTTTAGGATTTTTAAAAAAAAAGTTAAAAAAAGTTCTCCGTAAGCTTGGATAAGCCACAAAAAAAAATAGCAAAAAAAAAAAAAATCACATACCTCATAGCCTATTTTCTAAAAAAAGAAGAAAAAAAAGCACAGCACTTAGCTTATTTGCACAATGTTTCTGAGACAGACCTTCTTCTTTGTTTGGCCTTAATTACAATCACGTTCGCAATAACTGCATCTACAACCTCGTCCGCAATAACCAACGGCTTTCCCGGTATACACAGAATAACAACCAGTTGTCTGATGATCGCATAAGCGTGAAACTCTGAGTAGCAACTACCGTTCCAAATGGTTTAACTTATATCTCTGCATCGCATTGAGCCCTCTGCAAGAAGATTGCTTACCAATATTATTTTGCATTTTCAAAGAAAGGGGTTGGTCAGGCCCGTACAACAGGGGTTTTCTTTTCGTCGCCTTGCTGGCAGAAATGGTGGAAACGGCATTGTGAAGTTTTCATTATTATTCCAGAATTGGATATTCTCCACAAAATGTTGTTTTTCATACCAAAACTTGACCCATACCTTGGGAAAATCTGGGGGGGGGGGGTGGGAGGGTACTCAGATTCGGTGTGCCGCTGGAGAAAACCCCTACCCATTATTAAGGGTGATTTTGGAAAAATCGGTACCCATTTTTAGGGGTTTTGCTTCATTTTAGACCAAATTTTCGCAAATTATCGGGGAAAAAGCCTAATTTTTGCAAATTTTCGCGAAAATAGACCCATGTCTAAGGATTTTTCAGTTGAAAAGTCTACCCATGGCTAAGGATGTCTCATGAAAAAACGACCCACTGGAGCGGCACGTCCCCGTATGCCTTACATACGTGAGGGGGGGGGGGGGAATATGAGGGGACATTTTACATGGATAAGGGATAAGAATCAGGTATGTATCAACAATAATTCTCTACTCTTAAAATTGTTATTTCATTTCCTCCACAGAGTTTTAAGTCATTTCAGTCACGCTACTTGGCATTATCAGAGGGTAAATTATTTGAGGATCCAGACTTTCCAGCAGATGAGTCCTCATTGTTATCAGATAGAGATAACAGTGGCATCAAATGGTGTCGACCATGTGTAAGTAGTAGTCATTTTTCAATGAGTATCGTGCTATGTGTTTATAGCTGATGAGAATAGAAAACATCAAGTTGAAAATCGGACCAGCAATCGGAACACCTACCTTTAAATGAACAAAGTTATTTTAATGATAAAACTATACTCACTCTTTACCCTAAACATTGGTATTTTAAATATTTTAATCAACTCAATTCCCTTTTATAAACTGTTTTGGTTAAAATCGTATGCAAAAATGTGTCTGAATAGTTTTCAATTACTCAACATGATTAATGTTACAAACTAATAATAGATTTCTGTAACATTTGCAGCGAGCTAATATCTTAAGACAAGGTGCATTTTTTGGAATCTGGTCTAAACAGCAAGATATATAATGACATTGATTATTGTTGTTATTTTCAGGAGATATCCCGTAGCCCGTGTATGCTGGTCGATGGGACAAGTAGAAGTGACATTATGCAGGGAGAATTGGGTGATTGCTGGTTTCTTGCGACATGTGCTGGACTGGCCTGCCACAAGGAGCACATTGGAAGGGTGAGAACATGGGAGGGAGGAAGGGGGGATGGGGGTAGATGTCATAAGCTGAGGACTTTCAATATGTATATGACTTGCTTGATGCGAGCATAAAAGGGCATGGGCATCTCCAAGCCTTGCTTGCATTTCATTCAGAAGTTTGATTAAATTCTGTCCCATCTTCACTATTCATACTCAGCACCTGTGAGGCAATTGGTCAATGCAAAGACAAACAGTTTCAAAACTGCCCAATCAGCTCATGAATAAAATGATCTAATACAGGTGCTATAATTCCACACTGTGATGATGATCGGGTGATATATCACAGGGTGCAGTGATTTACCTCCCACGAAGTCGTGTGAAGGTCCAATGACAGCTGCAGTTTGAATTGCACCAATCATGTCATTTTTGGTTGTTGTTTGGCATAAACGTGCAATTCCACAAAATGCCGTACACTTTTTGGATATATTTGTTCCTATATAGGCCTTTGATTTGGTCTGCTATGTTTTAAAGATGGCAGTCATTAATAGGAATTTGTCAGCGGTGTAAGACATCTTTCATGCCCACTCAAAACCAAACGCAATCAAGGGCTAGAGTTGATCTCTGTATACAGCGTGTATCAAAAAGAACGCAACACTTTTTGTCGAGAGCTGTACGGTCACAGTAAAAGACAAATCACACTAAAACTTATATATTCTGTTAGGTCTACTTATTGGCTATCACATAGTCAAATTACAACGATATCGATTATTTATCCGCTGAGATATTAAAGGTATAAGTAGAGAAGTGCAAAACACGTTTTACATCGTTCGTTCTAAAAACTTGGATTTTCCTGTCCGATTAGTGTTATGGGTTAACAGTTTAATAACTATGTAACTTTAATGTCTGGAATGGTTTATCTTAATTTCCTTTGTTTGAGGAAGGTGGTACATAAAATCATTGAATCGTGTAATCTGATAATCATTCGAGCATTTGAATACGTCAATCACCCTTTTTAAGTTCTGAAGCACCGATTGCTATGATCGCCACATAATGTCTATGGTACGTTCTTTCATAAATTAAAGTTCATAATCGATGCATCTTAAAACAAGGACAGCATTTTGAGGGTCGAGCAGCACCATAATGTCCCATTCCCATTCACAACAGACTAACAATGACTGATTCATACAAGACAATTACTACCTTCACTGGACTATTCCATTTGTTTATCTTTTGAATAATGTGCCATACTGTTTTATTTATGACATTAAGGAGAGAAAAAGAGAGAGGATTTGCAAACAGACTTTGTAATCTGGATTTTCAAATTGTGTCATTAACTATCAACTAATTTATTGCCAGATTTAATTAATATTGATATGATACTGTAATAGCCAGACATTTGATACCTTTAACATGTCATTTTCTTCTCAGAATGCTGAGTTTGATTCCAATTATTTAAGTACAATGAGTTATTAAAGTGGCTTGCTAATATTCACCTGACAAGAAAATCAGGCATGCAGGATAAACGATGTAAAACGTGTTTTGCACTTGTCTACGTGTATCGTTGATATCTCAGCGAATCAATAATCGATATCGCTGTAATTTGACTATGTGATAGCCAATAAGTACACCTAACAGAATATATAATTTTCAGAGTGATTTGTGATTTGCCGTAATCGAAAAGAGGTCGCAACAAAAAGTGTTGCGTTTTTTTTGATACACCCTGTACAAATACCATACCATAGTTCATCAAGAGATCCATGACATAGAGGTCAACAAAGGGCAGAATCATGTATAACAATACAGGATCTTTTCTGATGAAAACGGTGTCACAAGTAGCAAATCAAGGTAAATCATATAGTGTTATGCTTTTCTTCAAATATATGTTTATTTTCTAAAACCATTTTACTCTCTTATACTACAGGTAATACCAGCTAACCAACCTCTTATGGGTGATGGCTACACTGGCATGGTGTATTTCAGATTCTGGCGATTTGGTCGCTGGGTGGAGGTAGTCATTGATGACAGGTTACCAACCAAACGCAATGGACGCTTGCTGTTTGTCAGGTCCAGTGCTATCACTGAGTATTGGCCGTCACTACTTGAGAAAGCATATGCCAAGTAAGCAATAGTGGCATAGCCAGAGGGGAGGGGAAGGGAGATAACAATAATGAAATGCTACTCTTTTCCCCTCCCATGATAAGTGTGTTTGTGGCCCTGTAGAAAGATTTTATCATTTCATTTGATTGAACTTGTATGCAATCAACTAGGTGAATAGTTCTTCAAAATGTTTGAATCTTTTCTTGTATAGTTTTCAAAATAGAAAAATTAGTCATTATTTGGTCTCCATATTCTACAGGGTTAATGATCATATAGATAAGAGCTAGACCCATCACTTTCAACAAGAACCTGCATGTTTTCACTGCTTTGATTGTTTGCTTGTTACTATCTGGTCTTGTTGGAAGCAAAGTGCTCAGGGGATGATTTGATGTCCATAAGGCGACCAAAACCACCTGTACTATGGGCCCGACTGACCCATTTTTTCTGGATTTTCCAAAAAAAATGAAAGACATTTTTTTGAACATTTCAAAAAATGGCTAAAAATTCACCAACATTTCCCAAAATGTATGGGGAAAAAAGCCAGACCGACCGACCCTACCTGAGCGGTCCATTTGAACAGGGTTTGTTTCTTGACCCTACCTGAGCGGTCCATTTGAACAGGGTTTGTTTCTTGACCCTACCTGAGCGGTCCATTTGAACAGGGTTTGTTACTTTCGTCGCCTAAATACATAGTTCAACAAAAATATGTTCCCCTTTAGATAATGCCTGATATTTTTTAAATGAGTTACTCCATCGAAACAATTTTTGGTACACATTAATATACTTGTGCACAGCAACACTATAACAGGGCTATAACTACGCAGGTGTTATAATTTAAGGTTGGTGACTGCGTACGGACTATTCTAAGGTTCTTGTTTGAAATCGCTGACTTTGTTTTGGTACCAAGGGATTGCCCCGAGGGGGCGGCACGCCCCCGAGGGGCAATCCCGAGGTACCAAAACAAAGTCAGCGATTTCAAACAAGAACCTTAGAATAGTCCGTACAAAGTCACCAATCTTATTCATAACTGTCATTTAATGTTGATTAGCATCCAAATTGTAATATTAAGTTATTCTAAACATGCTAAAGGTTAATATTTTGACTTTGGAGTTCGTATTTTTGTGTCATTTCCCCCTGAGGTAAATAAACACCACCCCATTGAATAATGGAGCAATCTAGGGCAATCTAGGGGATTCCCCACTACGTCATTGTTTTTCTCTGGAATGTTTTTCTTTGACCAATAGCGGAGAAGCTGTTATAAAAAACGATTATGAGATAGACCAATCACAGTTCGGCAAATAATATGCATGTTCAGGGCCACAAATTAATTTAGTTTTTGATTTGCAAACAAGCACGGAAAATAAATAAACAACAGGAGTTTCTTCATTCCCGATCCTGTAAAGAATTCAGAAGCAGGAAAGATCAATTTTGCCGATTGGAAATAATATCATATGAAATATGACTTCATACCCTGGACGAATATTTCGTCTCAGATCTACCGTACGAATAAGTTTTTGAAGCTATTTTTGTAAGCTTATTCATCATTGAAAAAGTCAATGCAAATGATCATGATCGGGATCATGATGTCGCATCATAATCATGGATCCATTGATCAAAGTCGAATCACGTCAACATTCTTCTTTGTTTATGGTCAATTGATGGGGAAATATAATCAAAATCGCAGCTAAATCGTGTTGTACGATTCCATTCTTTGTCTGTTTGTTTAGAGACGACGTTATTCGGTGAGTAATGATTGATGGCCTAGCCTACATCGTGAGTCTTTTTGACAAACAAAAGTATGTTGATTGTTGTCTTGCCTTAATTATTATTATAGTTGCAGTGTCAGGTGTTTGTCAAGCTTTGACAAAAATTAAATGGGTTGTCATGTGTCGTAGACGGGATGGCTATCATAGGCCTAGCTAGGAGTAGGCTCGTACGTAGGCCTAGTTAATTTAGCCTAACATTTTTTAATCTTGTCAATTTCGGTTTTACAACAAAAATGGATGACGCCTGACTTCGATTTTGAATACGTTTCTTGAATTGAAACATTTATAAAGTCACCTTTGATGAGACAGATTCCTGTTCTGTACTAGGCTGTTTATCATGGGATTTATTTTGCGTCCCCAGTCAAATTTTATACTAGTTTGTTAGCCCTGTAATCAGATTTATTTCACTGATGCTTGATACGGCCGTGCTTGCCGGTGAGACTGAGGGCGTGTTCTCACTGTGCGAATGTGGACTCATACCTAGGTGCGAGTCTACATGCATAACAGTGATGTTGCGTTCTCATTGTGCGATTAAAATACATCAAAATACCGATGTGGTATCGAGTCCACTTACCCGGATGTTACTTGTTTACAAGTTTAAGCGAGTGCGCCGTGCGTACTTACTGCATAAATACCACGCGTGCATGACATTTGGCCGCGTGAAATTGCATTTTGAAGCGCGCGGCGGACGGCGGCGCAGTCTGACGCAGCGCAACACGCTTGTTATTGTGGAACAAGTGGTACGAGTCCACATACGATAAGTAAAACGCGTTCTCACTAGCGATTTTGATACCACGTCCTAGGTGCGAGACTACCTCTTCGAGTAGGTTTCGACCCTACATCGTTGATGTAGGGTCGAACCCCCTTATTGCGCGTTCCCACTAGGCTTGGAAGTAGGTTCGATGTAGCATCGAGTCCACGTCCTGGTATCAAACAGCCACAGTGGGAACGCGCCCTGAGACAGACATGCAACGTCAGAGCGATGTTTAGCTAATACAATCGCTATGACATACATTGTACGTCCTTGCTCGTCACTTGTGTCATTTGGGGGTCCATGATGAAGCTAACAAAATTTCCCCGAGTCTGCGCTCGCTGCTGATGAGGGACGTCCAGTCAGTATCTCTGTAGGGCAGGCTAGCCGCCGCGCTGGTGGTACAAACACACGCCAGTTATTCAAATCATGCAGACCAAATTTGCCGTTCATCATTGACATTTTACAACGATATAAAAATGGTGTTTTGTTGTGTTTTCAATGTAGTATTTGTATTGTTGAAAGTACAGCCGCGAGTAGTCGTGTCGCGTGTATCCATGTTCAGGGCCCCACTCGCAAACATCTGCCTCTTGTTACCATGCACAACGTCACACAAAACGCCACGCCCCCAGGTCATTGATGCGCGTACAAGTACATTTTGGAGGTCTTGGCAATATATCAATAACCTGCGCTGTGCGTCCGCGTTTCCATGTAACGATCAATTTGAGTGGAAGCGCGGTGGTACGCACATTTTCAAAAGTTATGAATGCTTGAATGAGCACATATTGAATGGAGGAATACCTCAATTCAAATAATAAACTAAACTAAATCAAAACACAAACAAGCAAACAAACAAATAAAACAACGACAGAAATCCATTTGATATATACTATACCTCATCTCGATTCATTCTATTTTCTAATAGGTTAAATGGAGGGTACAGGGGCATGGTAGGAGGCATGGCTATGGATGCTCTTGTAGATCTAACCAGCGGTCTATCAGAACAATATGACTTAAGCGATGGTAGCAGCCCGGAGGATATGTATGGTATTTTGTATAGGAGTGCTCGCACTGGTGCGTTCATGACATGCTCGAGTAAGGTAAGAACTGGAAGGGAGGTGTAGGGGATGGAAGGATCGAGGGGGAGTTTGAAGATCTATGTAGTATCTTGTATACATAGAAATGTTTGCTCTAAACTGACGCATTCATGACATGCTTGAGTGGGGCCATAACCAGAGGGGGAGGAGGAACAGGGAGGGGATAGGGGGGGGGGGGTTGAAGATCTTTATTGTATCTTGTATAAAAATGCTTACACTAGTGCATTCATGCATGCCATGCTTGAGTAAGGTATAAGAACTAGAGGGGATGTGTAGGGATGGAAGGAGGGGGAGTTTGAAGATCTCTGTGGTATCTTGTATAGAAATGCATGCACTAGCTCAGGCTATCTCAACTAGATTTACTGATGCGCCCTATTTTAGTCACCAACTTGTTGAAGCTCCACTTGGTCATATTTTTTTAGAATTTACAATGGCAAAATTCCCTTCGCAAAATATGTTAACATATGTATCTAGGCAACATAATAACTAATATTACCCTTTTAAGGGCACATGCGCGCGAAAAATTGCTGTTTTTATACATCTGACCGTCATACATGTAGGCCTATGAAGTCTGGCTATATCATGATATGTTTTTTAAAACAAATTTTAACCACTCTCGCGCCACTTAGGATGCCTTGATGCGCCACAAGTGGCGCACGCGCCACCATTTGAGAATGCCTGCACTAGCTGTACTGGCGCATTCATGACATGCTTGAGTAAGGTGAGAACCAGAGGGTATGAAGACTTACGATATCTGTGTGATATATTTGTGTTACTTGGCATATTGGATGGATATCAATTTTTTAGATTATGCACTATGATTATATCTCCTCTTTTGGGGAATGCAAAGTGTTGCACATCTTGTTGTGAACTGATCATTTTGAAATAATGAACTTCTTTGAAAAATTATCTTGAAAATGAAAAATATTTCCAATTTTAAAGTAGAAAGTCTAAATCAGGTTGAAATGTTTCCAAATCTGAAATTTATGTGCGCACCACTGGCAACACTTTGAGTGCCAACATCCGGGTCGCTTTTTTAAAGGGAAACAAACAAATACTGCACAAGAACATGAATTTAAAAGAATGTTAAACAAGGGAGTAATTGATGATTTTAGTTGTTTTAACAACTAAAATCATCAATTGCTCCCTTTAAAATGTTGCAGTAAAACATAAACAGAACTTATTTACTAATAAATGACCAATATATGACATGGAAAAACTGCCCCTGGATTTTCAGATTTTTGGGTCGGTCGCAAAGGGCAAGTCAACTTGGTTTTTATATTAGCCTTATCAAGTCTTTCTATCTCTTATTCTGCAGAGTTCCAATTTGTTGAATGCTAAAGAGAACGAGACTGGCATCGTATCCAGTCATTGCTATACCGTAACAGACGTCCAAGTAATACAGATGACCAATGGTCAATACGTGCAACTGCTTAGAGTACGCAATCCATGGGCTAATGCGAAGGAATGGTTGGGAGATTGGAGCGACAGGTAAGTGCTGGCATTTTGTCTGGTACGGTATGTTTGGAATGTGCACACATTTTTTGTTTGTGTAAAAACAAAGTAGTTGATAAATGATGGTTTATTTTAGAAATGAGTGCTCCCACTATTATCATGTTCTTCTTGAATTCCTGATGAAACTATTCCATGAGTGCTCCCATATTTTCATTTTGTCGGTTACATCACATGCGGATTTATTTAAATCAACACACTTTTCAAGAAAATCACAAGTGTAAATCTTAGTGTCTGATAAGGATTCAAACTTAAAAGTGTATTATTGAATACAACTATCCACATAGGTACGTACGAGGTAGTCCTAGTAACATAGGACCTGCGAATCTCATCTATCATTAACATCTGGACATTATCAACTACTGATTCTTAGTCCTAGAACATTACCAATAAGTGATACTGCAACGGTGTAAAAACCAAAGTATTTGATTCACAAACGATTTTCAAAGTGATATCAATTGTATGGACTCATACCTTGATGTACATACCATTTAAAATGAAGATATATAATTGTTCAAAAACGTTGCATTTGGAGAATTTTCCACACGCCAATTTCCTCCGTGTTGAAACTAAGTCGAAACAAAACTGGAAGGATGAAATTACAAGGTCAGAGGTCGTACACGTGAGGGCGTATTTGTAAACAAACTCCCACCAGGCAGTATTGGGCTCATACAGGGTGTTTATTGCATTGATTGAGGTATCCGTATTTAACATGTGGTAACTATTCATAATATAATACAATTGAATGTCTCCTTGCAATGAATAAATATGAGATTATCTTGTTATCTCATCAATATAGATTAAGTCGCCTGTCACGCTATGATAATTTCGCCCAGGGATTGTGGGATACCTTCTAGAAGAATATTAGGCTTAGATTGTTTTTTTTAAATTTTGTCATTTGTCACTCGTAGGTCTCAATTTATCTCTGTAAGCCTCATACTCCTTTGGAAGGCATCCCAAGGGATCAGTTATTGGACCATTATAATTTACCATGTACACAGCACCGTTGGAGGACTTCATTGATTTACATGGCCTTGGCATCTAGCGCCACCTGTAAAGAAAGCAAACATACTTAAGAGACAATTTTTGCACCATTATGTTTTTAAGGACCAGTGATTACACTGACAAAATTTAATCAATATAGCTCCTTCACTTCTTGGTGATTTCAAGAACCTTTTGATACCCCCTCGTATATGAAGAAGACACATGAATGTTTCAATATTTGTTTGAGGAACATTGTTTAATATGGCTTTGAAGAACTTTATGAATATAAATTGCAATGTTCACTTGATATCATTGATAGCATCATTCAAAGCTATTGAAACAGCGATTGAATATCTAATGAGTATTCATACTTTAAATTCATTTTTATTCAATAAATTTAGCTAGATGGTATCTTTAAAAAATGGAGGAGACAAACTAGAAATTAATTTTAGAGGAAATTGTTGCCAAACGATGTTCTGTGACGGTGTATGTGAAATGCAAAATGTTATGTTCCAATGGAGTAAGACCATATGTGACATGTTTTTGTCTTATTTAGCGCTGTATGTGATACACTAGCTCTTTCTGAATAGATCTCTGAAAGGCTAAACTTGTGCTCGGCCAAAAATTGTTGATTTTTTCATGTATGTCGTTGAAATGATTTAATTCTAAATGGATCTGTATGTGAAATCCAAAATTTTGAATGCAAATAGGTCAAATTTTGTTAATTTTCGACCTCATGAGATGGGCAGAATAAAGTCTGAAATTGTATGTATTTGAAGAGCTTAATTGAGTCCCAGAAACATGGTTTCTGTAAAATAACGGCCCTACATGAAGATGCGACCAACAATTTGAAATGTTATAATTTGGCTTTACTATAGAATACTTTGATTGCTTCTGATGTGTATTATGTGTGTATTGCTCTGTATAAAAATCAAACCAGAGGTGATATCAGCAGCTATGTTTTTAAATAAGGTGCCATCCACAGCTAATAAGTACGTACACTTGTGCTATATGAAATATGTGTGGAATTGATGAAATTTCCAATAGTTAAAACAAATGTTCAACATTTAGAATTTTGATTTGTATCTTTGACAGGTCATCAAAATGGAGTCTGATATCGGCTGAAGAGAAAGCTAAGCTGAATCTCATACAACGCCATAATGATGGTGAATTCTGGTAAGTGCAGGCCCGTACCCAGGATTTTTATGGGGGGGGGGCAAGGTTTTTTTGTCAAAAGTAGACCTTCTTTCCCAAAATGTGGACCTACAATCAAGAAAAAATATTAGTTGGCACACTTGACGCAACTTATTACAACTATCCCTGTGCTCGCAAGTGAGATCAGACTTGGGACATAGCACTGTTTAATAGAAAGCAAAAGTCTCCCCTTTCTTATATCCTTCCCCACCCCCATCAATCAATGTTGGGGGAACTGCCAAGGCTTCTGATAAAATGACTCGGATCAACATTGCCTCCGGGGAGAGGAGCGGGATTTTCCCGTAATTAGCACAAAGTGTGCCAACCTTTTTTTCCTTGATTGTAGCTTGTTTACCCCAAATTTCGCAAAAGTGGACTCGTTTAACAAAGTATTGACCTTTTTTCAACAAGAAAGCGTAAAAAACCCTATTTCTTCACTCGCTATATGCTCCCAAACACCATTTTGGGCTTATAGGATGGGGGAGGGGAGGGGCAAACCTGGTTACAGGCCTGGGTTAGTAATACTCTTCATCATACACCTCATTTATGTATCTGTATACTCCATTTCATCTGAAGTATAAATGTGAAGCCAGTGTGTATTTCAGACGCAGCATCCCGATGCCATTAAGATTCAACTTTGATTGCACAAGGTAAATCATCAGTGCATTAGAGTCATATGTACCCAATTAGAGTCATATATATGTACCCAATTATAAGCTTCACTACGGGAATGCGCGCCACGTCCAATTAGGTGGAATAGACTATACTAGCCTGATTCTAGTGCTTGGAATATGTGGATCCAGTGTTAGGGCCAGGCTTCTGGGCATGGATTAATTCATTGCGGGGATCTGTAGTTTGTATATAGTGTTTAAGTATATCTGAATCTGAAAATCTGGATGCACTGTGATATCGCGCAAGAAAGTAACTACAGAGACTATATAACTATGGGACAAGTATCTCGAAGGCAAAGTTCCCCGTCTTCTATGCGCAAATTCACGGGTGAAGGTTTTATAGGGAGCGCACTATCATGGTCGTAGCAAACCAGACGACCTAAGTCATGGTGGATTTTATCGGCTCAAAACATTATTTGCGGCACAGAAATAGTACATCAATGGTAAAAAAAAGCTGATTGTGATTTAGAACTGATTTGCTTTGATGATAGCAGAAGTTAGTTCTTATATGACACGAAACATTCAGAATTGGTTTATTTGAAATTAATTTTTACGTGGAACAAAATATGAATTTTAAATTGTGGATGGCTTCGTCTGACAGTGACAGAGGAGGGGCATGGCGTTATTTGCATTTTATGAATATTGTAATCAGATCAGTTGGGAAGGATGCTGGATCGCGACAATCACATCATGTGAGGTCATGAATAGTCATGGCGGAATATTCATTCACAACGAATGATTGACAGTTTACGCTTAACTTCCGGGTGAAGAACTGATAGAGTGCGCTATACTGTGAACCAAATCTCAACAATGGACAGATAGGGTGTTACATAGGCCTGGTAACTATGACACAACAGGGTTTGCATCTTTGCATGTCTGGCATGGTGCAGAAAGTGCTGCGCCTATAACTAGACAAATTATATCACTGTAAAAGTTAAAGGTGGCTTCAGTATGGCAAGGGGAGTTTCAGGGCCTTGACTTAATAACTAGACCAATTATAATCACTGTAAAAGTTAAAGGTGGCTTCAGTATGGCAAGGGGAGTTTCAGGGCCTTGACTTAATAACTAGACTAATTATAATCACTGTAAAAGTTAAAGGTGGCTTCAGTATGGCAAGGGGGGGGGGGGGGGTTCAGGGCTTGACTTAATAACTAGACTAATTATAATCACTGTAAAAGTTAAAGGTGGCTTCAGTATGGCAAGGGGAGTTTCAGGGCCTTGACTTAATAACTAGACTAATTTTAATCACTGTAAAAGTTAAAGGTGGCTTGAGTTTCAGGGCCTTGACTTAATAACTAGACTAATTATAATCACTGTAAAAGTTAAAGGTGGCTTCAGTATGGCAAGGGGAGTTTCAGAGCCTTGACTTAATAACTAGACTAATTATAATCACTAAAAGTTAAAGGTGGCTTCAGTTTGGCAAGGGGAGTTTCAGGGCCTTGACTTAATAAACTAGACAAATTTAATTATAATCACTGTGAAAGTTAAAGGTGGCTTCAGTATGGCAAGGGGAGTTTCAGGGTCTTGACTTAATAACTAGACAAATTATAATCACTGTAAAAGTTAAAGGTGGCTTCAGTATGACAAGGGGAGTTTCAGGGCCTTGACTTAATAACTAGACAAATTATAATCACTGTAAAAGTTAAAGGTGGCTTCAGTTTGGCAAGGGGAGTTTCAGGGCCTTGTTGACTTAATAACTAGACAAATTATAATCACTGTAAAAGTCAAAGGTGGCTTCAGTTTGGCAAGGGGAGTTTCAGGGCCTTGACTTAATAAACTAGACAAATTTAATTATAATCACTGTGAAAGTTAAAGGTGGCTTCAGTATGGCAAGGGGAGTTTCAGGGCCTTGTTGACTTAATAACTAGACAAATTATAATCACTGTAAAAGTCAAAGGTGGCTTCAGTTTGGCAAGGGGAGTTTCAGGGCCTTGACTTAATAAACTAGACAAATTTAATTATAATCACTGTGAAAGTTAAAGGTGGCTTCAGTATGGCAAGGGGAGTTTCAGGGCCTTGACTTAACCCGTAAAAAAGCTTCTTCCCTACTAGACAATAAGCTTACTAATTGTTTCACTTTTCCTTCCAATTTTTGTTGTTGTCAGGATAAATTACAATGACTTTTTTCAAGAATTCAGAACTGTGACAACATGCACTGTTGGCCCAGACTTTGATGGGGATGGTGTTGCAGATTTGAGATCAAGAGGTAAGAGGATGGGCATAAATATAGAATACCCCTTGCACCTATCTCTCACCGTGCACTTTATATAACGGAATAACGTGCATGGTGAGAGATAAATGGAACAGAAATCCCAGAATGAGGTTGATCATTCGGGAGGGTTTGTAATCTGAAAAATAACATCCATGATATTTCAAAATCTTGTAGGCAACCATGGGTCAGGATTTAACTATGCTGGTACGTACCTGCACCCTGGATCCCTGTGCCAACCGCCAGCTCATCCATAGGTGCAGGTATTATGCTTCTCCATGACCACCGAGAATCGACTCTACACACAACATTATGTTGTCGCTTTGTTGTGACATATACGGCATAATGATCAATGTAAGTTGTAGCAGAGGTGACACAGCGAAATCGAATGCAATTGTCGCGCTGCCTTTACTGAATAAAGGCAATTTGTTTACACATATATATAATACAATAAGTGGTTAATACGTTTTTTCTGTCATGACTGACAGCTCGTGACTTTGGTGATGACACGCCACTTCCGTCGGACAGCAGCCAATGAATAAATGACTAAAGTAGGATGCCCAACTAGAGTTTTTATTCTGTCAAACCATCTTGACCTTGGCCAGCCTGGTCCGCGTGCACCCTCAATCTTGCCCTGCATGACCACCTTCTCTAGACAGTTTCCTTGGCGTCTGGCAATATGACCGAAATAAGAGAGAGTTTGGGAATTGATCAGCATAAGTGCATAAGTCAAATCAGTATAGTGTATGTATACAGTGACCCTTTTGTGAACTGCGCATAGCTACGATGCTGTAATACCAGGCATTGTTACGAAAAGATAAATTGCGCGCTGGGTTGGCCTCGATCAGCGAATTGTAAGTTTCGAATTGTAAGTTTTAAATTTCACTTCAAACTTGAACTTCTTGATACCTCTTTTGGCAATGTCTTGCTAGACGTCCTGTAACTGATGTGCGCATTACTCATAACAATTAAAATGTGTTGAAGTTATACTCTATTTGGAATCCTCTGACAGGGACGTAACTTACAAGGCGCAGCTTTTACGCACGCGTATGTATCTTCCGCCTTTCAAACGCTCGTGTGTATACGCCAGCGCCGCAAGTAGGCGTGTTCGTTATGTGCTGCAATTAGTAGAATACGCGGTTACGTCCACTGTCTTGCGATGGCCAAAAAGACTAGAGTGCAGAGTTGTTTTAGGCTTTATATACAGCTTAAAGATTTTTTTTAATTATGTGTTTTTAATTTGTTACCAGTGAAGATCAATGAGAACCTGGGTGATATGCATGCAGTATTGACACACCAAGTCTTGTTTACATGAGAAAGTCATTGTCAGATAACAGATGACTCCGAGGTTGGACACTTTTTCAGAGGGTGAAATGTTGCAATCACTGACTGTGACAACATCAACGGGAATGGTTGTGGTAAATCGAGACGTGAAGTGAATAACCTCTGTTTTCTGGTCATTTATTTTGAGTTTGTTGGCCAGCATCCAACTGATATACAGTATATCAATTATCATACAAATTCAAGCCAATACATTTTTTGTTTTTCAGATGGTAGTTGTATTCAGCTATTAATGTTGCATGGTAGCTGGTCAGCAGGATTGAATGCCGGGGGCCATCGTATGTATGATACGTATGACACCAACCCACAATTTGTCTTTACCTTATCACAACCAGGTAAGTTATTCAATTTCTTATTACTTCAATAGCAAGTCAAGGCATTACAATTTATTATCAATTATAATATAACTGAAGCATCAGCACACAAGATAGAGATTAGGCTCCCTTTTTGAAGCTGGACCGTTGGTCAATTTCTTGGTTTTATGAGAAGGTGTAATGTGTTAGCTGTAGATGGTTATAAGCAGGGCTAGAATATCAGATTTGTTCAGCCAGCCAGTTGGGCAGGTAACTCCACAAAAAATACATGCCCAACAGAAATTCCACCAGCCAGTGTAACACCTGCCAGTCAGGAAGGTACTTTTGTATCTTCACCCCGCCCCGCCCACCGCAAAAGTTACCCACTATGGACAGGTGGGCGGGTGCTATTTTCAGGCCTGGTAATAAGTAATGTTGGCTACAACTATGGTGACCGCATTGATCCCTGTTGTGACCATACTTTCTTCTTGTTCCTGTGATGTTTCAGATTAAGTCCCTCTATCCAGCATAGTTAGCTATAATACAAAGGGTCATTTGTACCGTCTATAGTGTACATATAGAATGTTTTTCCTCCTCGCATGATTCTGACAAAAAATAGTATATCATATCTTAATCTTAACCCATCACCATTATGATAGTTATACATAACTACTGATAATGCTGTGTGTGCAGAACTTTTCTGTGGTGGGGACCAGGTTCTCCATTCACCCCCCCTCCCCCCCCCCCCCCCCCCCCCCCCCCCCCCCCCCCATGACTTGACACCATTTTACCAGGTTATATGTTCCTAAAAATGGTATGTACCCGAATCTGGCCATATTTAAGCTACATTTAAGGTTACATTTTGGTCTTAAATGGGCTTCTAAAATGATATTCCTGGACATTGAACATTTGCTATTTTATACTAATTTTGATTTGATTCCCCGGCATAGAAGTGCCATTTGGGGTGTTGTATTCACGAGATAGACAGGCAATTTTGTATACTAATTTTGATTTGATTCCCCCGATGGACTGAAGCTTTCAAATTAGATGGATATTAAGTAAAACCCTTTAATTCCCTCTAGAAGATTTTACAATACAATAATCTCATTTAAAGAGATAATGGGAATTTTTTAGGACAAATGGGAAACAAAACTAAACACAACTTAAACAATTGTCTACTATAGTTTTCTTATACCCTTTAAATGTTAAAATAGGGATAGATTCTAAATAATGTATGCATTTGTAAAGATAAAAGGGAAATGATAGCATAGTGCATTATATTTGTAAGTGCCCAAATACTTTGAACCTTTGGAAAATGTTATTAGATGGTTCAGAGAAAAAGTGAATCTTTCTGGTGAGTGATGACCCATTGAAAAAACTCGGCCATTGTCTGCATGGCAAATTGTCAAAACTTTGATTCACTGTTTACAATTTTGATATCATTTATTTTCAGATGAGTTTGATCCGTGGAGAGACCCAGCCACCAAGAATGGCAAGTGCTCCGTTGTAATAGCGCTGATGCTTGAATACAGGCGTACCAGGGAGTGGGTTAAACCTCCCAGGGAGTCTATAGCATTTGCTATTTTTGGGGTAGGTAGAGCATTTAGTTATTACAGAGCGATGGAAACAAGCTAATTAAATATATCTATTACCAAGTCAACCGAAAATCTTTTATGACTTGATTTACTTTATATATATTTTGAGATTACTTTACCAAACTTGACTTCTCAGATGCAAAGACTCAAATTACAAAGTCTGCTGTGAAGTGAACGTTAACTCTGGGATAAGCAGTTACTCTTCTGATACCAAAGTGTCAAATGAAAAGACAAATCTGAATACCTGCATCAGTGACTGGGTGACTGGTGATACTGCATCAGTGACTGGTGATGCTGCATCACCAGTCAACCTTCAAGAAGTGGAGGCACGTGTCAGAGCCGAAGTGACATCCCTGCGCCGCAACAGTGCTCCATATCATCATATATACTGCAGTATTATTCATGTCTTAACTGTGTAAATCCCATGGAATGGCGAAAACCTCGGACAGTTTACAAAACATGTCACAGTTTGCTTATTTTTCAGTCGCTTACTTTCTTTTTTTGAGAGGATAAACTAGATTAACAACGCTAGCGCTTTATACAAACAACATAAATATCATGGTTCAATGCACGCATCAAGGTCAAAAATGTGGTAATGTGTTATAATTAGCTACAGTAGCGGATTAATGAAGGTAGCATTTTGTGGGCCTAGTAATTCCTGGAAACACAGCATCATCAGCATTCTACATATCTATGAATTAACTGTAGGCATATGCCTATTTTAATTAACCCATAGGGCATATGTTTATGATATTATATCGCGGGATGATATTGCCATTCTTTATATTGCAGTAAAACGTTGTTATCACCACGCGCGCATACCTAAATGAATTAAATGTTTAGGCCTAAACCTATTTTGATTACCCTCTGAGGCGGGATGAGAAGAGGATATAGGGACCTTCTGATAATGAATGATTGTGTAACTAGTGAATGTCCCGCCCCACGCTCATATTTTCTTTATGCAACTATAACAGGATAGACAACAGATGATACACAAAGATGGTATCGCTAGATACATAATGAAGCGTATAATACAAAGGGATGCACCCCGTGCTGTCCGTAATGGTTGCTGAAAAAGCCTGCCATCCCTGCATCACCCGCCACACCACCACCCTCCACCACCGCCCGGCCGGGGATGGCAAGTCAAAAAGTGCATTGACCTCTGCGCCTAGTTAGTTAAAGTGCTTGCTTATTTTGCAAGGCGCACTTAGTGACGCGTCATATGTTACGCATGCCAATTAACTGTATGGTTAAGTATATGCATAAACATAAACAAACCCGGCCCCATCGGCAACAGTCTGAAAAAATCAATGGATTTTCCCATATTTTTTGCTCATATCTTGGTCAATTTTGTAACGGTTTTCAGCCATTTATAATAGCTTATATAACCCATCCCGTATTATCCTCTATTATCGGTACACCATTCAAATTGTTTTAGATGAAAAATGAGAGTCTTTTATGGATACAAACATAACCACATAACAATACATATACATACAGTATCCATACATACAACATTGCATTATAGTATTAGATAGCCCTGGTGGTTTCAGTCAACATTGACTCCAGGTATGCATGACCCGTTCCCAAAACTGTGGAAAAGGTGGGGGTTTTCATATCATGTTCACGATTTCCCTAAAATTAGGGGTGCTTTTGAAAGCTATGTCGCGAAAAAGAAAAAAGGGTATACCTGTTATATTTTAAAATTGTAACCCAAAGCTTTAACCACTTCATATTAAAGTAATGCAATCAATTTTACAAGTTAAAAACGATGAGTGTTGTGTCATATATTTTAAATAGTCCTTGGAATAGAAAAAGAGGTATTTTCATACCAAATGTGTCCTATATTTAGAAATGGTAAAAAATGGATTGTTTTCAGAAAAATGTCCTAGTTTTTGTGCGAAAAAGGGGTCAAACTAGCAAAAAATTCCTTGAAACGCCGCCAAATAGGGGATATTTCAACCTCCGGGAACGAGTATGCGTTACCTCACTGAAATACAAAGAGAAAACACTGGGACGATATCACACACATTTCAAGCCATCTGAAGGTAAAAACTATCACATGTTGAAATCACGCCTATTATTTCGGCTTTTATAGAATTTCATGTACCATTTCTTTATGGTTTTGAATCAAGGTGATAAGAATGGTTTGAATCAGCTGAAGTGAAAACCCACATCAAAATAAATCTCAACGTAAAAAAGACACTGTTATACACTGGTAGTCACTGTTAACGTGGTAAATGTTCTCACAATTAATTGTTTGCGCTTTGTCAATATTGTAGCAGTTTGCTTGTTTTAAATCTGAAAGTTCATAACTTTAACTAAACAAAAGTTGTAAATGTGTTTTTATGGTAGCTGCTTCAAACAAGACAAGTGCACAAAATTAACCCCCTGAGAACTACCGGCCGATTGGTTAAAAAGATGGATACATCATTTATTGCACCAATGAGAGACATTGTTAGAATAATTGTATCCCTGATAAAGATGGGAGTGAAATATTTTACAAGCTGCATTTGAATTGGCTATTCATATGAGTACATCTTGTAATAAACCAATCAGAACCACTGTAAGATAGACAGGTAGACCCCAGGGGGTTAATGCAACACGAAAATGTCCATGCATGTACAGTAATTGATTATTTAAGTTAAATTTCTCATTTCAGGTACCAAGACCAAACCAAAGGGTGACTGGACAGTGGTTAAACGACAGAAACTGTGTTGGCAGATCAGGTAGCTACACCAATCACCGTGAGGTCCAGCATAGGTGTCTACTACAACCAGGCCATTATGTCATTGTCCCAACGACCTATAAACCCAACATAGAATGCCCATTTATTTTGAGAATATTCACTGAGAAGAGTATTTTTGTGTAATAGCTTTTTAAAATGATGTATAAGCTTTGACTGCTTTACCAGAGGAGCAACAGAGTATTGATTTTGGTGGGTTTTTTTTGTAGGGATTTGCTGCTGACAACGGAACTAATTTTCCTAGAAAATTAATTGGATCAGTAAGGGTTACATAACCGTGAAATTATTGGCCAATATTAACACATGCTCAGATTTTTCTTAAAATGAGTAATTTTCATAGAGTTTCTTGAATTTCCGGTCACATTCCTTTTTCAGGGGTGGGGGCACTCTGACCCCCCTTGCCCCCCGCCTGGCTACGCTACTGTTCGTTGACACATAAGCTATCACTAGATTAGGCCCTGACATCACTTCCCAGAGTAGACATATAGAGCATAGGGTTCTTGTGGTGTAGGGATGAATCACTTGATTTCACACCTTGGCAATCCAGGTTTCATCCGCAGTCTCAGCAGGTCCCACTTTTGGTCATTTATTTTGCCCCCCCCCCCCCCCCCCCCCCCCCCCCCCCCCCCCCCCCCCCCCCCCCCCCACCCCCACCTTCCCGATAATTGTATTCTTTCAAAGAATTAATATATTTGAAATAAAATGTCATGGTATAAACTATAAATTATTGCTAGAAGCATAAACCAAAGACTTACTTTATGCAATTTAAGGAGTAATACCTCATATGTCATATTTGTATTCATGAACTAAATAAGGAACACTGTTTTGTCAAGGGATCAAATCAATTGTGCAATATGTGCCACTGGTACCTGTGAAAATTAATCATAAGTGATAATGTTTTTTAGTAAGTGACAAAAAAGTTTGTATTTTCTATAAAAAGTGCCTTTATGTGATGAGTGGCTTGTGTGTATATACACATTCAGGGTCTGTACTATTTATTGGAAATGAAGAGGTGGCTTTTCAATAAAATGTTGGTCAATAGTATACACCAGATTGCACCAAATGAGTTACAAAAAAAACCTTTCCACACTGTACTATTGTAAATTTGTAATATTGACTTTTTGTATTCTTGTATGATGTGTGTGCCTTGACAAGTAACAAACTTTATATTCACTAAAATATTAATGATATATTCATTAGGTTCAATAAGGCCCCCCCCCCCCCCCCCCCCCTCAAAATTTAAAAATAAAAAAATAACACTTTTTTGATTTTTCTTTTTAGAAAAACAAACTGATACTTAAAAGAACACACATTTTAATGAATGCTGAACATGCATCTTTCTTATTTCCTAAAACTCTAACAAATAACTGAGTAATTGACAATTGTATGCATTTGTCGCAATAACACATAAACATGACACATTTTGCTGTTAATTAACCAAATATGACCGTTTTCTTTTTAGTTTGACCTAAATGTTCAGATTTGGTTGTAAAGTCAAACCTTTTTTTACCCTTAGTCATGTCAAAATAAAGATTGAGGCTTTTTATGTGTCTAATAGGTGTTGACAAGGATGGTGCAAATAATGTATTATATATTTATAAATATCTTTTAATATTTTATATTAAATTCTGAAATGCTTGGATTTTATGTATTTGTGTGTGCTGTAACATTTAGTATATAGTAACATTTTCTTTTTCTATTTTTTAAATATTTTTTTATTAGTTTTAAACTGTATATAGTTTCCTGGGGATGAGAGAGGAGTGAGAAAAAAGGTGGGTAGGGGTGGTGGCAATTAATGAATTGGCTTGATCTGGATCACAATATTTAGAAACAACCTGTGCACCTATACAGGGCGAGTCAAAATAGTCAGGGGTCCCAATTTCATGCATTTTTAAAAACCAATTTGAAAACAGGTATGAATAGATTTAATGAGATGCATAAAAGGTATATATTTGTAAGCTATGATGAAATTGATTAACCATATATGAAAGATATGGGAATTTCCCCAAAAAAAGTGTTGAAATTCAACTTGTTCCACGGGAGCACTGTCAAATTGTTATTGAAATGTTTGTCATTTAATGAGATAACATCCCGGATAACATGTGGTGTTGTGTTATTAAACATGATTGTATGGTGTAAATTAACTTGATTGTTATGATTATCTGTGATGTGCATTTGGGTGCTTTATGTGATTATATTGAGACAGCAGTATTGTTTCATGATTTAATATAGTAGATTCACAGACTTTGGCCGGTGTACCATTTTAGTATAGGTATCTTCCAAATTAGGGGAGGCAGTAATTTGAAATCTTAATCTGATCATTGGCACATATGGTTCTATGCTTCCCTGTGCCTTGAATCACATCGTAGGTAGTTCATATCCAGAATATTGACAAAGTTTTCTTGTGCCATTGTCCAAATTGACTTTCTCTCTAATTTAATTTAAGATGGCACATTTGAATACTGTGCTATTTGCTTGGGTATAGTTTTAATTCATGCATGGACGCATGATATTTGGGTATGTTTGGCTTCAATGCTTTGAAGTCTGTTTTATCGCAGTGAAGCCAATAGCATCTAAACTATGCCACTATCTTTGTGATTGGTCATATTAAATGGAATAACCGATTGGCCAATTTGTATTAATATATCATGATGGAAAATGGCATTGTTTGTTCTGATGAATCAAGAATCTTTGTACATGCATTTACTTATAATGTATTTTGTTGAATGTACTGTTTATAAATTATGCTACTATTTTGAGAACATTGATCTATTTTCAGACCATTGGATTGTGTGTTGTATGTCTGTTTCACATAACCTTTCTGTAAATATTTATTGTATGAACTTTTATATCAGTATACTTTAGCAGCATAACCCTATGTAATGAGCCCAATTTTGTTTTTAGTTGTCAAAAAAATTGGCTGTGAAGCGGCAAAAAAAGGGGCCAAAAAAAAACAATAAAAATAATTTTCCGCATTTAGCATAGCTATTTTTCTAAAAACATCTAAATCATTACACCCTAAAAATTACCAGGTTGACTAAATACCAATTCAATAAATTAATTGCCGTGAAATTAAATGATTTTACAGTACTCTTCACTTTGATTGGTTTACAGCCTTATATTGTTAACATGTAAACCCTTAAACTTTGCTCTTTACCAGATGTGCTACTTTGCAAGAATTTCCTGACTTTCAAGCAATATGTTTAAGTTTCCAGAAATTATGTCTGTACAAACATTGAATTGATTTCATGACTGTGCAAGGTATAATACATATGCCAGCTTTTAAAGACACTTTGAAACCACCCAGTCTCTTCATCTGTATTACATCACCAAATAGAAAATCATTGTGTGACTTTGTAACCCAATTTCTCCGTCCTTTCATTTAAAAAGCATTGTTGCATGTTTGTATATATTTTAAAAAGTGCCGTTTACCTGGGGCGGTTGGGGCATGGAACTCTCTTCCAGGAGATATTAAATCGAGCAATACTTATGCCTACTTCAAAAAAGAAGTAAAATCTCATCTTGCAATGAAAGCCAGATTGAGAGAGGGAGGGGGTACCATGCCTTGACTTGTTAGTTGTTTCTCTCTTGTTTGTGCTGTTATCTTGAAAGGACCCCAATGGAAATAAGCTCTTGTGGCTTTTTGGGCTATCCTTGGTCTTATCAACATGCTTTCTGTCTGTGTTTTTTACTATTGTCTTTTATATTTATTATATTTGATTATTGTATGTTCCATCTATTTATGTGTTTAAATGTGCAATGTTGATTTGGCTAAATAAATATGATATGAAATGAAATGAAATACCTATCTTGTATTCCGGGCTTGTATTGCTAATAAGTTCAGAGTATATTCATAACAACAAACACAAGTGAGCAACAAAACAGTAATTATCATTGCATTCCATTTTTCCAGAGATGTGCTGCCAAAAAAACTGTTCCATTTTATTATATTACTACATGTACTCCAAATGTCAAGGTGCAATTTTCAAGAATACCAATCAGGATATTTTAAAGCATTATTTTAATCTCAAGGCATGTCACCAATAGGTTATTCCACATTTCATCAAATATGCAGACCATGGTCTTTCCTGGATTACCCCTGTATATTGCATCTCTCATTAGCTATATTCAATGCTAACATGTCTTGGAACCACTTGTGAGATACTGCTATGCTACTTTAACTACCATTGTATCATATTCATATTAAAACCATTGTATCATATTACAACAATGTACATTTTAATATTTATTTGTTTACATCTTTTATATTGTAGTATTTTTGTACTCAGCACAAGCAACGCAACTAAGAAGCAATAAAATACACATAACAAAACAATGCCTACAGACTTATTCTTCGTATTCCAATTTATTTACACTGTTCACTTTGCCCTAGAATTCCAATTACAAAGCCTCCAACGTGGATGACAAAATATCAAGTTCCTATGAGGTAATACTTTCAATGCCAGATACAATATTTTGCCAAATGTAGGAAAACAGTAATTGATCCCTTTCATTTTCCTTTTACAAGCAGTAGAAACACTTTCGAAGTGGTAGAGTAAATCCATCATTATGTCAACTATCCCTTAATTTCAATTTGACACAAGTACTGACATCTTATTATCATTCACCTTTGAATGCACTTTTGTCACAACTATTACACACTTCCAGTCTGCTGTAAATAAGCCTCGACATGACAGTTGCAAAACATTTCAATCAAACCTTGTTTAACATTTCAAAGCAATCGACTTCAATCTTATGTTTCAGGGTAACAAAACACCTTTCACCACTCTTAGTCTTGCGTCACATTTTCTTCATCATACACGTTTACTTCTTCTGAGCGTTGTTTGTCTTTTTTAAGACTCTTCTTGTTTAAACACATGATTAACCATGTTAACTTTACAGAAGAAAAAAAATTATCCGATATTGTTACAAAAATGTCAAATTGTTAGGGCCCGATCGAGTTTTCGATCATAGCAGAATCTTTATCAAAGTTAAAATGAGAACAGGCCACTTGCTGTAAATAAGCAATGTCCAATAAACAGCAGCTTTTTAATTTACATTGTATAAAATGGTTGACTTTGCTGCATATACATTATTATACATACCTTTATGACAAAACAAAAATAAGCATACTCAACAAAACAAAACTAATTACTGTACAAATGGGTTTTAAGAGCTTTTTTAAAAATGGCTACAGATGGAGACTCTCTGATGTGAATTGGGAGGTCATTCCAGATGGAGGGGGCAGTGTAATAAAATGTCCTACGTTCAGCAGACTGTAGGAGCTTGGTGGTTTTATGAACAGTTAGACGGGTGGTGTCTGATGCTGAACGCAGGTTAGGACGAGCAGGGTGATAGATGGTGAGCGTTGAAGCGATGTAACTGGGTGCCATATGGTTGAGGCATTTATATACAAATAACATAAATTTAAAAACAATCCTCTTTTCAACAGGAAGCCAATGTAATGCATGTAGACATGGTGTGGCATGGTCCTGTTTTCGAACTTGACATATCATCTTCGGGCAATATTCTCGAAGTAAGGTAGATTGTCTTGATCGGCGAAGAAGCTGGCCATCTTGTTATCCGCGCACTAATCTTATCTTGGACAAGATTAGTGCGCGGATAACAAGATGGCAAGTATCGCGATCAAGAAATCTCCTTATTCGAGAAATATTGCGAAGATGATATGTCAGATTTGAGCAAAGACATTTTACATGTTTGGACATTGACATACAAGAATCGAACATTGCCCCTAAATTACGGACATTATCGGTGGGGGAGATTGAAACATCTCCAACACGCAACAACACAGGGCCCATGCTACTCTGAAGGTGAGATGGAATAGCAACAAAAAACTCAGTCTTGTCGTCATTGAGCTTCAGCATATTGCACTTCATCCATTGTTTTAGAGCATCAATGCAACATGACAGTTTGTTCAGAGCAGCGGTGATGAAGAAGGTCCTGTGGATTGAAAGTAGTGTATAGTTGTATATCATCAGCGTACATGTGGAACTCGAGATCAAATGACTAATTATACGGCCAATAGGTAAAACATAAATAGTAAATCCAAGTGGCCCCACTATGGAGCCTTGGGGTAAGCCAATCTCCGAGGTTTGTGGTTTTGAAAACACACCATTTATGCATACTCTACTAGGTCTGTTAGACAGATATGACTTAAACCATTGAAGGACTCTATCACGTACCACCAAGATCAAATAACCTGTCCATAAGGATATCATGACTTATGGTATCAAAGGCACTACTCAAATCGAGCAGCACAAAAAATACGCCTTGCCGCTGAGCCAGCCTTGTCAAGATGTCATCCTTAACCTTCATTAAAGCAGTCTCGGTACTATGAGCCTGTTTATAGGCGGAATGTAACTCCTCAGCCAAACAGTGTTTATTGATATGGTTTGTAAGTGTTACACAAGCATGCTTTTCAATGAGTTTTGATATGAATGAAAGGTTAGATACCGGCCTATAATTTTTTTAATTGTTTGGATCAAGCGACGGTTTCTTGATGAGTGGTGTGATGATAGAATTCTTCAAACTAGTTGGGAATATACCTAAAAGATTAGTGGGTTTTTTTTGCCAACTAATTGACTAATGCTTAATTGCTTATGTCTATATGATAAGAGATTTAGACCATTATTAATTGATAACAATATCATAATTTTCGGACTACCTGATAACAATGTAATCTCAGCATAGGTTTGCTCTGGGATAAAATCATGAGCAGCTAGCAGCAGCTTCTCGATGAACTCAACGCAACGTCATGACGAATGGGCATAGTGCACATGCACAGTGTGAATTTCGAGATTAGACACCGTAAAGGTGTCAATCGGCACCACAAAAATAAATCAACACCAGGGAGGTGTCCACCGACGTTGATTAAGACACTTCAATGGCATCAGTTAACACCCAGAGGTGTTAACTGACACCATTGAGGTGTCAGTTAACACCTATTGGGTGCTCAACGTAAAATATTTAAAACTATAATGAACACTTTTAGAGTGTCAGATGACACTCCTGGAGTGTCATTTGACACCAGAATTGGTGTCCCCAAACAATCAAAACAAAAAAATACCCTCAAAAGGTGTGGTATGAGCCATTGCATTCTCAATAAGCATATATCACTGTGTTGAAAGTGACGCTCATTCTGGTGTCAATCGACACCCGAGGAGCGTTAGTGATGATCAGATCCGTAGAAGGTGCCCAATTCATTTTCAGTGATGTAAGTGTCATTGAAAAAGGGTGTTTAAAATTATAATAAATGAAATATTTGTCACCCAATTTTGTCCTCGATTTTTGCAAAAAAGGGTGGGGGGGGGGCTCAAATTGAAAGAATGAGTTGGGGGGGGGGGGGGGGGGGGGTGCGGTCCCAATATTGCCTGCCCAATAGAAAACTACTCCATAGTCCATTAATTTCCCATAATTTAGTACATTCATGTCGCACCTCCCCCCCCCCCTCGAACCTCCCCCCCCACCCCACCCCCACACACAATTCACACATCTCATGTTTGTGTGGCCCGTGGGGGTGTGGCTTCAATGTTCATGGTACATATAAATGTTCAATGACTATTATAGGCCTATTGACTTTAAATGGGGGGGGGGGGGTCGATGGATCTATAGGCTATGCCACAAAGTTTGGCCTGATCATGCGTAAATCCCGGAGGGACATCCCTCTCGCCCATTCATATTTGACCATGGGGATGGCATATGCAATCATCCCCCCCCCCCACCCCATGTTGCATGATAAAATACTCACCGTAATAGAAATGCCTAATTCAGAACAAATTAAGCTAATTTCAGACTATTTTGACAATAAAAGCCCCCCTGTTCCCCACATACAAATGTTGATGCTGGTGCCTCCACTGGTCAATCATCCCCCCCCCCCCCCCCCCCCCACCGATGCAAACAACAAATGTATGCAAATGGCTAATTCATTGGCATACGACCCTCAGCGGGCACTCAACCATATTTCAATGTTGAATCAACATGGTTGCGTTGTTGAATAATATGATTTTCAACATCTTTTCAACTACATTTTGTGCTTTAATTGTTGATCATGTTTCCAAAAATCAGTCTGGAGCTAATTTGCATATTTTACTTGGCCTTATATTAGCCCACTAAATTGCACAAATCGCACATTAGCATAATTTATTGCAATGGTACAAACCTTAGCACCGGTGCTCGTTTGTACCATTTTAATTATGCTAATGAGCTAGTTTGCACATTTTATTCTATTATTTTATGCAATGCATTAATTTAACACAATGGAATGTATATTGATGACTATTTTCTCACTGGTTTTAAGAAAGGTCTAAATAAAT
This sequence comes from Ophiura sarsii, assembly GCA_035610835.1. Taxonomy (NCBI): domain Eukaryota; kingdom Metazoa; phylum Echinodermata; class Ophiuroidea; order Amphilepidida; family Ophiuridae; genus Ophiura; species Ophiura sarsii. Next base: position 57,273,537 of record CM069451.1, read on the forward strand.
GCATATATACATTGTGCAAGAACATAAACATCAAAAAGTAAATGCCTCTGCAGCCCCCCCCCCCCCCCCCCCCCCCCCCCCCCCCCCCCCCCCCCCCCCCACCCCCCTACCACCATTCCCTGGTTGCCAACGATACAAAAGCTTCACAAAGTACACTTTTAGGAAGAAATCAACGCATTATCTATCACATTTTTATGTTGATTCAACATCATATTTAAACGTTGATTCAATGTTGAATTCTGGTTACGTAGTTGACCAAAATTTAACATTGAATCAATGTTTAAATATGATGTTGAAATCTAGGGTTGGTACAAACTTTCAAATACAATGTTAATTCAACGTTTTTCAAAGTTGATACAACGTTGTTACAACATTGGCCTGCACCTAATACCTATGCAGTGTATTGTATTCCTACCAATCAATTGTTGGTCACCCAATGGTTTTATTGCCCGCGTGTACATGAACTGGATAAAAGTCAATCTTAAAGATTGTGCTGGAGGATCTTAAAATATTGAAAATGTTCAATCTAATAGAGTGAGGCTAAACTTTAGAATACCCCACCATTTTTCTAGAGTGAAATTTCACTCCGACATAGGACCTATATTAGATTTTCAATCTTTTAATATCCTTCCCTCAGCAGCACCGTACAATCTTTAAGATTGACTTTTATGTGTGAATGAAATTGTGCCGCGAAACTTTGATGTGGTAAGTTTGGCATGATTGCATTGAAACAAGTGATTGGTGCCAACGAGTATGGCAGGCCCAATGTCCAGTAACTCGAAAAACCAAGTTTTTCGCCGAAAAACTTGGTTTATCGATTGAAAATCCAAGTTTTTCAAGTGAAAATCCAAGTTTTTCTCGAAAAACTTGGTTTATCAATTGAAAAACCAAGTTTTTTGGACAGCTAGGCGAAAAACTTGGTTTTTCAAATGAAAAACCAAGTTTATCGATTCGAAAAACCAAGATTTTCAGTTGGCTGGAGAAAATCTTGGTTTTTCGATCAAAAAACCAAGTTTATCAAAGTGTAATGTCCAATAATTTGAAAAACTTGGTTTATCAATTGAAAAACCAAGTTTTTCGACGTGGAACGTAAAATAATTAGAAAAACTTGGTTTATCAATTGAAAAACCAAGTTTTTTTCGAATTATTGGACATTAGGCGTCGAAAATCTTGGTTTTTCAATTGATAATCCAAGTTTTTCGAGAAAAACTTGGATTTTCACTTGAAAAACTTGTTTTTTCAATTGATAAACCAAGTTTTTCGAATTATTTTACATTCCGCGTTGACATTAGGCGTCGAAAAACTTGGTTTTTCAAATGATAAACCAAGTTTTTCGAATTATTGGACATTGGGCGTCGAAAAACTTGGTTTTTCAATTGATAATCCAAGTTTTTCGAGAAAAACTTGGATTTTCACTTGAAAAACTTGGTTTTTCAATTGATAAACCAAGTTTTTCGAATTATTTTACATTCCGCGTTGAAAAACCAAGTTTTTCGATCGAAAAACTTGGTTTTTCAAAATGATAAACCAAGTTTTTCGAATTAATGGACATTAGGCGTTGAAAAAATTGGTTTCTCGATTGAAAAACCAAGTTTATCTAAGTGTAATATCCAACAATTCGAAAAACTTGGTTTTTCGATCGAAAAACTTGGTTTATCGATTGAAAATCCAAGTTTTTCAAATGAAAAACCAAGTTTTTCGACAGCTAGGCGAAAAACTTGGTTTTTCAAATCGATAATCTTGGTTTTTCATTTGAAAAACCAAGTTTTTCGAGAAAAACTTGGTTTTTCATTTGAAAAACTTGGATTTTCAATCGATAAACCAAGTTTTTCGGCGAAAAACTTGGTTTTTCGAGTTACTGGACATTGGGCCTGCCATAAACGAGTGTTGATTAATTTAAAATCTTAAAAATCGCACCCCGACAACACAATGCCTCGATTAAGTAGTCGGTTACGCCCAAAAATGTTTGCCCGGGATATTTTGACACTTGGATCACCCAGTACGCGTCTCGTTTCTATTAGCTACAACACCCCTAAGTTTGTCAAAATATAATGAATCTCATTTTGAGCAGCTTGCTGCTAAGCATAGATGAAAGGAACCGACAATTTGGAACCCGGTTTGGAACCCGGTAGTATATATTTTACGGAATAAATCGTATTGGAAACTGGAAACCAATGCTTAGCACCAAGCTGCCGGAAGCTGGATTCAACAAAATTGATTGGTGTTTCTATCTTATACCCTACACCCGGACAATTTAAGTTCAAAAGTAATCAAATATCACCTTACAGAGGATTGAGTATTTAAAAAATAAAGAGTTAGTAGTAAAAAGATCAACAACACAATGGTATTGTTTGGTTATTTGTGAAAGAAACAAATGAAAGGGGGAATATTAAAAGGTATTTGAAAACAATATTATAGAAACATGTGGTAATTTCATTGAATCTCATTTTGAGCAGCTTGCTGCTAAGCATAGATGAAAGGAACCGACAATTTGGAACCCGGTAGTATATATTTTACGGAATAAATCGTATTGGAAACTGGAAACCAATACTTAGCACCAAGCTGCCGGAAGCTGGATTCAATTTCATTAGAGGCCCGTCAGCGTGCTCAAAAATAAAGAAAACAACACAACGTTAAGAAATTTTGTCGAATTGCTATTCATAATAAATTGCAAAGATACCGTGAATGAATCGATTGAAACGATATTCAAAATATATGATTGAATTTTGGGCTATGGTAAGTCTTATTCTAATTTGAAAACCAACGCAATGATTTAGCCGGATTCTTTTAACAATAACATATAACTTTTAGTTTTTTTAAGCTTATTTTTATTATAAAATATTCGGTTCATTTCAGCTGAGTGATAGTGATGGCAGAGTCTATTCGTACAAGTGTACAATTCGTACAACTGTTGTACGAATTAGCGCGGAACATCGCTGTTATTCGTACAACTGTTGTACGAATTAGCGGAGTATCGGCGTTATTCGTACTATGAGTATTGTACGACGCCAACTCTAGTCCTTTCAGAGTATGGAGTCATTGATGAGAAGGTGGTTTCTGTTTCTGTTTCGGTTAAGTCGGTATGCGCAGATAAACTGTACTTCACCAACTGTTCCCTGTGTAGGAAACTGTTTCCTGTAACCTAGGAAAGTGAGTAAACTGACCCCTATACTCTTTACGAAGGAGTCTGTGACCTTTTAACGTGCTCGGATTATTGCACTTTCCGATACACGAGACCACCATTTATACGTGACTTCTGAACCACGAGACAATTGAGACTACCTTGCCCAAGGATACAAACATGTTGGCCGAAGTGGGGCTTGAACTCACAACCTTTGCATCGTGAGACCAGCGTCTTATCCACTAGACCACACACGCTCCTCTTTCGCTTTTAGGTTAAAAGAGGAACCAGAACCAGTTGCGTAGTAACTGCCGGTGGGGGCAGGGGGGCATTGATAGCAAAAAGCCCTTTGTTCCCCCACCCTCAAGCCCTATTAGTGCCCCCGCCCCATTCTCTGGATGTAGTGTGTATATATAGGCATTATTAAATTTACAACATACAAGGACCATTTTTCAACGCGTTTTGTGCAAAACATGCCTCAGGGGCAGGCCCTCTTTATTTTGAGTAATTTTCAACCTCGGGCCAACTGTTACAATTGGTGGCAGCTGTGGGATTGTATTGCGTTTCTTATGGTTAACAAACTACAGTCCTCAAAATAAGTAACTGACCAGGTAATAAATATGCTCTCAACTCCAAAACTATAACTCCTACGTAAACATATTAGAATATAAAGTTGTAAGGAAATTTCTTGTCTTTAATTTGAGATATTACACAAGAAGATTAAATGAATATTAACTCAGTTATGTACCCTAAACCAAAACAAAGTCCGTTTTTCATTTTAACATTTCGTTCGTCTACACGCGCGCAACCTCAGACTAGCAACAGGCAGATTATTGATTAACTGGTAGCGACAACTCACGGGTCGATAGTAAGACGGGGATTGGGAATGCTTCAATTGATCAATGCAACCCATACACATACCTGTCACACTGTCCCGCATGTTCAAACCCAAAGTGTTAAAATGTAAACTGCACTTTGTTCTATCCTTTTCAATGTCGCGTTCTTAATTATTAACCGATCTTAATGAATAATGTATCAAGTTAAAGAGGAGAATTTTTTTTACAACTTTAATAACTAATATTTTTATGTAGGAGCTATAGTTTTGGAGTTAAGAGTATATTTATGACCTGGTCAGTTACTTTTTTTGAGGACTGTATTCATGTGGTACTAAAATGTGAAACCTTTAAGTAATTTTGGCACATTTGACCTTCAGCTCATATACCCCAACCAAATATCCCAAAGGAAATTAAAATCATACTAGACATTCACCTAACCCTACGGACATCGCAAAACCTGAAGAGAAGCATGCTGACAGCCTCTCTCTCTTTCAATGTGTTATTAACTTATTGACCAATCAATCATGGCGAGTGATCACACACAAAATTGTTCCTTGCGTGACTCGCAGGTAACTTGTATACACAGACTGCCATTGTTCATTTATTTAATTCTTAGATTATATTGCTAATTCTTTTGTTATATCATTGTGCCCTTTTTCCAGCTAATTTCCCTTGTTTTTTAATTGTTTCACTTTGGTTTCGATCATATGCGTTGCTAGAATAACTATTTTGATCATCTTTGTTAGCTTTTTGTTTTGTTGTTTATACCCTTACTTGTTGTTTCTCTGTTTTGTTTGTTTGATTGTTATGTGCGTAATGTGTATGTTATGTCTGTCTTCTGTCAAGTGTGTCTATATGTATATAATGCACACCAACCAGGTTTATAATATTACTTTGAATATGTTTATGATTGTCTTATTGGCATGAAACTCCTTTTCCGGAAGGTCTATACAATGTACTTTCAATTTTTATTACGCTCTGCCGTTTGGCATTGAGCACTCTATTTAAAAGATAGTCTAACCATAAAATCTTGTTGATATTCATGAATTAATACATTTTAAATGTTCATAACTATAATCTTGTTGATATTCATGAATTAAAGGTGTATGTTCCGATCACTTTTTTAGGGCTATGATTTTTTTTACACATCAAGATATTTTGATATCAGAAGAATCCGCATATTTTTCTCATTATGTCTGTCAAATCTTAGGGGCCAGACATATTCCATTTAGAAATTATAGGCGAAAATGTGGTGAATTACTGCCAAAGGTGGTTATAACCACCAACCAGTTTGTGTAGGACTCAATGGGCAAATGTTTTGTGACCTTGTGCCTCTAAAAATAGAACCATTGGAGGTATGCAACTCAAACTTTGGAATGTGCCAATTTTAAGGATGGCCTTTCATGTAAAATAGAAAACATCAAGTTGAAAATCGGGCCAGCAATCGGATCATCTACCTTTAATAAGTTGAACATTTTAAATGCTCATAACTCATATAACTCAATACTAGGCGCTAGGTTTGAATCCTGCAACAGACAGAGCTGGTTTTCCTCCACCATTTGGTGGTCCATTTATTTCCCCTGGCAGTCATCTGTTACCTCGTGGTTTAGGACCACCGTAGAAGTACCCAGCAACGTCCCTTTATTTTGCTATGGGTATTTCCCAAAGTATACCCCTCATACCTACATTTTTGTAAGATTATGATTGTTAGGCTTAATTCCATCCCATTCCCAAAGGATTAAAAAAATGCATTAAATATTGTAATGTAATTGCTTTTGTTTGTTCTCATTCCAGGTTTGTTTTATACATTCTTGCCAGGCACATGCAGCAATGGGTTAGCTGTTCTTTTTGAAGATGTAGTTTATTTAGGCCTATATAATACCCAACCTTCAGAAGAAAGCACATGGATAATGATTTTTCAGTAAGATAGATGTGAACAGTACTTTTAGTTATCTTGCTCTATCTGTGAGTGGGTCTCTCTATCACGATGGGATGTGCCTCCTCATCTGTGCCTCCATCCTCAACCATACAAAGTGTGCCATCGGGGTACAGAGATGACATGACAGGAGCGACTAGACCGGACGCAGGAGGTGGTAATAGGAGACATCCAGATGGAGATCTGATATTATCTGAGGTAATCGAAGTGACACCATGAAGTGTCATTGCTGGTGGGGTTGGGGCTGTAGGGGGGGGGGGGGGGGGGGGGGGGGTACTTAGTGGCTATGAAGTTATGGGGATGTGCTGCCAAATAGGGTCCCAATCCATGTCTCACCCATCTGGTAAACAATGACTCGTTTTCATAGCCTTTTTGGTAAATGTATGGGTCTAAAATCCTTAATTTTGCTGTTTTTCACAGAAATTTTAACCAAATTTGTCAAATACATTGGAAAATTATGGGTCCTCTGTGAACATATGGGTCCATTTCTCCTCGAAAATTGGTAAATGTTTGGGTCAATTTTCATTTTGCTGGTAGCACACCTGTACCAAGTTACACCCCCCACACCCCTGTTTAGATGGTGGTAGTAGACATCATCCAGCTGGAGATTTGGTATTATCTGAGCTGAGGTAAATGAAGAAGGGACTCCATGGATGAAGTCATGTATGGGCCTCTTTGCCCAGGGGTAGTAGGGGTTGGGGTTCAGAGAGATGATATGACGGAAGTAGGAAGAGAGCAAGTGGTGCTATTTATAGACGTCATCAAGATGGCAATTTTTATATAGCTGAGGTAATTGTAGAAGGCCATTTAATATCATCACTTTTGTCCAGGGGTTTAGGTACAGAGATAATTAAACTGGAGCAGGGGTAGTAGGCAGCATCCACAAGGAGCCCCAATGTCAACAGTATGAATGGTAGTCAAGTTGCAGAAGTTATATTGTCAACAAAAGGGGTTGGTCTGGCCCGTACCACAGCTGGTTTCTTTTTTTTCGTCGCTTTACTGGCAGAAATAGTAGAAATGGCTTGGGGAAGTTTTCATTATTATTCCAGAATTGGATATTCTCCACAAAAAAAAGTTGCTTTGCGTACTAAAACATGACCCCTACCGTGGGAAAATATGAGGGGATATTTTACACAGATAAGGGATAAGATTCAGGTATTCATCAACAACCTATAATTCTCTACTAAAATTGTTATTTCATTTACTCCACAGAGTTTTAAGTCATTTCAGTCACGCTACTTGGCATTATCAGAGGGTAAATTATTTGAGGATCCAGACTTTCCAACTGATGAGTTCTCATTGTTATCGGATAGAGATAACAGTGACATCAAATGGTGTCGACCATGTGTAAGTAGTAATAATTTTTCAACTGGTATCGTAGCCTTTGTTTAAAAATAGCTGATTAGCTTGACAAAATAATGTATAGGTTTTTTGTTTTAATACATCAAGCAAAACATGTCCTGTATATAAGGCTCTTTGCATTTCACTTAGGCCTAATGAATTTCTAAAACTCATTGAAATTAAGAATGTCTTATAGGTGGATGTTCCCATCACTTTAGGTTTTTTTCCCATCAACATATTTTGATATCAGAAGAAACCCCATATCTTTCTCATTATATTAAATGTTTGGCGCAATATATGTTCCATTTATAGACGTTATAGGCTAAAATGCAGTGAATTACTGCCAAAGGTGGTATAACCACCCAGACAGTTTGTGTACTACTCAATGGGAACATTTCATGTCACCTTGTACTTTTAAAGTAAGAACCATTGGTGTTATGCAACTCAGACTTTAGAATATGGTTATTTTAAGGATGACCTTTCATGTAGAATAGAAAACATCAAGTTGTAATAAATCAGGCCAGCAATCGGAACACATACCTTTAAACGAACAAAGTTCGTATAACCCTAACTCGAGATCACCACACGGCAACAGATTTCTTTTCCAACCCCTAAAATTCACCAGAAAAGTCACCCCCCCCCCCCCTCGGATTTGAACCACGGACCTCCAGTATCAGGGCCCAGATCCTAGCCACTACACCACGGCTGTCAGTCGACACTCGGCGAGTAAATACACCTCTTTATATAGCCTGGGTCCATTTTGTAGCCCAAAAACCTGCACGCCGGGTTATAAAAACATTTTTTCCGCACTGTTGCCGTGTGGTGTAGTAGAGTTAGGATTAATGATAACACTATTAACTCACTCTTTACCTTAAACATTGGTATTTTAAATATTTTATTCAACTCATCTCCCTTTTCTAAAATTGATTTGGTTATAATAATCTTAAGCAAAAATGTGTTGGAAATAGAGAGTTTTCGATTACTCAACATGATTAATGTTACAAACAGTTAATAGATTTCTGTCCACATTCTGGCTAATATAAGACATCATGCATTTTAGAAATCTGGTCTTAACAGCAAGAAAAGAGTGAGATATATAATTACTTTTTGGTGATTATTGTTGTTATTTTCAGGAGATATCCCGTAGCCCGTGTATGCTGGTCGATGGGACAAGTAGTAGTGACATTATACAGGGAGAATTGGGTGATTGCTGGTTTCTTGCGCCATGTGCTGGACTGGCCTGTCACAAGGAGCACATTGGAAAGGTGAGAACATGGGAGGGAGGGGGAAGTGGGTTAGATGTCATAAAAAAGAGATATAATGCACAACTAAGGACTTTCAATATGTATACTTTTTGTATGACTTGCTTGATGCAAGCATAAAAAGGCAACTCCCACCTTGCTTGCATTTCAGTCAGAAGTTTGATTGAATTCTTCCCATCTTCATTATTCATACCCTGTGAGGCAATTGTTCAATGCAAAGACAAACAGTTCCGAAACTGCACAAACAGCTCATGAATAAAATGATCTAATACAGGTACTATCATTCCACACTGTGCTGATGATCGGATGATATCACAGGGTGCGGTGATTTACCTCCCACTAAGTCGCGTGATTGACCAAACCGCACTGCAGTTTGAACTGCACCAATCATGTCATTTTGGTTGTTATTTGGCATAAACGGGGAATTCCACAAAATGCCATACACTTTTTTGGACATATTTCTTCTTCTTTCATATACTGCTTAACATCCCTAGTGGGACTACCCAAGCAGGAATTGTTGTGCGATGCTATGTTTATATGCTATTTAGTCGTTGATTTCTTTGTCTTGGGTTCGGTAGTGCTTGGTAATGTTGGACTTAGACGTTTCCGGTTTGATGATGTTGGTGATATTCTCAGGTAATGAATTCCAGTCTCTTATTGTTGGGGATGAAGGAATATTTGTGACAGTTTTTTGATGACTGATGAGTAATGTAGGAGTAAGTGTTGGATTGTCAGGTGCGCCGTTGAGCTGGTTGTTCCTAGGCCTTTGATTTGGTCTGCTATGTTTTAAAGATGGCAGCCATTAAGAGGAAGGTGTCAGCTGTGTAAGACATCTTTCAGGCCCACACAAAACCTAACATGGTCAGGGGCTAGAGTTGTACAATATCTTCATCAAAAGATCCATAACATCAGAGGCTCATCAAAAGATCCATGACATCAGAGGTCGCAACAAAGGGCAGAATCCTTGATAACAATGGATCCAAGTAAGGGCAGCATAAGAATGAGCTATGGTTTGCGATGGTTTCCAGTTTTCAAGACGATTTATTCCGTTAAAATATACTACCTGGTTCCAAAGTGTCGCAATTAATTATTTCCTTTCATCCTTCCGCGGTCCTTACAGAGGTTCTATAACAATACAGGATCTTTTCTGACTAAGTAACAAATCCAGGTAATAATATAGTGTTTTTATGTTTGCTTTAAATATATGCTTATATTCTAATACCATTTTACTCTCTTTCATACTACAGGTAATACCAGCTAACCAACCTCTTATAGGCGCTGGCTACACTGGCATGGTGTATTTCAGATTCTGGCGATTTGGTCGCTGGGTGGAGGTAGTCATTGATGACAGGTTACCAACCAAACGCAATGGACGCTTGCTGTTTGTCAGGTCCAGTGCTATCACTGAGTATTGGCCGTCACTACTTGAGAAAGCATATGCCAAGTAAGCAATAGTGGCATAGTCTGAGGGGAGGGGAAGGGAGATAACAATAATTGAATGCTACTCTTTTCCCCTCCCCATGACAAGTGTGTTTGTGACCTTGTAGAAAGATTTGATCTTTACATTTGATTGAACTTGTATGCAATCAACTTGGTGAATGGTTCTTCAAAATGTTTTAATCTTTTCTTGTATACATGTAGTTAGCATTTTCAAAATAGAAAAATTAGTCATTATTTGCGTGGTCTCCATATTCTACAGGGTTCTTGATCATAGATAAGAGCTAGACCCATCACTTCCAACAAGAACCTGCATGTTTTCCCTGCTTTGATTGTTTGCTTGTTACTATCTGGTCTTGTTGGAAGCAAAGTGCTCAGGGGATGATTTCATAATGTCCATAAGGAGACCAAACAACAAAAAAGACATTGTTTGAACATTTCGAAAATTGCTTAAAATTCACCAACATTTCCCAAAATGTATGGAGGATAAAATCCAAACCAACCGACCCTACCTGACCAGTCCATTTAAATAATAATAAATAATAATAATAATCAGTATTTATATAGCGCCTTTTCCAAATGGCTCAAAGCGCTGTGATTTTGCTGCTGGTGAATCATCAGAATCATGTCGCATCAACTAGGGTGCTGCCAATTTCTAGCGCAAACCTATCCGCAGTTAGTTTGGAACATCAACCATTTTTCAATGCAGCTCCCCAAATACCTTTGGGTCAAGGAAGTTTTTGATAACCGAAACAACTGATCACAGATTTTGAAAGCAGGAGGAAACCGGAGAGCCTGGAGAAAACCTGCGAGAGCATGTATGGATCGTGATAAACCAAATGCACATAAAGCCCGCGGTCGTGCACAGAATTGACCCGGGTTTCATTGGTGCAAGGCGAGAGAACTAACCGATGCGCCAACACGCTCCCCCGGATTTGTTTCTTTTGTCGCCTTAACAGAAAGACCGAGCACCTGAGAGGCAGACTAACATACATGGAGATGACAGATACTAAGAAGGAAAATAATAAACTAAAGTAAATCAAAACAAAAACAAACAAATAAACAACAACAGAAATCCATTTGTTATAGATACTATACCTCATCTTGATTCATTCTATTTCTAATAGGTTAAATGGAGGGTACAGGGGCATGGCAGGAGGCATGGCTATGGATGCTTTTGTAGATCTAACTAGCGGTCTATCAGAAACATATGACTATAGCGATGGTAACATCCCGGAGGATCTGTATGCTATTTTGTATAGGAGTGCTCGCACTGGTGCATTCATGACATGCTCGAGTAAGGTAAGAACTGGAAGGGAGGGGAGGGGATAGAGTGAAGGGGTTGAAGATCTGTATGGTATATTGTATAGAAGTGCTTGCACTAGTGCATTCATGACATGCTTGAGTAAGTTATAAGAACTGGAGGGGAGGGGTAGAGGATAGAAGGAGGGAGAGTTTGAAGATCTCTATGGTATCTTGTATATAGAAGTGCTTGCCCTGTACTGGCGTATTCATGATATGCTTGAGTAAGGTGAGAACCAGAAGGGATGAAAACTTACGATATCTGTGTGAAATATTTGTGTTACATGGTATTGGATATCAATTGTTTCTATTATGCACTATTATTATCTGCTCATGGGAATTTAAGGGTTGCATGTTGTGAACTGATCATTTTGAAAAAATGAACTTCTTTGAAAAAACTATCTTGAAAGTGAAAAATATTTCCAATTTTAAAGTAGAAAGTCTAAATCAGGTTGAAATGTTTCCAAATCTGAAATTTATGTGCACCACTGGCAACACTTTAAGTGCCAACATCCAAGTCGGTCGATTTTTTAAAACTATTTTTTTAAAGGGAAAGAAACAAATACTGCACAAGAACATGAATTTAAAAGAATGCTAAACAAGGGAGTTATTGATGATTTTATTTGTTTATGTTGCAGTTAAACATAAACAGAACTTATTTACTAATAAATAACCAATATATGACATGGAAAAACCGCCCCTAGATTTTCAGATTTTTGGTGGGTCGCAAAAGGCAAGTAAAGTTCTTTTTTAATTAGCCTAATCAAGTCTTTCTTCTCTTATTCTGCAGAATTCCAAATGGTGGAATGCTAAAGCGAACGAGAATGGCATTGTGTCCGGTCATTCCTATACCGTAACAGACGTCCAAGTAATACAGATGACCAATGGTCAATACGTGCAACTGCTTAGAGTACGCAATCCATGGGCTAATGCGACGGAATGGTTGGGAGATTGGAGCGACAGGTAAGTGCTGACATTTCTTCTGGTACGGTATGTTTGGAATGTACACACATTTTTTGTTCATGTAAATTTTTTTTTTTTTAAATGGCGATAAATGATGGTTTATTTTAGAAATGAGTGCTCCCATATTTTCATTTGTTGATTGCATCACATGTGGATTTATTCAAATCAACACACTTTTCAAGAAAATCACAACTGTTAATCCCTGTGTCTGATAAGGATTCAAACTTAAATTGTATTGAATAAAATATATCTACATATAGGTTAGGTAGTAGGTACATATATGAGGAAGACACATGAAAGTTTCAATATAGATGAAATTGTTTCAATATAGATGAAATTTAGATACACATTGTTTAATATGGCTTTGAAGTTATAAATCTGTGATATCATCGATAGCATCATACAAAGCTATTTTCAAGAAACTGCGATAGAAAATCTCGATGGTGTCTTTTAAAAATGAAGACGACATACTAGAAATTAATTTTAGAGGGAATTGTTTGACAAATGGTGTTCATTAATGTGACAGTGAATCTTATAGATCTGTATATGAAATGCATAATTGATATTCTAATGGAGTAAGACCATATGACATGTTTTTGTCGTATTAGCTCTGTATGTGATACACTCTTTCAGAATATATCTCTTCATGTGAAACGCTAAAATTGTGCTCGGCCAAACAGTGTTGATTTTCCATTTATGTCGTTGAAATGATTTAATTCTAAAAGGATCTGTATGTGAAATCTAAATTTTGAATGGAAATAGGTCAAATTTGGTTAATTTCAATCTCATTATTATGGGCAGAATAAAGTCTGACATTGTGTAGATTTGAAGAGCTTAATGAAATATATCCACATTGCAATTTATTTTGTAAATCACTAAAATCAGTATGTGATGCCACTAAATATTTTGAGTCTTGGGAACAAAAATCGCCTTCCCGAATCCCAAAAATAACCTACAGCGAAAATAACAATAGGCTTACTGAAAAATGCATAACTTGTAAGCTTAATCACTCATACTTAATGCAAATCTATAATGAACATTCACTTGAAATGGATTTATTTTGTCAAATCTGTGCATTTTTTGATACTCTTATGCACTCTAAAAATGACAATTTCTACAAAAGTATGTTTGGAGAAACTCAGGAATCCTGTGTCCCATCCCGCCCGAAAAATTAAATTGAGTCCCGGAATCATGATTTCCCAAAAATAACAGGCCTATTATAGTTTAATCAGTTCCAAATTGGTGAGAAATATGTGGTTTTGATCTCTATGTGCGCAAAAGTAATCCGAGTGTATGGTCACATGCACACGATTCTGGCCGCATGTACGCATCGTGCATATGAAACGCAGTGCGCTTGCTACCTTCATATGCGTGCCCACATCTTTCTGGCCTTCTGTATTCATTCGCTGCTGTTAGGAGGCTTCGGAAATTTGGATCGGATCAAACTATGAGACCAACAATTTGAAATGTTCTCTTGGCTTAACTTTATAATACCCCCTACTTTGATTGCTTCTGATGAGTGTTAATAAGTGTGTATTGTTCTGTAAAATGATTGAAGACATGTGGTGGCTTTAAATTGTGTCTCTTGTCATTCAAAAATCAAGCCAGAGGTGATATCAGCAGCTATGTTTTAATAATGTGCCATCCACGGCTAATTAGTACGTACAAATGTGCTATACAGGGTGTCTCAATAAAAACCGTGCATGTGTTTACCAAACTTATTGACCATGAACTTCTAGAATTAGGTGCAACAACTGTATACATATTGATAGACTAAACGCTTAGCTTTCATATGCCGTTTATTTCATCTGATTCGGTTTTGTCAATCTTGAGATATGACCAATTAACTAAAGCTACCTAAAATCGATGTTGTGCCACTTTACAGTTTGCAATGAATAGAAATGGCTACTCCGGAGAAGGGGGTTGGGGTTGTTATCACCCCCTAAGCAAATCTAATCCGAAATGCAGAGTATGCTTATTTGGGTACCATGGTATAGCTAGAGGTTCCCTCTATCCATACATGCCAAAACAAATATAAACATCATAGGCATGACGTCACAATGACGTCACCAAACATGGCCGACCTCAAAATCCCGCCGTATTCGCTACACAGTGAAATAGGCCAAAAAAGAAATCTTCGCCAAAAAAGTTCCAAATATCAAAATTTCACGCGTTTTTTTGCTTTTAATTGAGGGAAATGGTGTTTCTAACATAGGCCTATGCTTTAATATTCAGGACCATACAATTAAAATATTTTTCAAAATGGCGATTTAAAAAAAAGTAAGGTGGCAACCACCCCCTACTATCGGACTTTGATGGCTTACCCTACCCCCGGGTAAGGTGGTACCCTCAATTTGTTTTCGTCAAAATGAGCACAGGGGATGTAAAAGCGATCACCTAGACGCCCTAGGTCCCTGTTCTTTGCGTTTTAGCGCAATCGGCGACCACCCTCCCCTGCCTTAGGAGGACGAGGGTAGTAATGCTTATCTTAAGCATTCTTTCTGTAAAAGTGGCACAACGTCGATTTTAGGTAGATTTAGTTAATTGATCATATCTTAGGATTGACAAAACCAAATTAGATGAAATAAACGACAAATGAAAGCTAAGCGTTTAGTCTATCAATATGTATACAATTGATACACCAAATTGTAGAAGTTCATGGTCAACAAGTTGGGTAAACACGTGCACGTTTATTTTTAGACACCCTGTATAAAATATGTATGGAATTGGTGGACTTTTCAATAGGTAAAACAAATGTTCAACATTTTAAAAGTTTGATTTGTGTCTTTGACAGGTCCTCAATGTGGAGTTTGATATCGGCGGAAGAGAAAGCTAAGCTGAATCTCATACAATGCCATAATGATGGTGAATTCTGGTAAGTGCAGGCCCAAACCCAGAATTTAACGGGGGGTTAGGATTTTGTCAAAAGTAGACCCATTTTCCCAAAATGTGGACGTTTTTTACCACAAATTTCGCAAGAGTGGACTTATTTAAGTATTTACCTTTTTTCAAACAGTTGCTATGCTCCTACACACCATTTTTGTGAACTAGTTTTGGACTTATAGGATGGGGTAGGGAGGTTACGGGTCTGGGTAAGTGATAATACTCTTTAGTCGCATACACCTCATTTATGTATCTGTATACTCCACTTCATCTGAAGTATATGTGAAGCCAGTGTGTATTTCAGACGCAGCATCCCAATACCATTAAGATTCAACTTTGATTGCACAAGGTAAATCATCAGTGCATTAGAGTCATATGTACCCAATTGTAAGCTTCACTAACGGGAATGCGCTATTATGTCCATTGAAGTGGAATGGACTACTAAACTAGCCTATGAATCTATAGCTTATGTGCCTGGATATGTGTATCCAGTGTCCGGGCCAGGCTTCTGGGCATGGATTAATTCATTGCGAGGTTCTGTAGTTTGTATAGTGTTTAAATATATCTGAATCTGAATGCATTGTGATATCATGCAAGAAAGTAACTATGACACAACAGCATTTGCATAAAAAAGCTTCTTCCCTAATTGACAATAAACTTGCTAATTGTTTCACTTTCTTTCAATTTTCTTTATTTTTTGACAGGATAAATTATAATGACTTTTTGCAAGAATTTGGAAAAGTGATAACATGCACTGTTGGCCCAGACTTCGATGGGGATGGTGTTGCAGATTTGAGATCAAGAGGTAAGAGGATGGGCATAACTATAGATCTCTCACATTGCAATTTATATAACAGAAGGAAGTGTAAGATAGTGCTACAGGTATTCTATCGTTACATATTTTTCAACTTTGAAATAATATCAAACAAAGTTGTTCAAAATTCTGTAACACAGGGATTTGTAACCCAACCTTTGCTTAGGATCCCTCAGCTCTATAACCATTAGACCACAAGGAATTGTCTGACAGGATTGGAATTCTAATCGATATGAACTTTACGGAAGTAACAATAATAAGTGCATAAGTCAAATCGGTATAGCATACAGTGAACCTTCATTGAATCGCGCACTAGCTATGATGCTGTAATACCAGGCTTGGTTACAAAAAGATAAATTGAGCGCGGGATGGCCTCGATCAGCAAATCATAAGTTGAGGTATATACTCCTGTTCCTCTCCCTTGACCTTCTTTATACCTCTTTTCAAGCACTTGCATTAATAATCAATAATTTCCCTCCAAGTGACAGTTTTTGCACTGTGCGGCGTCAATAATGGTGCTGTTTGTACCTCTCAGTCTAACATTGTTTGAGAGTATATTAATTATCATACAAAACAAAAAACCCAACATGCTTTTGTTTTTATTTTTCAGTTGGTAGTTGTATTCAGCTATTAATGGTGCATGGTAGCTGGTCAACTGGATTGAATGCCGGGGGCTGTTCTAATCATGATTCGTATGACACCAACCCACAATTTGTCTTTACCTTATCACAACCAGGTAAGTTGTTCAATTTCTTTTTACTTTAATAGTCCCTTCTTAAACAGCTTATAAAGTTTAATAATAATAATAATAATAATAATAATGTATTTATATAGTGCCCAAAACATTGGTCCCTGGGCGCTTTACAAGCAAAAGGCCCCATCCAAAAGATAAAAATACATTAAAAAAGAATAATTATCAACAAAAAAAAGAAG
Organism: Ophiura sarsii; assembly: GCA_035610835.1. Classification (NCBI taxonomy): domain Eukaryota; kingdom Metazoa; phylum Echinodermata; class Ophiuroidea; order Amphilepidida; family Ophiuridae; genus Ophiura; species Ophiura sarsii. Next base: position 57,290,365 of record CM069451.1, read on the forward strand.
AACAAAAGTTTAAGCAATTCTCATTGGTCCTCAGAGAAATCGGCAACATTTACATACCGGTGACACCTTTGCGCATTGCATGGTAACTATAGTTTTGGTTCATAATGCTCAATGCGTCTTTCTATGCTTTTCCTGCGTGCTTATGCAGCGCAATGCAAGGACGCATGGTGTACTTACCGCACAGGATTGGATGGAATGTTTGTGGGTTATTTGATAGTAACTGGGGTAAAAGTTGACAAATGTGTGTAACAAAGGTATTAATATTAACAGATAATGTCTATTGTTGAGGTATTGGCACCAAGATAGAGATTAATCAGCTCCTTTTTGAAGCCGAACCATTTTGTCAATTTTGGTTTATGAGATGGAAGAACACTCCATATGTAGATTGTAAATGGTATAAATGAATGTTGGCTACGACTATGGTGACCGCATTGATCCCTGTTGTGACCAACTTTCTTTTCCACTATTCTGTTCATTCCTGTGACCTTTCAGATTTTGTCCCTCAATCCAGCATAGTTAGCTATATAATACAAAGGGTCATTTCTTCGCATATTATGGTTCTGACATGCGGTCAGCTTAAAAAAGGAGGTAAATCATTCCAATGCCAACCTTAAGCATGTTGCGATATATCGCGGCTGCGACGATATCGCGATTGGATAAGCTTATCGCGACAGCAATATTAAATTTGACCTCAGACGATATCCAACGATGTAAACTTTTACCTGTATAAAAGTGTATACATTTTCAACTTGTGTGTCATCACAATAAATCTTCAGCTTGTCGACTGTTATTCATTCCTTGTTTTGTTCCTAAAGTGGTTTGATTGTTTGTTTAAATCCATCATCATTGTTATTACAAACATGTCAACTTGTCATCAAAAAGAAACTGGACCGCTAGCCTAACCACATGTGCCCTTGTTTTGCCTTGGCCGATATAAACAGCCCGTTCTAAGTTGCAATCTTGCTCATTTATTGGCGATGTTATTAGGTTATGGACAATATTGAAACGGAAACCAGCGAATAATACTAGTTCATGAATGACGTCATGCTAATAAATGGTGACTACATGTTTCAACACGTGATTAATTTTCCATTGATAAAAATACAAACTAATCTTCGGATACGCTCGATTTCCCGATACCCGAGTGAGATGAATGACGTCATGCTAAACATTGGCGACCACATGTTTTAACACGTGATCTGATGTACAATAATAAATAAATAAAAAGATGAAACAAAATGCTAGCGGCAATGTTTTCATGAACTTGTTTATTTATTAATTCTTTGAATTTGAACATCATGAAACATGATGAGGAACAGTTTGCATGTAAAATGTGGTGGGCAGAATGTTACATTGAATGTAATAATGTGTTGTATCATATATTTCGAGGACAAATAAGGTTCGTTTTTCATCACTGAAAAATGTATTTAAAAAAGTAAGCTTTTTAAAAATTTGGAAACAAATATCGTGATATGGCGATATCGCGATCAAATTTTACCCACGATCAACGATTTGAGACAAGGTGGCGATAAACACACATAGCCAACCTATCACCATTATTAAAGGGTATGACTGCTGCTGTTTACCTTAAAACAAAACAGCCAAGTTACAATTGTGTATAGTCATTTAAATTTCTAGTGAATTTGAGACAATACAATTATCAGTGGGGGGGGGGGTATGGCAAATGTTCAAAACTTTTGATTTACTATTTTGATATCATTTATTTTGCAGATGAGTTTGATCCATGGAGAGACCCAGCCACCAAGCATGGCAAGTGCTCCGTTGTAATAGCACTGATGCAAGAATACAGGCGTACCAGAGAGTACATTAAACCTCCCAGGGAAAAAATAGGATTTGCTATTTTTCCGGTAGGTAGAGCATTTATTTATTACAGAGCGATAGAAATAAGCTAATTAAGCCATCTAACACCAAGTCTACTGAAGAAAAGAAAAAATCATTTTTAGATTACTTGACACAACTTGACTTCTCAAATGCAAAAGCTCAAATTACTGGAGACTCGATAGCTCAATGACTCAAATCAATCATGAGAGGACTTGATTTAACTCACGATTCTGCTTTCACATCTTGACTGCATGAGTGGATGTTAAAGGGACACACAGAGATGTGCTGGAGGCTGCGCCCTCAATTTTGATCAAAACTGCGATTTTAACATTTTTACAATTGTATTAAATGTAAAAGCTGAATGCAAATTGCTTATCCACAAAAATAGCCTGTGTAAGTAAATGTAATAAATATAAGAGGACCTGACATTTCGATTCTAACAGAATATTTATCGAAGGTAAAATGACAGAATACAACATACACAACATATATATAGACAGGGGAACAATGGGCAGGAAATGACAAGAGATAATGTAACACAGTGGGGGGACAAAGTGACAGATGGATGAATAGGGGAAGAGTAATGAAACTTGACAGCTGATTGATAAAGTGGATAATATAACAAATGGATGACATAGACAAAGGGGAGATTCATATTCGGGTCGTAAAGTTACGCTTACCCGCGTCCGGACATGCTTTTTACTCTGACCATGCTCGGACTAAACAATTCTTGTTCCTTCGATCTTCGCGGGGGGCTTGGAGCAGCTCAGAGTATTTTCCGGAAATAAGAGCGCCCGCATGTTGACCCAGGAAAATTAAACATTGGCCGATCAGTTATTGATTTGGACCAACCACAACGATATCGGCATGGTTTTGATGCTATTGGTTTCGCTGCGATATAATGGGCTTTGAAGCAACACATCCCCAAATATCACTACGTCCATGCATGAATTTAAATTACCCAAGCAAATAGCATGCTCAAACGTGCCATCTTAACAAGTGACACATATCGTGCATTCTAATCCTTGTTTAATGAGGATTAAATTAGAAAGAAAATCAATTTGGACAACGCGACAAGAGAAAACTTTGTCACTATTCTGAATATTGAACTACCTACATTGCGATTCGAGACACTGGAAACCATGTGCTAATGATCGGATTAAGATTTCAAATCACTGCCTCCCCTCAATTGGAAGATATTACCTATATACTGAAATGGCAAATCGGCCAAAGTCTGTAAATCTAGTAAAACCCACGTCAAAATAAATCTCAATGTCACATTTTAAAGACTCTGTTATATACTGGCAGGCCGCTGTAAAGGTGTTAATGTTCTTACAATTAATTGTTCGCACTTTGTCAACTTTGAATCGTTTCGTTTGGTTTTAAATCTAAAAGTTCATTCCATAGACTTAACTATACAAAAGTTTTAATTGTATTTGCACGTTGTTCATTTTTAAAATTCATGTTCAGTAATTGATTATTTAGGTTAAATATTTCTCATTTCAGGTACCAAAACCAAACCAAAGGGTCACTAGAAAGTGGTTACACGACAGAAGCTGTGTTGGCAGATCAGGTAGCTACATCAATCACCGTGAGGTCCAGCATAGGTGTCTACTACAACCAGGCCATTATGTCATTGTACCAACGACCTTTGATCCCAACAAAGAATGCCCATTTATCTTGAGAATATTCACTGAGAAGAGTATTTCTTGTAATAGCTTTTTAAATGTATGATCTTTGACTGCTTTATCAGAGGAGCAGCGGAGTATTGATTTTGGTTTGTGTGGGTTTTTTGTAGGGATTTGCTGCTGACAACAGAACTAATTTTCCTAGAAAATTAATTGGATCATGCAGTAAGGGTTACATATAACCGTGAAATTATTGGCCAATATCAACACATGCTCAGATTTTTCTTAAAATGAGTAATTTTCACAGAGTTTCTTGAATTTTGTGCTTACGAGTTTGCCTTGTGTTTTCAAAAACAGAAAAATGAACCAAGGGAGGAAGGTGGAGACATGCATGACAACATGCATGATCGATCTACCAATGTTTGAAAACTACACCAGATTTTAATAGTATCACAGATGTCTATCAGTGGCATAACCTTTGACCCTTTTCCTTCAACAAAATATTATAGTTGAAAATAAACCAATCTGGGCACACACATTTGACAACCTCCATGACTGGGGAAACATTTTATCATGTTTTTGACATGCAATTTTTAAAATCTCCCTGATTGGTGAAGAGAATCTTTCCAGATTACAGGATGCAAATGTTGGCAGCTCTGCGCTGGCAATGCCATGTGATTATAAACCAAAGAATCAGTTTATGCAATTTGTTTTAGGATTAACCCTAACACTGACAGATACATCAGAATATAACAGCAACCGGCCGGCATAATTCTGTTATACCCTTCACACCAACATCGGTAGTATGCGTCATTCTTAAAAATCATGCACTATGAATACCTCTGTGAAGGGTATAACAGAATTAATCCCAGCAACTATGCTGGTAGCTGCTGCTTTTCCTATCTATGGATGTGCGCAATCACAGCAGGTTCTATGGTTGTTTTGGGGAGTAAGACAGACTGATGTGTTGTTATACTTATATTGTCAGTATGGAATCAATGTCAGTGTGTATCCTTCTAAACGCATCAGGATATAGTGCACATAACTATAACCTGACAGCATCAAAGAAGAATGTAGGTCAGAGGTCATGGCACAGAAAGTGCTACACCTATCACTAGATCAGGCCCATATCTCTTTCCAGAGCAGACATAAATCATAGGGTGAAGGGATGAATCACTTGATTTCACTTCACACCTTGGCAATCCAGATTTCATCCGCATTCTCAGCAGGTCCTGCTTTTGGTCATTCCCCCCCCCCCCCTTCTGATAATTGTATTCGCTCAAAGAATTAATATATTTGAAATATTGCTAGAAGCATAAACCAAAGACTTAACTTTATGCAATTTAAGGAGTAATACCTCATATGTAATATTTGTATTCATGAACTAAATAAGGAACACTTTTTTGTCAAGGGATCAAATGAATTGTGCAATATGCGCCACTGGTACCTGTGAAAATTAGTTATAAGTGATAATGTTTTTTAGTAAGTGACAAAAAAGTTTGTATTATCTACCCATCTGATAATTGCATTCTCGAAGAATTAATATATTTGAAATATAAACTATTACCAGAAGCATAAACCAAAGACTTACTTTATGCAATTTAAGGAGTAATACCTCATATGTAATATTTGTATTCATGAACTAAATAAGGAACACTTTTTTGTCAAGGGATCAAATGAATTGTGCAATATGCGCCACTGGTACCTGTGAAAATTAGTTATAAGTGATAATGTTTTTTAGTAAGTGACAAAAAAGTTTGTATTATCTACCCATCTGATAATTGCATTCTCTCGAAGAATTAATATATTTGAAATATAAACTATTACCACAAGCATAAACCAAAGACTTTATGCAATTTAAGGAGTAATACCTCATATGTCATATTTGCATTCAAGAACTATCAAACACTTTTTGTTGAGGGATCAAATCTATTGTGCAATATGTGCCATTGGTACCTGTGAAAATGAGTTATAAGTGACAAAAAATGTTTGCATTATCTTTAAAAAGTGCCTTTATGTGATGAGTGGCTTGTGTGTATATACACATTCAGGGTGTCCCAACTGTTTACTAATTCATGGTTTGTAAAATTTGATTGTAAAAATAAAACATATTTAGATTGTGTCTAATGAGGTTTGTTTGCGTATAAAAAGTAAAGTTCTCAAGTGATTTCAAGTTTGATATCCAAATTAAGGGAAAGGCCTTTTTTTATCAAAAAATACTTTTTGAATTTTACAATTTTTGAAAGAGGTACCTTACTTTACTCATGGGACACTGAGCTATTGTAAATTTGTAATATTGACTTTGTATTCTTGTATGGTGTGTGTGTCTTTCAAGTACCAATTTACTTAATATGTGATGCGATCTGAGAAAACCCGTCGGATGTCGCAAAATGTAAACTAGGGATTATGGGTAAAATAGAAAAAATAAAAATATAGATTTTTTTAAAGAAAATTAGTTTCCAGTACTTTGTATCATCATCTTTCATGAAATTTCACCTTGACAAACTTACTTAAGTCACTTTTATTATTAACCTTATAATGTTATTATATTGAATTATGTTTCTTCTTTGGCCTGTTTTCATGATTTCTTGTTTTGTAGATTTTGGTGACATCACAATCATCATTCACTCATAACTTTTTTTGTAGTGATCGTAGAAAAATGATCGAAAAAGTTCTGTAATCAGCACAGTTTTAGCTTTCTTATGATATAAATATCTCCAATATGAAAAATGCCACCATGTGGCGGGTTTCACAGATCGCATCACATATTATTTAAATATAAATTATGTATTCATAGGTTCAATAAGGCCCCCAAAAAAGTTGACTTGAGTTGATTTTGTAGAGAAACAAACAGAAACTACACAATTAAGAACTCTTATGTTAATGAATGCTGAACATGCATCTTTCTTATTTCTTAAAACCTGAACTTTTGAGTTTGAGTATTTAACAAATATTTGAGTAATTGATGATAATAATTTTTTCTCTAATCGTGTAAAAGCAGCTATTTTTGGCCGAAAATTTTTTTAATTTTTTATTTCCCGATTTTTGCAGATTTTGATGACATTTTAGGTATTCAAAAAAACCCACCCAAAACCGCCCAACTGACCCTACTTGACAGGTCCGTCCGCCCGTTAAACAGGGGGAGGGGGTGTTTTTCGTTGCCTTATTAAACATACTTGTAAACATGACACATTTTGATGTTAATTAACCAACATTCATTACTTCAATGAATAATCGCGATAGCTACGTACCAAGTGCGTTCCAATCAAATTAATCGTTAGATAGGATTGCGCACGCCGAGCGCAGGTTACTAATAATTGCCCGAAAGTACTGCACCAAAGTGTTCAATTGTTTTGCTCATTGACCGACCAATCAAATTAAAGCCTCACGCCCCTAAATTGAATATTCAATGAGTTATGAGGAAATCCAATTAAAGCTTATTTCTGATTGGTTGAACGATAAAAATGTTAATGAGGAGATGACCCGACTTGGACTGTTTCAATAACTAAGAAGGGGTGGACAAAATAAACAGAAAACTAATTAATTATTAGCACGATTATATCGGTACAAATCAATGATTTGGATAAATATGCATCATTTTCAGTAATGATTGGTTCTGATTGGTTGAATGATAAAAATGTTATGAGGAGATGACCCGACTTGGACTGTTTCAATAACTAAGAAGGGGTGGACAAAATAAACAGAAAACTAATTAATTATTAGCACGATTATATCGGTACAAATCAATGATTTGGATAAATATGCATCATTTTCAGTAATGAATGAGAATAATGACTGCTTAACAACTGTTTTCGTGAATTTGTTTTGAAATCCTCGGTTGTTGTTCGGGTCATTCGGAATTGTCCCGAAGGGGTCCTCAGACCAGAACAAAAACCTCTGATTTTAAAACAAATTCACAAAAACAGTTGTAACGCAGTAATTATTCTCTAATTATGAAATTTAAAAATATAAACAAATTTTCCTAAATGTTCAGATTTCGGGCGCAACGATTGAGGCTTTTATGTGTCGAATCAGTGTTGACAAGGATGGTGCAAATAATGTATTATATATGTATAAATATGTTTTAAGATTTTATATTCGATTCTGAAATGCTTGGATTTTATGTATTTGTGTGTGCTGTAACATTAGTATAGTAACATTTTCTTTTTCTAGTTTTACACATTTTGTTGTTTAAATGTATAGGGGTGAGGAAAAGGGTGGGTAGGGTGGTGGCAATTAATGAATCGGCTTGATCTGGACCACAACATTTGGAGAAACCTGTACACCTAAATACAGGGTGAGTCAAAATATTCAGGTCCCAATTTCAGTCATTTTTAAACCAATTTGAAAACTGGTATGAATAGATTTAATGTGATGCATAAAAGGTGTAGAAATGTAAGCTATGATCTCATTTTTTATTTTGTTCAAATTGATTATCCCTATATGGAGATATGGGGATTTCCCTAAAGTGTTGAAATTCAACTTGTTCCACCGGGAGCACTGTCAAATTGTTATTGAAATGTTTGTCTTTTAAGGAGATAACATGTGGTGTTGTGGTATTAAACATAATTGTATGTATGGTGTAAATTAACTTGATTGTTATGATTATCTTTGATGTGTATTAGGGTGCTTTATGAGATTATATTGAGACAGCAATATTGTTTCATTATAGTAGATTCACAGACTTTGGCCGGTGTACCATTTTAGTATAGGTAATATCTTCCAAATGATGGTGGTAGTAATTTAAAATCTTAATCTGATCATTGGCACATGGTTCTATGCTTCCCGTGTCTTGAATCACATCGTAGGTAGTTGATATCCAGAATAGTGACAAAATTATTTTGTGCCCTTGTCCAAATTGACTTTCTCTCTAATTTATTCCTCATCTATACAGAAGGGTTAAAACTCTAAAAGAAATGATGATTGCAATGTGTCAATTGTTGAGATGGCACATTTCAATACTGCGCTATTTGCTTGGGTATAGTTTTAATTCATGCATGGAGGCATGATATTTGGGTATCTGTTGCTTCAAGTCCATTTTATCGCAGTGAAACCAATAGCGTTTAAACTATATCTTTGTGGAAGCATGTAGACTGATATTGGGTTCGATCATGATTTTAGGAATAATTTAGATACCATTTTCGAACCAAGTTATTTGAGCTCTGTAGTTTTCGAGGTCATCACGACCCCGTCATTCAGCGTATCTTTGTGATTGGTCAATAGTGGTCCCCCTAATGTTAAATGGAATAGGTCCAAATCAATAACCGATCGGCCAATATTTATTAATCTACTATGATAATAGATGGAAAATGGCATTGTTTGTTCTGATGAATCAAGAATCTTTGTACATGTATTAAAGGATAATGACTGTGTGGTGAAGAATCAAAACATTTTCACTTTGGAATCGAGAAATTTCATGAGGGTCGTAGCCCCGAGGGAATTTCCGAGGTCCCAAAGTAAAATATTGATTCTTCACAGTTACCGACAAAACAACTGTTCAAAGTCATTATCATGATTTAAAACCGTCAATTAAAATTATTAATACGAAAGTTACTGATTTATTTTAAAAGTAACACTTTACGGCAATTTAACCATGCTTCACCCATTACAAATCAATCAATCTGATCGAAAATTGTGCAAGCGAACCACTCACACGTCGCGTAACTACTGTGTTGTGCAAATAAGCCATGCGTTCGTGGCATTACGCGAAATGTTTTGGTGATCAAACTTGATACGCATTATAGGCGGGGTTGCTAATGTTTACGCGGAGGTACTTGGTTCTCCGTTAGTGACCTGCGCTTATTTGTGCGTACCAGCAAAGAACAGCATTTGATTGGGTCGAACTTATCGTGTATATTCATGAGGTTTTGATTTACTTAAAATGTATTTTGTTGAATGTACTGTTTATAAATTATGCTACTATTTTGAGAACATTGATCTATTTTCAGACCATTGGATTGTGTGTTGCTTGTCTGTTTCACATAACCTTTCTGTAAATATTTATTGTATGTACTTTTATATCAGTATACGCATGATATAGTTGTAAATAAATAAATGCCTATTTTAAATCAAATGTTTTATGCCTAACTTTTCATTGTGTTTTGTTGGGTGTTTGATTGATACGCTCAATTTCAATTTTTTTTTGAGATGACATAAGTGTGATGACATACGGAGACTAAGTATACCGTAAAATACTTAGATTAGTGTTGTATACAAATGCGTAACTTAACATCAAAATGTTTTGAATGGCGAGGGAAATATCATACAAACCGTTTCAAATAAAATGCCTAAACCAAATCTATCACCAATTCAAAGTGATAAAATGTGACTCAACATTAATAAATGAGACGCAATGTGGCAGTAGTGGCAATAAATTAGGTTGTGTGTATTTTAATGTCGATAAAAATACCTAAACTCTGCCCCAACCATTTTTAAAGTGGTCAATAAACATGCGTAACGGAACCCTTTAAGACTTATGAAGATGGTGTACCCAAAACTTTACTTTGTACATAAAAAAGGTAAAGGCTGTCGATCCTGTAATACCAGGAGCAGAGTGCCCATCTCCCTTTTAAAGCGATAGGGCCAGACTCACTCCTTTTTTGTCTCGCCTGATGTAATCAGAAAGAGACTATGTTATCACTATTTCTGTCCGGCGTCCGCCGTCCGCCGTATGCCGTATGCCGTCCGCCGTCCGCCGTCCGCCGTATGCCGTGTGCTAAGAAATACCTTTGTGACGCGATATCTGGAGATCCGTAAGGTCTATCGTGATGGGACTTGGTGGAGGGAAGGGGGGTGGTGCGTTCTGTTGCTGATTGATTTTTCAAGGTCATCGGGGGTCATACAAGGTCATCGGGGTCAAATATGCTTAAAACTTTTGAGACGCGTTGTGACGCGATATCTAGAGATCCGTAAGGCCTATCTTGATGGGACTTGATGTCAGGGAAGGGGGTGGGGTGTTCTTTTGCTGATTAGATTTTCAAGGTCATTAGAGGTCATTCAAGGTCATCGGGGTCAAATATGGGGTCAAATAAGATCCGTAAGGCCGATCTTGATGGGATTTGGTGGAGGGAAGGGGGTGGTGTGTTCTTTTTGCTGATTAAATTTTCAAGGTCATCGGAGGTCATTCAAGGTCATCGGGGGTCAAATATGGGGTCAAATAGATCAGTAAGGCCTATCTTGATGGGATTTGGTGGAGGGAAGGGGGGTGGTGTGTTCTTTTTGCTGATTAAATTTTCAAGGTCACCAGAGGTCATCGGGGTCAAATATGGGGTCAAATAGATCAGTAAGGCCTATCTTGATGGGATTTGGTGGACGGAAGAGGGATGGTGTGTTCTTTTTGTTGATTAATTTTTCGGGGTCATCGGGGGTCAAATATGGGGTCAAATAGATCAGTAAGGCCTATCTTGATGGGATTGGTGGACGGAAGAGGGATGGGGTGTTCTTTTTGTTGATTATTTTTTCGGGGTCATCGGGGGTCACATATGGGGTCAAATAGATCAGTAAGGCCTATCTTGATGGGATTTGGTGGACGGAAGAGGGATGGGGGTGTTCTTTTTGTTGATTATTTTTTCGGGGTCATCGGGGGTCAAATATGGGGTCAAATAGATCAGTAAGGCCTATCTTGATGGGATTTGGTGGACGGAAGAGGGATGGTGTGTTCTTTTTGTTGATTAATTTTTCGGGGTCATTGGGGGTCAAATATGGGGTCAAATAGATCAGTAAGGCCTATCTTGATGGGATTTGGTGGACGGAAGAGGGATGGGGTGTTCTTTTTGTTGATTATTTTTTCGGGGTCATCGGGGGTCAAATATGGGGTCAAATAGATCAGTAAGGCCTATCTTGATGGAATTTGGTGGACGGAAGAGGGATGGTGTGTTCTTTTTGTTGATTATTTTTTCGGGGTCATCGGGGGTCAAATATGGGGTCAAATAGATCAGTAAGGTCTATCTTGATGGGATTTGGTGGAGGGAAGGGGGTGGTGTGTTCTTTTGGTTTGATTAATTTTTCGGGGTCATCGGGGGTCAAATATGGGGTCAAATAGATCAGTAAGGCCTATCTTGATGGGATTTGGTGGACGGAAGAGGGATGGTGTGTTCTTTTTGTTGATTAATTTTTCGGGGTCATTGGGGGTCAAATATGGGGTCAAATAGATCAGTAAGGCCTCTCTTGATGGGATTTGGTGGAGGGAAGGGGGTGGTGTGTTCTTTTTGTTGATTAATTTTTCGGGGTCATCGGGGGTCAAATATGGGGTCAAATAGATCAGTAAGGCCTATCTTGATGGGATTTGGTGGAGGGAAGGGGGGTGGTGTGTTCTTTTTGTTGATTAATTTTTCGGGGTCATCGGGGGTCAAATATGGGGTCAAATAGATCAGTAAGGCCTATCTTGATGGGATTTGGTGGACGGAAGAGGGATGGTGTGTTCTTTTTGTTGATTAATTTTTCGGGGTCATTGGGGGTCAAATATGGGGTCAAATAGATCAGTAAGGCCTATCTTGATGGGATTTGGTGGACGGAAGAGGGATGGGGTGTTCTTTTTGTTGATTATTTTTTCGGGGTCATCGGGGGTCAAATATGGGGTCAAATAGATCAGTAAGGCCTATCTTGATGGGATTTGGTGGACGGAAGAGGGATGGTGTGTTCTTTTTGTTGATTATTTTTCGGGGTCATCGGGGGTCAAATATGGGGTCAAATAGATCAGTAAGGTCTATCTTGATGGGATTTGGTGGAGGGAAGGGGGGTGGTGTGTTCTTTTTGTTGATTAATTTTTCGGGGTCATCGGGGGTCAAATATGGGGTCAAATAGATCAGTAAGGTCTATCTTGATGGGATTTGGTGGAGGGAAGGGGGGTGGTGTGTTCTTTTTGTTGATTAATTTTTCGGGGTCATCGGGGGTCAAATATGGGGTCAAATAGATCAGTAAGGCCTATCTTGATGGGATTTGGTGGACGGAAGAGGGATGGGGGTGTTCTTTTTGTTGATTAATTTTTCGGGGTCATCGGGGGTCAAATATGGGGTCAAATAGATCAGTAAGGCCTATCTTGATGGGATTGGTGGACGGAAGAGGGATGGGGTGTTCTTTTTGTTGATTATTTTTTCGGGGTCATCGGGGGTCACATATGGGGTCAAATAGATCAGTAAGGCCTATCTTGATGGGATTTGGTGGACGGAAGAGGGATGGGGGTGTTCTTTTTGTTGATTATTTTTTCGGGGTCATCGGGGGTCAAATATGGGGTCAAATAGATCAGTAAGGCCTATCTTGATGGGATTTGGTGGACGGAAGAGGGATGGTGTGTTCTTTTTGTTGATTAATTTTTCGGGGTCATTGGGGGTCAAATATGGGGTCAAATAGATCAGTAAGGCCTATCTTGATGGGATTTGGTGGACGGAAGAGGGATGGGGTGTTCTTTTTGTTGATTATTTTTTCGGGGTCATCGGGGGTCAAATATGGGGTCAAATAGATCAGTAAGGCCTATCTTGATGGAATTTGGTGGACGGAAGAGGGATGGTGTGTTCTTTTTGTTGATTATTTTTTCGGGGTCATCGGGGGTCAAATATGGGGTCAAATAGATCAGTAAGGTCTATCTTGATGGGATTTGGTGGAGGGAAGGGGGTGGTGTGTTCTTTTGGTTTGATTAATTTTTCGGGGTCATCGGGGGTCAAATATGGGGTCAAATAGATCAGTAAGGCCTATCTTGATGGGATTTGGTGGACGGAAGAGGGATGGTGTGTTCTTTTTGTTGATTAATTTTTCGGGGTCATTGGGGGTCAAATATGGGGTCAAATAGATCAGTAAGGCCTCTCTTGATGGGATTTGGTGGAGGGAAGGGGGTGGTGTGTTCTTTTTGTTGATTAATTTTTCGGGGTCATCGGGGGTCAAATATGGGGTCAAATAGATCAGTAAGGCCTATCTTGATGGGATTTGGTGGAGGGAAGGGGGGTGGTGTGTTCTTTTTGTTGATTAATTTTTCGGGGTCATCGGGGGTCAAATATGGGGTCAAATAGATCAGTAAGGCCTATCTTGATGGGATTTGGTGGACGGAAGAGGGATGGTGTGTTCTTTTTGTTGATTAATTTTTCGGGGTCATTGGGGGTCAAATATGGGGTCAAATAGATCAGTAAGGCCTATCTTGATGGGATTTGTGGACGGAAGAGGGATGGGGTGTTCTTTTTGTTGATTATTTTTTCGGGGTCATCGGGGGTCAAATATGGGGTCAAATAGATCAGTAAGGCCTATCTTGATGGGATTTGGTGGACGGAAGAGGGATGGTGTGTTCTTTTTGTTGATTATTTTTCGGGGTCATCGGGGGTCAAATATGGGGTCAAATAGATCAGTAAGGTCTATCTTGATGGGATTTGGTGGAGGGAAGGGGGGTGGTGTGTTCTTTTTGTTGATTAATTTTTCGGGGTCATCGGGGGTCAAATATGGGGTCAAATAGATCAGTAAGGCCTCTCTTGATGGGATTTGGTGGACGGAAGAGGGATGGTGTGTTCTTTTTGTTGATTAATTTGTTGGGGTCACCGGGGGTCAAATAGATCAGTAAGGCCTATCTTGATGGGATTTGGTGGAGGGAAGGGGGTGGTGTGTTCTTTTTGTTGATTAATTTTTTGGGGTCATCGGGGGTCAAATATGGGGTCAAATAGATCAGTAAGGCCTATCTTGATGGGATTTGGTGGAGGGAAGGGGGGGGGTGGTGTGTTCTTTTTGTTGATTAATTTTTCGGGGTCATCGGGGGTCAAATATGGGGTCAAATAGATCAGTAAGGCCTATCTTGATGGGATTTGGTGGACGGAAGAGGGATGGTGTGTTCTTTTTGTTGATTTATTTTTCGAGGTCATCAGAGGTCATCTGGGGTCAAATAAGATCCGTAAGGCCTATCTTGATGTGATTTGGTGGAGGGAAGGGGGTTGGTGTGTTCTTTTTGCTGATTAAATTTGCAAGGTCATCAGAGGTCATCTGGGGTCTAATAAGATCTGTAAGGCCTATCTTGATGTGATTTGGTGTAGGGAAGGGGGTTGGTGTGTTCTTTTTGTTAATTAAATTTTTCAAGGTATTACATCCCTTGCATTAACTACAATGCATACCTCTGACAGTGCTACATTGTATCATATGTTTCATCATCATTTCTTTCAAGTCACTTTTGATGAACAGGCGAGACGCGCCGTTCGAGAACCGCCTTGTTTATAATGTTGCTGTGTGGGGCTCGCTACACCTCCACCGCGAGTATGTTACCTTCCCAGCACTGAAGAATGCCGGTACCCACACCTGGGTAGAGAGGAGTAATTGCGGTAAAGTGCCTTACTCAAGAGCACAACATGTTGACCACAGCGGGACTCGAACCCATAACCTTTAGATCATGAGTCCAGTGCTCTACTCACTGCGCCACACGTGCCCAATAATGTACATAATTCAAAACTTTTTTTGACACACAAGCAATAAAGTTTCTAATTTACAATGTTTGATTCGGCCAAGAAAAAAGTTCCGTCTCATGTTCATGCGCATAAGTATGTGGAGTCACTTTTGCAGCAAAACCCTATGCGATGAACCCAATTTTTAGTTATATAGAAAAAAATTGGCTGTGAAGTGGCACAAACAAGGGAGCCAAAATACAGATAAAAAAGAATTGTCTGCATCAAGCTTGGGTATTTTTCTTAAAGCATAATTATAGCATAGCTATTTCCCATATGTGTGTGAGACAGCCCTTTTTATTTGCTTTTCTTGCAATCACATCGTATACAGTTTGGCTTCAATTCACAGATGCCTAACTTTTCATCAAAAGTTTTAACTTGTATAGTACATGTACACTGAAACGCCTCAATCATTAGAATATCCAACTAAATCGGTAGCGATCGATACACAAATGCCTAACTTTTCACAAAATATAACTTTGTCTGTGCGCCAATGCCTAACATCCCACTCAATACACACAAATGCCTAACTTTACATCAACACTCTGAGCTGTTTTATATCTTTACATTAAAAGTTTTAACTGATATTGATATTTGATAACATAAATGCTTAATTTAATCTTTACACAAACGCTTAATAACTGGTATCAGTTGCAGAAGTACACATACCTATTATGACTTTACTAGCATCGATACTCAAATACCTATAATACGTCTTTACACCAAATATTAAAAAATGTAAGAGCATGTGTCTAATGTGGAAATTCCTAAATTCCATCAAACGTTTTAAACTGGTACAAATGCCTACCTGTACACCAAATGATTGATATTGATACAAGTATTAGTGGTATAAGGTTTTTTTAAACACATGCAACAATTTGAACTGATATTGATACAAAAGTGTAAAATTGTTGGGGCCGAGTTTTCGATCATAGCAGAATCGTTATCAAAGTTAAAATGAGTACAGGCCACTTGCTGTAAAAAATGGTTGACTTTACTGCCTAAAAAATATTTGTGTTACTTTTTGCCAACTAATTAGACTAATGCTTAATTGCTTATGTCTATTATGATAAGAAGATTTAGACCTTTATTAATTGATGACAATAACATAATTTTCGGACTACCATAACAATGTAATCTCAGCATAGGTTTGCTCTGGATCTACGAGGGTCATTCAATAAATTCTACCTCCTCACTCATAACATGCATCGCTAATATGAATGTCAGCCTCTTGACATTTGTCATGATTATAGCTCTGAATCATAGCTACACATTTGTAGTAAATGCTAATTAATACCTATTTCACTTTTGTCATGATGCAATCAAAGCCAGAGAGAGATTTTGGACAACGGACACGGAAAATTACCCCAAATATAAATACATGTTTTTTCGTTTTCTCTCTGTATTGTATGATTAGGTATAACCTCCCGATTTGAATACTGAAAATATATAGAAAACAATGGATGATTTCTGAATATAATGCTATACAATCATGTATGAATCAGATTGTAGGCAATATTAACCTTTGTATCTTGCAACTAGTATAATATCAACTCGATATTGACACGCCTTATTTGTAACTTGGAACGATTGTAATTGACTAATAGGTACATTTTGTCTCTTATATAGAATTGTCCACATGACGACCGTAAATATTGGCGAGGACGCAATATTGGCGAGCCGGGGGCGATCGCCCCCCCCTCCAATATTGACGTCGTGTCGGTTGAGATTGGCACTGTCGGTTCATTTGACCAGATATTTGCAATATTCTTTATACAAGCTTGTTTAGAGCCAAAATGTACCTCAATCGTGCCAAAAATAGGTGTAAACTAAAAATAAATTACCAGCCTGACTGTATTACTTACCAGCCAGTCACAAGTTATCTTGGGTTGTTTTTTGGAGAGGCTATGTCCGCGAAAACAAAATAAATTAGAATGAGGCCTATTGTAGTCATATCAAATTGTGTTCTGGGAATAGGAAAAAAGGGGTATCTTGAACTTACAGATGTGTCCTAAAAGGGGGATTATTTAGCAAAAAAGGGAGTCATGGTCAAATTTGGCAAAATTGTCCGTGAAACACCGTCAAATAGGGTATTTCAAGATCCTGGAACGATCATGTGTTACCCCTCCGAATACGAAGAGAGAACACCGGGGAATAGGCCTACATCTTCAATTTTGACATCGATCCCTCCTCGAGCTCGGTCAGTGGTCAGTATAATAAGCTGATAAATTTAGTCACAACATCATGACTTACGTCCCCTGATCTAAATCTGCTAGTTATTATACTCCCCTCACTTGACGGCATCCATCCATGCAATTTAAAGGGTCAAACAAACAAAGTGACGTGTGAATCAGTGTTTGGGTATTTCCCGCGGTCGCTATTATTATCGATATTGCTCATATTCATCATATTCATCTTTTATAAGCGCTTTAACTTGAACCAGGAAGTCCGGAGACCGTAGCTCGACAAGGAAATCACACACGCCTATATTTACGATCAAAGGTAAGTCGACATTTTGTACGTTTTATTGTCTTCTCGATGAATGGAACGGAATCATTTAAAACCATGAAAACTCAATCACGCGTCACGCTATCTGAATCTGATTCTGAATTCGCAACATTCCTTTTCGGAATCAAACGCGAAGGGGGCTTAAATATCTTAAATACACAGGACGTGTTAACTGTGCAACCCCTACCGAATGGTACTGGATTTGAACGTGGGTGATTGACGAAAAGGCGTAAAATTCACGATTTTACGACTCTTTTAATCGCTATTCACAGCCCGTGGTACATGATAAGCTGATGATGATGAAAAGTCACACGAAAAGTAGTAGGGTAATAGGGTTATAATTTGTCTGCTTTATATTTGGTCGGTAAATTGTCCTGTGGAGCTACTTTGGGATAGTGTGACAATATCATTCCCTTTAAAGTTTAATTAAATGAGAAAGTATTAAAGAGAAATTACACCAGACACTTCAGTTTTAGTTATAAAATATTTAGTCCATGGTAGAGCTCAGCGAGGCCTGGCGGCAAGGGTGTCTGGACATGATGGAAGTGACTATAGTCGGCGTCAGAGAAGTTCAGCACTTTTTTCTGTGACAACTGCGTACAGCGTCGTTATACTAGAACCAGGGTTGTCTCCAGGGCAATTTGAGTGCCGGCTAATTTTACTGATGGCGAGCGGAGTGAGTGTAGCGAACGGAGCGCAGCGGATCACGTCGCGGGGTCCAGGGGCCTGCTTAGGGTTTTTTAGGTTTTTTGTAATGCAATTTGGCCTATTTGGGGGTTCCTGCCACATAATTTCTTATTTTATGAGGCAGTTTAATGATTTTATCCATGTAGAATAGAAAAAAGAAAAAAAGATTTTTTTTTTAAAAAAATTTTAATTTTTTTTTTAGTGCCAGCTTTTTTTTTATAGTGCCGGTCGGCCAGCGTGAGTGCCGGCTACACCCGGCCGGCGTGGAGACAACTCTGACTAGAACAGCATCACAACAGCGCTATCTTTGAGAAGTCGACGCGTCGCGGTATCTCTAATCCGATTGGTCGTGATTGTATGGGTCATAAATGTCCCCGCCCACACGCTTATTAAAGGGGCATTAAGAGATGTGGTGGCAGCACTGTGTCAAGGGGCAGTAAGAGATGTGGTGGCAGCAGCGCCCTCAATTATAAAAATATATGATAAAAACTGGGATTTGTATATTTTTACAAAAATTGTATAATACATGTATGAACTTACACTTTTATATCTACAGCGTGTATCAAAAAGAACGCAACACTTTTTGTCGAGAGCTGTACGGTCACAGTAAAAGACAAATCACTCTGAAACTTATATATTCTGTTAGGTCTACTTATTGGCTATCACATAGTCAAATTACAACGATATCAAATATTTATTCGCTGAGATATTAAAGGTATAAGTAAAGAAGTGCAAAACACGTTTTACATCGTTCGCTAAAAACTTGGATTTTCCTGTTCGATGGGTTAACAGTTTAATAACTATGTAACCTTAATGTCTGGAATAGTTTATCTTAATTTCCTTTGTTTTAGTAAGGTGGTACATAAAATCATTGAATCGTGTAATCTGATAATCATTCGACCATTTGAATACGTCAATCACCCTTTTTAAGTTCTGAACCACCGATTGCTATGAAAGAACGTATGATATGGTACGTTCTTTCATAAATTAAAGTTCATAATCGATGCATCTTAAAACAAGGGCAGCATTTTGAGGGCCGAGGAGCACCATAATGTCCCATTCCCATTCACAACGACTGATTCATACAAGACAATTACTACCTTCAGTGGACTATTCCATTTGTTTATCTTTTGAATAATGTGCCATACTGTTTTATTTATGACGTTAACGAGAGAAAAAGAGAGAGGATTTGCAAACAGACTTTGTAATCTGGATTTTCAAGTTGTGTCATTAACTATCAACTAATTTATTGCCAGACTTAATTAATATTGATATGATACTGTAATAGCCAGAAAATTAATACCTTTAACATGACATTTTCTTTCAGAATGATGAATTTGATTCCAATTATTTAAGTACAATGAGTTATTAAAGTGTCTTGCTAATATTCACCTGACAAGAAAATCAGGCATACAGGATAAACGATGTAAAACGTGTTTTGCACTTGTCTACGTGTATCATTGATATCTCAGCGAATCAATAATCGATATCGCTGTAATTTGACTATGTGATAGCCAATAAATACACCTAACAGAATATATAAATTTCAGTGTGATTTGTGATTTGCCGTAATCGGAGAGCTCGCGACAAAAAGTGTTGCGTTTTTTTTGATACACCCTGTATAAGGATTAAGAAAAATCAGCCCTCTTTGTACAACAAAACGTCGATTCAAAAAATGCTGATCGGGCCCGATCAACATTTTACATCCGACAGTATCCCCCTGCAGTACGCGTGATACATAACGCAAACCAATGAACCATATTTGCATAGAGGGCGTTTTTCAATAAATAGCGATGGTATTGTTTTAATCAAGTTTTGCTATGTTTTTGTTAGAAACAACAATAATGCCAATTTTTAATGTTCATCTTGAATTCTGAAGTAAATTTTTAAACATTTAAAATTGTCAACACCACTTAATGTCCCTTTAACTAGACGCGTGCGTTGGCAGTTTTAAAAAGTGCCGAAGTATTCTGACGATGGCAATAATTACAACCTATCACCACTGAGCTTTACAATGGGAAAGAACTGTGACGCTTGGATGATGCTTTAACTAGGTTTGCGTTTGTTCCGTATAGAAGAACACATCATCGTCTGTATAGCTTTTCTCAAAATAGCTGCCCGATCATCGGCTATATAGCTTTTGCCGGACATGATACAGTAATCATGAATGTGACACTTGAAGTGTGAGTAAAATACAGCCCAAGACAGCCCAGATTTGGAAATGTTGGATGTAAAATGAGAATAACTGCTCTGTGGTAACCGTAAAATAGTGTATTATATAAAGTTCATATTCAAAGACCGTCTCTTTACGGTCAATCTTTGATTAATTGTGTGCTTTGTTATAATTTACGGAAGTTCATTATGGTATTATCACTGAGATTACAAGAAATATCAGGCAAATTCTTAAATTCTTGTATTCTCTGAAATAGTGTTTTAGCATAGTGGAATATTGTAAGGCATCCTTGAACGGGTCCCTGTAGCCTTGGCACTATATTCCACAATGTGTAAATATTGAACCAAAATCTGTTCACCCAAAATGCCTGATAAATATCATGACCCCCAGTCTAACGCTTGAGGACGAGTGCAATCAGTCAGCCAATTGTATTAAATTTTTTTATGATTTTCTAACCATTTGTGGGAGCAGATTATTTTATCTGTTTATAAAGAAATATGGTTAGAAATTATTGTTCTTAGAAAAATAATTAAAATGATGACTTCTGACTACTCCTATTCTATTATATCCAGGGCTGGATCTTCAGATTTTTAAAAACCAGCTAGTCAGACAGGTAATTCATAGAAATACCTGCCTGACTGAAATTCCACCACCCCATGTAAGTCACAAGTTTGCATCCTCATCCGTCCGACGCCAAGTTTACCCGCTATATAGGCGGGAATAGCGGGTGGGCGCGTGCTATTTCCAGGCCTGATGATATCATCCCCAAGTTTGGCTTATCGGAAGGGCCCCCACCGTACATAAAATGTATAAGACGCAAGAAAACAGAAAGCTATCTTGGATCTTGACACATCACCGCTGCTTCACCTAGATGCTTTTTGATGAGTGATCAGCAAGTTGACGTGATATGACAGGACCCTCCAGTTAATGATCTAATTTCATTTTTTAATTCATACAGGACTAGATGGTGTTTACTCTACAATGGATAATTTTGAGTTTTATGAAACCAGTGCAGCTGCATATGAGGAGCCAGAACTTACCAGAGAGGAACAGGTAGAAAACAATTTCTCAAACCTTTTTTTTACTGCAATTGATGGTTCACTTTTATGTGTTTTTCATCGCATTACCGTATTTACTCCATTAAACACCCCTGGGGCACTGCATTTTTCAAAAGGGGTTCAATTTTTCAAGCGCTAGTACTGATAAACAGTGCTGTAGCCAGAGAAAGGTTTTTCCCCCCACCCAATATTAGAGTTTTGTTGGTTGAAATTGGCAATCTTGGTTATCGAATTCTCGTTTTTTCGCTTTGGCTTGTGGGACACCACGTCAACTCCCCCTCAAGTTTCTGACTCTGCAGCAATTCTCAAAAGTTGACTTTGTGGTTAAGTCCTTGTTGGTTCACTTTCATTTTTTGCCACCCCCCCCCCCCCCCCATTAAAAAAATTAGCTACGCCACACTGCAATGTTGATTGTTGACTTGTTTATATCGCTGAAGAGATTAATTTTCGTTATGGTTCAGACTCCCCAAGTTGCTCTAAATATTATTTTTCTATACCACACTGTGTGTTGAGTGTCACTCGCTACATCGCCGCTGTGTTGTTGATCCAGAACCTAAATTGCGCTGCATTTCGCATCAAATTTTGACTGATTTTTATCGCAAAAAGGTATTCATCTCATGATTTATAGCTAAGAAGCTCAACTTTGCAGGCGAATTTGTTGTATTTTAGGAAAAGAAAAGTGACTTTAGTTTCATGTACCTGGTTTTATCAAATTTTCAGGGGGCCTGTAATAGAACAGGGGTGTTTGATGGAACACATTTCGTTTTGTGATCCCAGGGCACTTTTGAGCAGCCATTTTATCACAGCCTTTAGTATGCTGTGTTCAAGCCCACCCTATCCCTATCCTTAGAACTATAAGTCATATCTGTACACTGTATGAAGAGCTATGTTCCACAAGGAATCAATTCCATATAAGTGAAATAGGAGAAAAGCAACGTTTTTTTAAAATTAAGGATGTTGCTCTTCTTTGATTATAATAATATGCTAATTTTCTGCCATATGAAAGATACTATAATTGTGTAAGCTTAAAAACAGGTTTGATTTAATTTGTTTAATTTTCACTGTATTTCCTATGTCATTCTTTATTTTCGGAAACTAGTGGAGTTGATTCCTTTCAGAACATCAATGTTTCGACCAATTTTCAAATAACACTTTAGGGCCTACTAAACAATCGTTATTTTCAATTAAGGTACACCTGAAAAACATTATCAAATCACATTGAAAACAGAAAACCGCATTCAAATACCTCTTCAACTTTTTAATTATGACATTTTGTTTTTTCTTGAAAATTTTCTTGAAAATTTTGAAAATTTGGCACATTTTTTGAAAATAACAACACTTCTGTTTGTGTGCAATTTTAAAAACAATTATCCCATACATTTTACCTTTTTCTTCAGTGCGTTTCATTAAGGACATTCCTATCAATGTTTTACCATGATAAAAGAACCATATTTCTACCATTTTGGCTTACAAAATAGTGAATTATATTCAAATTTCCGGAAAATTACAGAGGGCCATAACTTATGACCCGAAGATGCTAAAGATGTAGAACAAAGTGTAAAAGATGTATTTCGTAACTCTCTTTCATGTTCTGCACCTAACTCAATTTCGACAAAAAGTGGAGTTGATTCCTTTTGGAATAGAAAAAGAGCTCTTCATATGTAAATATCCAACCTAAATTATTTTCGAACAACTTCAATGATTGGTTTTGAGACTGCAATAGTTACGCTAGTAATAACACAGCAGCGTGTAGACTGATATAATAATGCAATTTCAAGACTTTATCTACAATCTACATGTGTATAAATGCAAGGAGAGTTGCATATCTTCTTTCGTCACATAGAGTGCTCGATCCTTTCGGAGAGCAATAATATACAGGAAAGAAGAATACAAGTAAATTTACATATTTATTTCACAACAGTCTGTTTCGCCCACAGGCACATCAGGTGAATGAGAGACTCACTTATAGAAAAAACATTAGGTGTATCAAGAGACATGGATACATGCACTCAAAGCATAGTGTTACAAAATAAGATCAATTGTGTGTCAACTGAGTGTAATAGAAAAGTGCATGGATTAAAACGCTCAAGAGGGAAGTCATGACAAAGCATAATACATACAATCAACAACATAATCAATGGAGGGAAGACTACATAGATTGGGTATTATGAGGCATCAATGTTCTTAAGGAGGTACTTATTGGCATGGTCATTGACATTTACTAATTACCATTTACTAATTACTAATGGTGAACCCGCCAATCCGAGGACCTTTGTGTCCCTACCACCGGCAATGTGAGGACAAAAAAATGTGAGGACCTTTTTTGAAGTCCTCTCATTTTTCATGCATAAAAACGTATAGGAGTAGGGTACTCACCCCCTAGGGTGTATGGTCCTGTCCTCCCTTAGACCAGTGGCGTAGCTCAGGGGGGGGGGGGGCAGGGGGGCAAATGCCCCCCCCTGACGAAAAAAACCGATTTGTGCCCTCGCCCCCCACCAAGTAGATTTTCTTGCAGATTTACATTTCCGATCATAAATCATACATACATTCCAAGTTACAGAGCGATACGATTCCTAATTACCTCAAAATCATGGTTTTAGAGTGAATTTAGAGTGAAAAATATAAACTGTCGGAATTCCGACAGTTTATTTTCACTCTAAAACCATGATTTTGAAGTAATTAAGAATCGTATCGCCCTGTAACTTGGAATGTATGCATGATTTATGATCAGAAATGTAAATCTGCAAGAAAATCTACTTTCTATTTTTTTTCGATGTTGAGGGCGTTCCCTGGAAAGATCACATAATATACCTTTAAGTGACATTTCAATTCATCCAAAAGGAAGTTTAAAGTGGCCATTAATTAAATAAATAACTTTATACCTCAAGACTCTTCCCGCTATTTAATGTGCAATATGATTTCATGTTTTTATCCAAACTTGTGCAATTGTAATATTTTATATGTGAGTGTTAAAAAAATGAATGAATGAATATCTTGTTTGTTGTACTGGTAATACAGATGAGTCAAAGTCAATAGCCAAATTTTTTTTCTTCAATTTGTTTGATTTTGGTAGACCTAAACAATGTTTAAAAAATGCTTAAAATGTCCAATTTTAAACAAACAAACAATAAAACATTTCAATATATTATCATCTAAACATCTTTTTTCACAATTTGTTAAATAAAGGGTGTTACCGCGCCCCAAACCAAATTTGTTTGATGGCCTACCTGGATCAGAGCATGAAGTTCTAGCTTCATGATCAGAGGTGTAAATCCAATACCCAATTTTCCAAGTTACGAGCTGAATTTGTCCTGGGGAAATTTGAAGGACAAGCAAACCACTTTTACTAGCCCTTCAAAATTAATATAATATTAAACCTTGAGAGAGTCGAGTGGTGTCAAAAGAAACTTGAGATGATCACTTGATTAGTTGGTCTACCTCCTTGACAATGGAGTGGTCTTGTGGGCGTGGGCAAAAAAACAAGCCAATCACCTGATTAGGAAGTCTGCCCAGGTCTGCCTCCTTGATAATGATTGACAGGCCAAATAAACAATTCGGGCTACGGGTTGTTATTAGTAGTTCAGTCGGCGCATGCAATTGCGGGAAATTGCGGGTGCAGATAAAAAAGTTTCTCTGGCTTGGTAAAGTGTATAGCGTTCTATTGGAAAGGTTATAAAGTGTTTGGGAAAATTTATCAACATGCCATACCGTACAAAGAAGATTGTGCATGGATTGTCAAGACATAAGGTAGGGTTTTTTATGTAGACTTTGTTTGATTTGAAGAAGCTTTTGATTTGACTTTTTGACAGTCACTAGACTAGAAACGCTAGTCAGCAGTGTCAATAATTAAGCTTTAAAAACAACAAAGACACGTGTGTTGCATTTTGACAGTAGCAATGTTAATATTATAATGAGCTAAATTTATCTGGACACTTGCTAAAGGATTGACATGGGTCAGCTTACTATGTCCTTGAAAATTTCTAAATTTAAAAGGAATAAAATAAGCTGAGTCCCGCGAGTTGTCTGCTTCTTTTTCTGCAATTCTCACGGTGTACACTGTAGTGATGTCACAGAATGTAATACTGACATGCAGTGGCGTAACTAGACTTTCATTGGGGGGGCGGCAAGAAGGGGCAGTGACTTGAAATGGGGGGGGGGGCTCCTAAGATTTTTTGAGTCAAGAGATGCGCGCGAAAATTTTCGACTTTACAGCTATTTTGTTGACAATTGAGCTACATTTTGGCTTTAAAGGGACACTAAGAAGAGATGTGTTGGAGGCAGCGCCCTCAATTATGATAAAAACTGAGATTAGTTTATTTTTATAATTGTATTACATGTATGAACTTACACCTATAAGGCCCCCCCAAAAAAGTTGTTTGTTTGTCCACGTCCGACCGACCGTGTACCTAGGTGCCGACCGTATTACTTTTTATTTTCGATAATTTTTTTAAAACAACTTTTTGAGCAATTTGAATGGCCAAACGGACCGTTTTTATTCCTTATTTTGTATGATATCGTCATTCTGGTATTTGCAACACCATCCCCAATGCGCAATCCCGTGTAAACACGATGTTTAATGCATGAACTTGGCACCCGCGGGACTATTAAAAGGACTAAATGAAAATCAGTGATCGCACGTGCAAGTGATGTCATTTTTATACTAAAACGCAGTGTGAGAAAATATGAAAAATCTAGTTACAGTTAATATTTGTTCCCAAAATGTTGCTCAACGGCATGAATATTAATTTCAACATAGTATAAAACAATCTTTGGGGTAGTTAGTGCGGGGAAAATAGGTTTAGCAATACTTTCACGTATATATTTCTAGCAAAACTTCAACACAAAGTTATTTCACTTTGTGCAACATTCAATCACAATGGCGGCGTCCTACGGTATCTGCGCATTGCAAACTCAGTACAAAAATAATATTTGATCGAGTTTGTAGTGTTGCAACCAAATGCGACAATATTGGAATTTAAATTGACAATCTGCCCCATCCCCAGCAGGAGAAAGAGATCAAAATCAGCAGTGTGAAGAGTAAAGCAACAATGTCGCAAGTTTATGAAAAGTGAGGTGTTTTGGTGTGTGTTTGGACTTTAATTCACAGTATTCATGCCGAATTTATATTCCCAAATACAATATCCGTATTAAAAAATATTTAAAAAAAAATCCGACCTACCGACCGACCCTACCTTTTGAGGACCCTCTATGGACAAACAAACACCTTTTTTTTTTTGGCCTAAGGATTAAGAAAAACCAGCTCTCTTTGTACAAGAAAACGTCGATTCAAAAAACGGGACCAGCATTTTACGTCCGACAGTATCCCCGTGCAGTACGCGTGATACACAACGCGAACCATATTTGCATAGAGGGCGTTTTTCAATAAATAGCGATGATATTGTTTTAATCTAGTTTTGCTGTGTTTTTTGTTAGTAGAAACAACAATAATGGCGATTTTTAATGTTCATCTTGAATTCTGAAGTAAATTTTTAAACATTTAAACTTTTCAACACCACTTAAGGCCCCTTGCAATTAAATGTGAGTTTACTGTTGCCCGCGCGCGTCCAAAAGTCACCCGCGTGATATATGTAATATTTTAAAAATATTTAATTATTTCATTGTTTACAGCTTTTTAACACTTTTCTGACGATAAAATTAGCCGATGAGCCGCAATTGCAATACTTCCGGGTTGGGAAAACATTTCTGTGAAGTAAAAAACTCTGCACGAAACTTGCAATTGTCGCTTTGTATTGAAATGTGTGCATTTGAAGCATATTCGTAGGCACGGCAATTGATTACTGCGCAATCGCTTCAGCGCATGACGTCACATCAAAACCGCCGAACTTTTTTTGAGTTTTCTAGTGCATTCTGTGTAATATTTCAGGTTTGTTTACGATCGCAATCTTTAAAATTCTCCGAGCTAGCGTAACGATTTTTTTTTACAAACATCGATCGAGTATCTCATTAATATTCAAAATAGGGATGCAAATATGAGTAGACTCCTTTATAAAAGAAACAAAATGCAAAGCCAAGGCAGTAGGTGGTGGTAGGACATAATTAACATCATTTGAATTGTATTCGTATCTTGGATAATAGTTAACAATGCCGACAATATTAAATCAGGTGACTTTACCCCAAAATATTACAATATTAATATTAGATAGTCACCTCGTCCTGCTTTTCAAAAACGCAACAGTAAACTCACATTTAATTGCAAGGGGCCTAATGTCCCTTTAAACAAGCTTGTACCAAAGAATATTTCATTTTTGGAAGACATATGCGCGCGTAGCGCGCGAAATTTTTTCATATGTGTACTTTTGACCATCATAATTCCATGATTCCTTTCGTCAAATGAACCGACAGCGCCAATCTCAACCGACACGATGTCATTATTGGGGGGATTTGGTGTGTACTTTGTTTGTAAATTTCATTTACAGCCGTACTTGATTTCATTTGGGGGGGGCAAGGGTTCCAAGTGGGGGGCTCCCGCCCCCTGCCCCCCCCCGCTGGTTACGCCACTGCTGACATGGCTGACCCCCGATTGGTTAGTTGTGGTTGTTCCAGTTACTCCTTGGAGTGAAATATTGCTATTGGAGTTAAGGGGGGACTTAAGGAAGTTTTTGATTTGATTTTTTGAATTTTGTGAGTGCTGTAATTATTGAACTATTAATCAAATGCATATAAAAGTATACATTTTTGGAAAGGAAATGGATCAGAGAATCCAAATTTGGCGTCAATTTTGACCAAAAAATTCACTTTATAATGATGTTAAGATACTAATGAAGGGACAATTTTTTTTTTTTTAAACCTAATCTAATATTTTTGAAAATTTTGACCAAAAAGTGCCAAAAAACGTGAAAAAAATGGATTTTTATTTTTTTTTACACTTTTTTGTCAAAATTTCAAAAAATAATGGATTAGGTTTTAATTTTTTTTTCTTCGTCCCTTCATTAGTGTCTTAACATCATCATCAAGTGATTTGGGCATTTCTAACTCAAAATTATGTTTGTTAGCTTGGTTTTTTGTGATTTTCTCAAAAAATCAACATTTTTGGTCAAAATTGATGCCAAATTTAGATTCTCTGATCCATTTCCTTTCCAAAAAGGTATACTTTTATATACATTTGAGTCATGGTTCAATAATTACAGCACTAACAAAATTCAACAAAAAACTTCCTTAAGTCCCCCCTTAATGGTGAAATAAACAAAAGCACACTTTTCTGCAAATTTGCTTGTTGTTAACAAAAAACTGTATCCGGTAAAAAATAAATTAATAATAAGACTAATTTCCCAGCACTCCATTATTGGCATAATTATGCACTCAATTGGTAAGTTTCATCACTCTAGTTATGGTGAGTGA
Source organism: Ophiura sarsii (assembly GCA_035610835.1). NCBI lineage: Eukaryota > Metazoa > Echinodermata > Ophiuroidea > Amphilepidida > Ophiuridae > Ophiura > Ophiura sarsii. The sequence continues at coordinate 57,319,025 of CM069451.1, forward strand.
GCATGCCAAATTCAACAACTGCGAGAATATCCTGATTTTGAGCGTCCGTATGTACATGTACTGCGCCAAACAGGTATGCACGGCACGGCCTGGGTGGGTGTAGCGCTTTTAATCTGATGCAAAACGTAGAATACATGCAATTGCGCTTGATGCCATCCAGTACGCAGGGGTAGATTTAGAAAATAAAATCTACTGCATAAATGAGCTTTCTAGCTAAAAAAAATGGCTACTAAAAAATGGCTAAAGATACAGAAAAAGTGCATGCACAGGGGAAATTTCACATGCTCAAAGACGATGTTACATGCACTGGTAAGGTGCATGTGTGTACCTGGGTAAATCGAACCAGTATGGGCTGGTAAAAGGCTGCAAAAAAATCAAAGTTTCCAATCAATAGCCATATTTTTGATGATTTATATTAACCCACTCCCACTGCAAGAGAATCGTCTTTCAACATCTCAATTTGGTAACATTTAATTTAAAGTTCTATGACAAAAATAACACCAAACAGTTATATTACATTCATGTAGAGACCTATACAAATAGGAAAAGAATGAACACTGCAGCAGGGTTGATAATGTTTCCTATTCCTAGTACAAAATACATAATATAATTGGTTCCTAAAAGCTATTTAGTTGGGTTTTTATAATTGCTAGTATTCCAAGGAGAGTTATGCCTGTTTAAACTAAGACTGGCCAGTTTCACCATTTTTAGCTTTAAAATGTTTGTTTGTAGTAATTGAAATGGTTTGCTTTGTATCAGGCTTCTGTGAGAAGACAAGCAAAAATATGTTGTTTATATTTTTCACTTCTTTTCCTTACAGAAATCATTATTTATTATTTGATAATATGTTTAAATACAAAATATTTTGAAATGCAACATTGTTATTAACCTGAAAAGGAGCAAACTTGTATGTTCACGGCGTGATCCGTTCGTTCCAGTTTGCCATTGATTTTGTCACTTTTAAGTAAAAAATTGGCCCAAGTGGTTTTGCGACTACAAGTTAAGACTATTATTGGCCACAATCTCCATCATTATACCACTGATTTGAACAAAACAAAAATTATTAATGTATTTATTTTGTCATGTAATCTTTTTTTTGTTACAGTCTGTAAAACAAACATTGCAGTAAACCTTATTGTATTAAGTGAGCTATGAATGGTGGCAAGTATTTCCAGTACATTTTAGTGCCCAACTGAAAAAGTTACTAGCAATAGCAAATTTGGAAGACACCTACTTATATTTAGAGGTTTATTGATTTACAAACTAGACCTAGTGATTGTATTTAAAACATGTTCCTTAGGCCAAAAAAAGGTGTTTGTTTGTCCATAGAGGGTCCTCAAAAGGTAGGGTCGGTAGGTCGGATTCTTTTTCTTTCTTTTCTTTTCTTTTCTTTTTGCCTCGCCGCTCCCATCAATACATCAAGGGCATTCGGAGCCGGGACAAGCGCCACATCGTCTTCAAGTTCCACCTTGTTAATACACGAAAAGAAAACATACCGTAGTCCCAGATCTTTTAGGACCCAATCGACTCATCCAACGCAATGTCACTTGCGGTCGCCTCCTTTTGCATACCTTTCACGCTGCTGATTTCGATATCTTTAATAATTATACTGCTGGGGCAGATTGTCTATATAAAGTTGCAGTATTGTAGTATTGGTTGCAACACTGCAAACTCGCAGTCAAAGATTATTGTTGTACCGAGTTTGCAATGCGCAGATACCGCGTACATGGTGTAGATCGCCGCCATTTATTATGATTGAATGTTGCAGAAAGTGATCAAACAACGTTGTGTTGAAGTTTTTGTAAAAATATATACATGAAAGTATTAATTTATACCTATTTTTTCTACCTCAAAAATTATTTTATACTATGTTGAAATTAATATTCATGCCATTGAGCAACATTTTGGGAACAAACATGAACCGTATCTATAGTTTTCTTATTTTCTTACGCTGCGTTTTTAGTACAAAAATGACATCACTTGCACGTCCGATCAATGTTTTCATTTAGTCCTTTTAATAGTCCCCTCGGGTGCCAAGTTTATGCAATAAACATGTTACAGGGTATTGCGCATTGGGGATGGTGTTATAAAAGACCAGATTAAGGATGGCACACAAAATCAGGAACAAAACGGTCTGTTTGGCCATTCAAATTGCTCAAAAAGTTGCAAAAATATAATAGAAAATAAAAAGTAATACAGGCAGCATCTGGGTACACTGTGGTCGGTCGGACGTGGACAAACCAACACCTTTTTTGTTGTTGGCCTTATTCCATGTACATTGTAAGATTTCAGGGGCCATTGACATTTGACAATTGTTTATGATAACTTGGTAATTTGTATTTTGATTTGTCTAATGGTATAATGGCCCAATTTGGATGAATACAATGCATTTCACCACAGGAGTGTAAACAGTTCACATCTACAAATTGTATAGATCCTTTTCAATAGGCCATAAGTTTAAGACCCAGACTCTTAAAAGAGTCTATTGTCAATTGGCACTAAGTAAAGGTTTATGATGTGATTGGTGTCCAGTACTTGTAATGTATGATCATTCTTTACTATTATATTATCCAGTTCTATTATTATCCAAGCCAATCATCACAAATTATTTATTGGCTAATGTCAGTTCTAATAATCTGATGTGGCTTTGTAAAAGATTATCCCCTGTGGATTATCCTTACTTGTTTGCTACATGGCTATTGCATTTTGTTTGACCAAGAGACTGCATTTTGTTTGACCAAGAGACTGTTTGTAATTGTAATTGTAATCCTGTGTTATTACTGTTAGGATGGTTTCATGATAGTAAACAGTTAAGGCAAAATAAACCTGTTTAGCGTCCCTTCCCGCTTCCTTTTTTCAAGTTTTTGGGTCCGCTTCAATTTTCTTTTTTTCCCTCTTTATTTCAGTCATAACTTTTTTGTTCAGGGGTTTCAGAGTTAAAGATGTTTGTATCAGGTTTGTATCTTTCTTTAATGCATTTTACACACGTTTTGTAGTGACCAACCCCTCAGAACCATGAATTTAAATGGATTGAAAAGGGCCTCCTTCTTTTTCAGGTTTGCTAAGTTTATCGCTTACCAAGGCGATTTTGTACTAAAAGTGGGAAAAAGTAAAAAGGGCCTCCTCCTTCCTTTTTTTGAAAAAAGTCCCGACGCTAATCATGTTTTTATTTATATTTTGCCTAAACTCCATCTGAAAAATAGGACCATAATCAGCTCATCTACCTTTACAAATTTCCCTTGCTTGGACATGTTAAGTGACCGATTCTAGATAATCCCAAAATGTGATAAATCAAGTTAATCCCTAAACTAAGTTGTCTTATAAAAAGAGTGCATTTTTGTGAATATGACAAACAAACAATCATTTAAAAGACAGCTCAAAAAAGGTTACATTTCTACTTATGATACACACACCACACACACACCCCTCTTTCTCCAAGTAATACATAACTGGGCGATTCCATGAAAATGTGACGTAGCAAAAAAACTAAAAATTGCTCCAAAAGATTTATTTTTACCTTTATGTTGTTCAAAGCCCATGCAAAGGTTCAGGAAAAAATTGTTACTGCATTTGGCTATTGTTTACTATGAACAAATTTTACTTTTCTTACTCCCAAAATGGTAACATGTGTTACCGGGGCAACACTTTTTTGAAAATATTTCCTTAATTGATTTGGTTTTAATTTATGCCACTTACAATTTTAATTCTACTAGTTAGGCCCTATTTAAAAATAGTAAACAATTAGATAAATTCATAACCACCACTCCACAATAAGCCATCAAAATGTCGTAACGCGTGTTACCAAACTCATATTCAGGAAAAGATGCTAAAACCTCAACTTTTTAAGTGTTATTTATCACTATTTATGGTTAATATGTTAGTTTAATTGCCAAAGTCAAAATTAATTTTAATTTAGAAATTAAATAAATAATCTAATGCTGGTAAATTATGGCTGGACAAAGTGTAACGTGTTACCGACTATTTTGCAATTTACAAAAAAGTGAGAACTTGAATTCTTGTTATTATTCTAGTTTTATAAACCTTAGACAGGTACTTGCTTATAGTAGTGACCAATTGATTGTAGGTTAGTTAGTTTAAATACTCAAGCAAAACAAAGTTGGGAATTTTTTTAGTGTGTCTTTTTTCGTAACGCGTGTTACCGATATTCGGAGCGGTCTTACATTAGCATGAGCTAATATTTCATATTGGTGTTAGCATGAGGATCTAGCCTTAAGCCTTGGGTATTACAATACAAAAGATGAAAACTTCATTCAAATTATTTTTACAGTTATAGAGTGGAGAATAAAGAATGGCGCGCTAAAATGTAACGCGTGTTACCGTGGAACCGCCCAACTTTGTTCGCTCCTCTTCCTCTCTTTCTTCCTTTATTTTCATTCCTTCCCTTCTCCTTCCTCTTAATGTACATAATTAATGACTTAATTTAAACTTGGCAACTTTTGTCTCCTGTCATGTTCATGTGTTCTGTCTTGTTCTCTTTTTATCCCCCCTGGTTTTTAAAACCAGAAGGGGATTTTGTCATCATGTAATGTGTGTCTGTCTGTCGGGTATGGTGGGGGGGGGGGGGTGTGCTTTTTGGTTAGCCTTTTTTCTGAATGCTGTATCTTTTGAACGGATGGACGGATTGACTTCAAACCTACAGCGATAGGTAGGCCATGGTCAAAATATGTGGCTGCTTGTTTTGGGGTCTAATTTGCATAGGTCATCTGAGGTCAAAGGTCATCCAGAGGTCAAATCGTAAAAGTTGCCCGATTGACGTCAATCTTGGAGAAAAGAAACATGAACGCCGGATGATTATTTTTGGGGGGCTAATTTGCATAGATCATCTGAGGTCAAAGGTCATCCAGGGGTCATATCGTAAAAGTTGCAAGATTGACTTCAAACTTGGAGAAAAGAAACATGAACACCGGGTGAACATGTCTAACATAAATTAGAGGTCATCCGGGGTCATCTGAGGGCAATGGTCATCCAGAGGTCAAATCGTAAAAGTTGCTCGATTGATGTCGAACTTGGAGACAAGAAACATGAACACCGGTGGAAAAAGGTCAACAAGGGGTTAAATTGTGCAATGAACACCGGGGGAACATGTCAAACAATAATCTTTGACCGAGTTTGCAGTGTTGCAACCAATACTACAATACTGCAACTTTATATAGACAATCTGCCCCAGCAGTATATTAAAGATATCGAAATCAGCAGCGTGAAAGGTGTGCAAAAGGAGGCAACCGCAAATCGTAAAAGTTGCCCGATTGACGTCAAACTTGGAGTAAAGAAACTGAACACCGGGTGAACATGTCTAAAATTAATTAGAGGTCATCCGAGGTCAATGGTTATTAGAGGTCATCCCAGGTCAAAGGTCACCAAGGGGTTACATCGTGCAATGAACACCAAGGGAACATGTCAACAAATAATTTGAGGTCATCTGAGGTCAAAGGTCATCTAGAGGTCAAATCGTTAAAGTTGCCCGCTTGACCTCAAACTTGGAGAATAGAAACATGAACACCGGGGGAACATGACCCGTATATGACCTTTGACCTCATTTATTTGCTATCATTCTATTTTTGTGTTAAGGGTCCCCATTATATAAGCCCATCTATCAGGGTTTCCATTGAGGCTCCTAGCCTCTCTTTCATATTGTATTGTTATTCTCTAATTAATTTTGCTGAATAAATTGTGGTACATGTATGTGATGCACACCGAAGTTGTCAAAGGGTTACAGAGCTACAGGTCTGTTGCCAGAAAGAAGAAGAAGAAACAGTAGCAATACAGAAACGACTAAGATAGAAGCAATACATTTAAAAACCAATTAATAAATAACACTTGAAGAAAGATGTGTATTCGTTCTGCAATACATGTATGTTTCATAGGTTTTGTTTTACAATACCGGTATACGAAGTTTAAGCATACAAATTCCGCTCTCATTTAAAAAAATGCTAGTGTTTTTAAAAGTGCTATTCTTTTTGAAAAGAGTTCAATGACATTGAAACACATTGTATGAGCTGAGACTATCAGGTATAGAGTTTGTCAAAAGGAGCCATACAAAAAAAAAGCCAACATTATTTTTCTTTACTTTACTAGGTATTTTAATTGAAGGGAAGTCGGATGACATTGCCTACCCCAAGCTCGCAGGAATGTCACTAGAATGGTGGAATTGCAGAAAAGATATGGTCTTGGAATTTTCCTGGACTCATGAAGTACCTTTGCTTGCGCATTAAACCAACTAAATATGGCTCATATTTTCTCATTTATCTTGTTAACATCTCCAGATTCGTGAGCAGCAACTTCGTCTGCAACAGCAGATGAATGCTGTCCCTACCAAGAAACCCATCGGTCCATCTGGCGTAGCTGCACAACCTCACCAGAAGCTGAATGTTATCTCCAGTGAAGATGCTGCCAGGATGAGAGCCGGGGTCATGACGACCACTGGAGGACCCACAGCACCAGGCCCTATCGTGGCCAAGGCGCCGCCAAAGAAGGTGAGATAAAATAGGTCCTACACACTCCTAAAATATTGGGGTCCAAAAGAGGCTATTGAAAACTTCATCCCTACATTATTCAATTTAATATTTAGCAGGTGTCTGGAGACTCCGTGGAGACTCAGCAAGATTCTCGTAAAGGAGATTATCCTGAGTTAATACAGGAACAGGATTCCCGAATCTTTTAGGTGATTTGGCTACTCACTCCTCTTCTCATAATCTTGTCATGCCAATGCCATGCTTGCGACACTTCTGCAGCTATGTAGGACCTTCCCTGCTCTTAAGGATGTTCCTATGGTTAATTAATTAATTTGATTTCTTAACTCTAAGTCCCTAACCACGATTTAGGGTTTTTGACCGGGATCACAATCTTTCGAGGAAAAAACAAGTCTCCCGGAACGTGCCGGGATTCGATCCAGGGACTCTCCGTACTCAAGCTCCGTGTCCCACCCATCCACTTAGCCACGGCCCTCAGCTACTCGTTGGCGCAGTATACGGCGCTCACTATAGGCTTTAAATACTTTAAATGGTTATATCTGTTGAACCGTGCACCCGATTCACCTCCAGTAAAAGACTTTTACTCAACCAGCTCTACATGTACCTTATACTTGAATATCAAGATTTTGTTGCTAGCCATAGGAACATCCTTAATAACAATGACCCATAGATCATGAATCACTAGTAATATTGCATAAAAGGTTTCAGTCACAATTCTCTCATGATACAGATACATTTAGTTAATGGTAGCTTCAGGCATTAGTGCGAGGACTAAATGAATAAGGGTTGATTAAAAGTAAAATACTAGGAGCGACATAGTCAATAACTTTAAAGGTTTCTCCTGATCCATAGATGCTTCATTTAAGACATTTTAAATTTGATTGTGTTTGTATTTGTGTAAAATTGGATAATATAACCTGACCATTTTTCACCTATTGTTATGTTTTTGGTCAGGGAGGATTGACGCAAAACTGATAATAAGAGTAACACATCAATTTCGCTACTTTTTTCTGTAGGTTGAGCCAGAACTGATCAAGACGTTTCTCCAAGGCAACAAGAATCCTGGCATGGCCTTGAATGAGTTCTGTCAGAAGCAGAGACTGGTCTTATCCTGGGCAGAGGATGCCCCACAGAACTGGGGCACCTATAGCAATCAGCAATTTGCGTATGTGGCGATCATCGATGGGGTCAGACATAAGCAAGGTTAGATCATAGAAATCAAACTTAGAAAACCAGACTCAGAAGTCTTAAATAGATTATATTTGTCATGCAAATAGATAACCATGGTTATTGTCGCTGTGAATTACAGAGGTTGATAACATGAAAAAGGCATGATATATGCACACATCCACTCAATTCTTGCTTTGTGCATTTGGTGTGGCTGGCTGGTTGTTTGTTTTCGCTGGAACCCCATGGGCAACAAATGATGTGGCTGCTGGGGGTGTTGAGTCATCATTGTGTCATAGTGACATTAAATGAGGGATGTTGGTACTCTGTTTAGTATCAATGGAAAGTGGAAACCAATAACTATATTTAGTGGTAAAACCAAACACAATGGCACAAGGCATTTTAGTATACAAATACTGTATATCAAGGTCAAATTTGGATTTTCCATTTCACTAGGCTTCAAAATTGGATTGAGTGATAAGTTTTACTTTTGCACAAAAAAAGCCCATTCAATAGTGGTTTTAATAATGATATCACATACAATTTCAGGACTATCATTATACATGTATAATAAATATTACCCTCCCCCTCCCTGATAAGTTGTGTTACAAATATAGCCTGGGTAGATGAGGGTTACACAAACATACAAATGAATACACTTTCCTACTTCTTCAACTCAATCACTCAAAACTTTGAGTAAGGCAATTTTTAACTATTTCACACTGCACTTAGAAAGCAATCAACATTTTCAGTTTGCTTTTGTTTCCAGGCTGCGGTAGAACAAAGAAAGAAGCCAAAAATAATGCTGCCAAAGTTGCCATGACAACACTACTCGGTCTAGATGAAGATGATGTTAAAGAGCCTGAGCTTGGTACAGTTGTGTATGACGCACACGGGAGGAAAACAATAATGATGGATGGAGAGGCCCACTCATACTCAAACTCAATGGCTGCCCCATCACAAGGTAAGTGACTGAAAGACTGAGTCGCACAGTCCCTCTATATAGATGCACAGATGTACTCTTACCTAAATGGCGGCGGCATCATAAGGTTAGTTCTGAATAGACCCGGTCTAATAGTTCTTCTATGTGAGGCCACATGTACTCAAACTCAGTGGCGGAAACTTCACAAGGTATACCAAATAGACAAGGTCATTCAGTCCCTCAATATGATGCACATTGGGTGACCGATACAGTGATGATTGATGGAGAAGTACAGATGTATAGTCTAATTATCTCAATTGCAGCTTTGCAAGGTAAGTATTGAATAAACTGAATCATATCACACAGTTACTCTAAACGGTTTATATTAGGCATAAGACAGTGATATACTGCGCCAAGTGGCCTTGACACTCATGGCGTGTTGTGTTCTGTACCCTGTGTGCCGGAGGTCCGTGGTTCTAATGCCGACGTGGTCGGGGCAATTATTGGATCCGTTTTAGCCCCACGGAAAATGTGTATGGAAAAAGGAGGGTGTAGTGTTAGGGATAGTTCACATAGTTCCTCTGGATGACACATGAAGGAAGTATAGCTAACAATGATGGATTTTGAGCACACAATAGTGATGATTTTGGCACATTGAGATTGATACCTTCCTATATTCTCAAGCAAGTGGCTGAGCACTAAAACAAGTGATGGCTACATATTTGGTATCAATGGAAAGATAAACACACCAGCTTTCCATTGATGCACACACTATGAACATATAACAATATATACACAATTCAGGGGATTGATAACAATTTCCTTAACTTTTTTTTAGTGGTTTAGATGTTTATTCTTGTTTCATATCTTATAGGTAATCAGCAGACAACTTATAGTAGTGATGGACACTTTCAGCTGAACTACAATGCTGCTGTCACCATCACAGATGAATCTGCTTGGAAAACCCCAAAGCAAGAAGTGTTTGCAGACTACCAGGCTAAGAAGCAGGCAGAAGAGATACAGCGACACCAAGCGCAAGCTGCTGCAGGTAGGTTTACATTGTTATGTCAATCAATATCATAAGGGGGAGGGTGTTGAGAAGGGATGCGCACATGGCCATCACTGACGAGTCTGCATTGACAACTGTAGAACACTTGGGTCCGTTACAGCTAAGAAGCAAAGGAAAGATTTACAGTAGTATACTGTCAGTGTTGTCACTAGCCAAAATTTAGTGGCGGTTAATTTTACTGACGGCGAACGGAATAAGTGTTGCAAACGAAGTGCAGTGGATCATGGCATGGGGTCTATAGGCCTTCTTAATGGTTTTTAGGGGTTATTAATGCACTTTGAGGGTTCTTGCCACATAATTTCTTGTTTTATGAGGCAGTTGAATGATTTTATCCACAAATTGTAAAAAAAATCAATAAAAAAAAAAATCTTTTTTTTAGTGCCGGTTTTTTTTACCCTTTTTTTTAAGAGTGCAGGTCAGGAATCGCGAGTGCCGGCTCCTCCCGACCGCCACCGACCGCCTTAGTGACAACCCTGTATACTGTCACTGTGGTGTATTTATGAAAAGTATGGGGGTGAATGAAATGCTAAGTGTATAGTTGACATCAAATTCAAACTCTTGATAGATTTGTACTTACCACACTTATATTCTTGCTCATATGTTCTCACCCTATACAGCTGCAGTAGCAGCCAGTGGAGATTCCCGCCATTCCAACGGACACACCGCCTACCAACAACCCGCACAGTATCCTAACCAACAGGCACGCCTTCCATCTACTACCAGTCGTGCCGCCGCCATAGGTGCACATCCAGATCCCAACGCAAACATGTACGTCAAAGAGTTGCAGAAGGATGACAAGATCACAACTTTCCAGTTTCCCGGTCAGTCCTTTACGGACTATGATGAAGAGGGATCAGCTTTCCCTACAAATCGGAAGAGAGACCTGTCTGAAAGCGTGGCACCATTTGTGTCACCGTTTGCTGCGCTTGGGATAGGTCAAGGGAATACCAAAAATGAGTTTTCATCAAAGGTAATTAGCCTTTTTTTAAGAATGGTGAACACAAGAGGAGCAGTATTTGAAATGGTTATATGGCCAATTGGCCATGCAGTTTTAACTCGGCACCCTCCGTGTTGCATCTCCAGATTTTTATATTTTAGCATGATAATTACTTCCGTAGTCCATAATTGTTTTTAAAAATTCTGAACGGAAATCTCGTTAGGAATCCAAATATGGCATTGAAAATTAGATAGGAACTAAACCGAATGCTAACATGTTATGATTGACAATCTTCAAAAAAATATCAACATTTTCACATTTTGATTAAAGCTCAATAATGTTTGTATACCTATCTCTACCATAGTATACTTTGTATATTTGAGTTACTTAAGAAATTACCCATCAAAACATATGGTTATCAAGGGGTTTTTGTTGGAAGATAATATACCGGGAGTTGAATGAGCCCGAAAGTTTATTTCATATTTTTTTAGAGTTAACATTTTTTTGGGTATGCACCATACCTTGATTTAAACTGCATGGTTGAATTCCTCTAGTTGATAGAGCTTTCCAATAATGTATACTTTTGGTATCATAGGTTGAATACTTATTTTGTTAAAGTAATATAATACCGATGAATTAGGGCAAATTTACTGTGTAACGAATACGGAGAAAGCCAAGGACAATGTAATGTATTCATGATTAACAGTACTTGCATAATAGTTGACATTACAAGTCTGTTGAAACAAAGACTTATAGAATATAAAATAACCTTTAAAAATGAGACAGAAATCATGTTTGTACCACACAGTGATGAGGAGTTATTGTTGATTGCACATAAGAATTGGGAAAAAAATTCATTTTCCCACAGCACCACTGCTAGCACTGCCACCACTCTTGACTTTCGAAATGTAATTAACCATATCTATACCAAACAATGTTTATTAGAAACACCTAATTTATTCACCAATTTAGCTAAATAAATTGACTTTCAAATGACACCTAAACCATAGCTCTATCATATTTAGTTTTTAGAGAGAGATGGATGATTCAACACCAAAAATACAACGCCTCCATCCTTTTTGGGTGGCGAGTTCAAAACGCTCATGTAAACATACAGTCTCACACTTTTCAGTTGTCTGTTTCTTCAGACTTGGGCTTGAGTTTATAACTAAAGAATGTTCAATTCATCAACTAAAATTTACATTCATAGAATACACAAAATACATTGCAGCTTTTGCAATAAGTATTGAACCTCAATATATATGTGTGCGGTGTTCTTTGTGTGCAGGTAACATCTATCGGTATGGGACAACTAAAGAAGAAATCTGTGGAGGAGGTAAAATCTCAGCAACCTCGTACAAGTCTTAAACTTGGTGACTTAGTACCCAGTAAGCCACAAACTGTAAACTCTGGTTCTAAGAAATCTAGTGGAAGGACTGCTTACCCTGGTTTAGGATCCGATAAACCGGGTGGACATACTGCTAATCCTGGTTCTAGCATGGAGTACCAGGATAAAGTCAATAATGTATCCATGCCAAACCAACCAATGCCACAGTTTAACACCAGAGGTCAAGCACCACCTCCACAGGGGGTTGGTTTAGCTCAGCCTGCACGGATGCGTAATCCTGGCGCCCTCAATCAACCCCTACGCCCTAACATGCCGGGTGGTATGCCGCAGCCTGTGAGACCTAATTTAGGGCAAACTACGCAGCAGGGTTATGCTGGAACTGCTGATCCATATCAGATCAATCAGCAACAGCAGCAGCAGCAGCAGCAGGTGGATCCAGGTGATGAGGAGTCGATGGATTATGCCAGAGAACAGTTGAGGAAGGCAGACAATATATCGAAAGCTGCACGTCGAGTGCCTCCTATAGGAATGCCTTTCCCAGGTTGTCATGGTATCGGCGAGAGGATGAGTTATGTTGCCTTTGTTATCCAACCTGGTGAGTAAATATGGATTATTAGGTTTTAATGAGGTCAAAGGTGATTTACCATGTGCAATGGTCATCGTAGGTAAAGTTAAAAATTGAGTGCACTTTTTCATTTCTTTTTTATACAAAGACCAGTTGAAACCATTATTATGTTTTGAGGTGTCCAAGAGGGCATAATATTGGATCCAAAACATAATAATGATAAAATTGGATGATTTACGCCCATATGTATTGGTCTCGCTATGGGTTTTAAAATATTGGGCTCGACTATGTCTCGCCCAATATTTTTAAAAACGCATAGCTCGACCAATACATATGGGTTCAATCTATACAATTTTATATCAAACTTGGGCCATACATGCAACATGACACCCTCCCTGTGTTAATGGAATCAAAGATCATTAGAGAACAAGTTGAATAATTGAGTGCACTCTTTCTTGTCCATATCTCTTTAATACAAAGACTAATTGAAACCAAACTTGGTTATCGATGCAATATTGAAACGTTCATATTATTTATATGGTCAAACAAAGTTCATATACCAAGCTTTAATAACATCCGAGCACATGAAGATGTTAAATTTACCTCGCTATTTTTGTCTGTTTTTTTCGTACAAACATTGCAACCATACAGGCAATATTGGACTGCTCATATTTGAGCTATATTATCTAACACTCATCTCTGTTTCATCCTAGCACCCAATCTGGCTGGTCAAATCATCAGCCTGGGAACCGGTTGCGACGGTGTGGACGTCAAGAAACTAGCCGGAGACGGACGTACAATGATTGATTCACACGGCCTGGTAGTAGCTAAAAGGGGTTTCCAAAGGTAAATAATTGTGGATTCTACTATGTGTATGTGTGTATCTATTTGTTTTTTGTTCACTTACATGGTTTGATTCATGTGGCTAGCATGTAAGTAAAAGTAAATGCACTTTTGATGCATAATTCACGTCACGATAGTATCACACCCCTCATAATGCGCTAATGTAAAATTTGACGCCTGTACATTTAGAAACATGTGAAGGTGATATTTCTGTAGCTGTGTAAGAGTTTATAGTGTATCGTAAATAATTGAGAAAATTATCTGTCCCTGTTCAGACGTATAAAGGCTTTTACTACGCGATATTGAAAGATAGGAAATAGTGGGAAAATAATCACATATGCGGAAATGTAGCTATATCTCGGAGTAAAATATTTATGTCAAGGCTTACTCCTTGAGCTACAATTGTAGACCGAACAGCTGCTATCCAGTGCTAGAAAATCGCGATTATCTCAAAATTCAAGGAAGACGGTATATAAATATTCATATACTTCGTATTTATCGTGTCTGCCATTGGTCAATTTTGATCCCCCGCAACCCACACAAACAATTTGCTCATCACGTATTCATCCAGGTTTTGGGATGAGCGCCAGCGTAACAGTATACGTAGGTCAAAAGGTCAAATCCAAAGTAAGGTGACCTTTTTCCGGGGTGAGATCCACAGTGAGTGAGACCTCTATGGGTATATACTCAACAGCGTTGCAGGCCAGATAGTTTTGTTCAAAGAGTGACAAGGAAAAGGAAAAGGTCTACGGAGAAGACTAGGATTTGCCTTGAATGTGCTTTTAACAATATGCATAAAACAATATGCATAAAACAATATGCATAAAACAATATGCATAAAACAATATGCATAAAACAATATGCATAACACTTTAGGTCAGGGGCCCAGTAGCTCCAATTGCAGCTTGTTGGTGTAAGAATGTTTAAATAAGAGGGTTGTTAGCCATATAAAGATGTTGAAGTTCTTTTAGTATACCCTACCACTGCATGTGTTCAATGGGGACTTTTAAATAACGACCAATACACTTACATAGTGATTGAAGAAAATGGTAAGGAATTCTAAAAATTAAAAAAACATTAAAAAAAAAAAAATATATATTTTGAAATCGGCATTGTTATAATTGATGAAATATTTTCAATTTATGAATAGTGTAATACATTTCAAGAATTATAAATAATTACAAACCATTTCATTTTTCATTTATTTTCGCACAGATTCCTGTATAGAGAACTAAAGAGTTTCTATCAAGGTACACAAAGTAGCATATTTGTGGCCAATAAAGGCCAAAGAAAGCTCTCTGTACGACCCGGCATTGCATTCCATCTCTATATGAACACTGCACCGCATGGTGATGCTGTACGATTCCTCTCAGAGTAAGTTGTGCTGATAGCGTTCAATCACTGTTTCTTAACAGTGTTTATCTTAAGGTAATCTTTCGTCTATGACTTGCACAATAGCTATGAGTTTGGCCATGATGTGACAAGCATGCAATAATCATGAGGTACGCTTTGAGTTCCATCGCTATATCATCATTGTTCTATCAAAACTGTGTGTATTTGTTGGACCCTTCAGCATGTATAGAGTAGAACCGCCCAACGGTTATGCATAGAAAAGGTTGCTCTAAGGTTTTTACATGGGAAGTATTACTTAATACTTGGTGAAGGGCAAGATGGAGGTACCATATTATCCCTATTAAGCGCCCAGGGCGGTTAACTAAGTCATTTTGGGTGGGCGCTTATTTGTATACTGATTTACAAAGTTGTTGACCATCAAGGTTGCAAAATTCAACAACCTTTACGTCCCAAGACTGCAAAATTCGATGTTTTGCAATTCAAGATGGCGGCCTCCACGAATGACAATAAACACGAAACGTGCGTATTTAGGATGGTTTCTGTTGCTGTTTGAAGGCATAGCACATGGTTTAAGTTCACTTTTGGATCACAAACAATATGTCAAGCATGTCTGAAGTTAAAATAACCACAATTTCCTCTTTATTTTCAAGCAATTTGTAGTCCGAGACTTAGTGTAATGTGAGTAATTTTTAAGTAAGCTTATTTTTTTTGGGTGGGCGGTTAATTAGTATTTATTTTTAAAGTCACCTGAGAAAAAGGTGCCGGGGTGGGCGCTTATAAGGTTCTGGGCGCTTAATAGGGATAATACGGTACATGGTTTTGACAGAACAGCGACGATATGAACTCTGCTCCACAATGCGATGCTGTACGATATCTGTAAGACTCAGTGTGGTTCGTAGCACATGATATTTTGTTTTCCATGTGATACCCAGGCACATTGCACATGAAGATGCTATGTTATTCTCTAATATTAAGTTGACATTTTTAGCATAGCATATCTTTTTGATTGTCCATGTGACACTCATGGGATAACCATAAGAAGGGCATGGCATTCATGTACACTATTGCCAGCCACATGGTTTTGTTGCATATAAATATATGCATAATCACTGTGAATCTTCTGTTTGATGAGGTGTGTAAATGTCCAAATAATTTGATATTTCAGGGCCAAACTAATGACCGAAGTGAGTGAAGAAGATATGTACCTCATGTCAACAGGCGAACACTACCCAGTGTTTCTAGAAGATACAGAACATGGATTCCTAACCAGAAAAACACATTTGCAAGGTTAGTATACTTAATGTAGATCTAAGTGTTCCAGTGTCCTAATCAAGCCTGAATTGTTATTTCCAAGAGATAATTACATTGTGAAGTGGGATCGGGACGGTCTCACCAACAACCAGTCTATGTTGTAACTGGTTGTCGGCGAGAGACGAAACATACAGACTGACAAATTTCTTTCAATAACAACCCAATTTATTTACACTGCACTGTAGAATAATTCCCATTATTCCCATTTACAATGCATCACTTTGCTTTCACATTCCCCATGATTTTTATGTCCCGATTTTATGCTGTAGTAATTAACTGGAACAAGCTTGATCTAATGACACCCGAGTTATCCTCCCTCTGACCGATCTTCCCTCTTTGTGTTATAAATATAATCAGAAGATAACAGGTCATGCACAAAACAATGGTAAGATCAAGATGACAAATTACTGGTAAAGCGAAATAGCGCCCTCACTAATTCAGACGATCTCAAAGGGTATCACAAACGTGGAGGTATATTCTCTATTCCATCACAATTGCATGCAACACTTTTGGATTTCATCAGGCAACTGACCCGTCTGGGGTAATTCACATGATAGACGGACAGGAACCATCTGAGACAATTGGAAGCAGACTCCCTTTCTTATATGTGATGCGATCTGTGAAAACCCGCCACATGGTGGCATTTTTCATATTGGAGATATTTATATCATAAGAAAGCTAACATTGTGCTGATTACAGAACTGTTTCGATCATTTTTCTACGATCACTACAAAAAAAGTTATGAGTGAATGATGATTGTGATGTCATCAAAAGCTACAAAAGAAGAAATCATGAAAACAGGCCAAAAAGATACATAATTCAATATAATAACATTATAAGGTTAATAATAAAAGTGACTGAAGTAAGTTTTTGAAGGTGAAATGTTATGAAAGATGATGATACAAAGTATTGGAAACTAATTTTCTTTAAAAACATCTAAAAAAAGAAAAAGTTTTTTTATTTTTTATTTTTTTATTTTTTTTAAATTACCCATAATCCCTAGTTCACATTTTGCGACATCCGACGGGTTTTCACAGATCACATCACATATAGTAATAGTTGTTCAATTCTATCTCAGATTGCTTTATTGATTTCTCTTGAGGGCCACCTCCCTCCCCATCAATAATGATATGACAATGTTGTCTATTTTAAGTCAAGATTCTTTTAGGCTTCATAACAGCTATAGGCTTGAGATGTTGATTTGCCGGGCATAGAGAGATAGGCGAAGAATTTATGCACACGTACAACAGGGTTTTTCACTCGCCCCATAACAAGGGTGAAATACCGCTTATGTTTACATTGGGGACTCAATAGAGAGATTCTGGATGATTGGGAGTAATTCTGTTATACCCTTCACAGGGGTATTCATAGTGTGTGATTTTTAAGAACGCATACTAACCGATGTTGGTGTGAAGGGTATAACAGAATTATGCAGATGATTGGGAGTAATTCTGTTATACCCTTCACTGATTGTATTGAGGAAGAATAGAATTGTTCCCAATGTAATATTGTGCATGCATGTATGAACAGATTGGTCACCAATATTCTGCTAAGAGTGAAAGATCGACAAAAGCATGCTATCTTTTTGTCTTGTTATTTACAGATATTGTACAGCGAACAGGTAATGTCATCAGCCCATCTACACTGGATCAGCTCAAGAGAGAAGTAAGTCATTGTTGATGTTTTGAAACAATCAGAAATGCCTTGAATGTCTCATATGAGCATATTAATGTTACATTTTCTTGGATGTGTTGGATATGCCTATTGAGGTCCTGATTTAAGGGGGAAAAGTGTACTTTAGGTATGGCATATATAATATTTCTGATAGAATAAAGAATGGGTTAGGTTCTACAGGGAATATTGCTTAATTTCCTCAAAATCTTGTGGCAATAACCCATCAATTCCATATAGGTGTTATTTGTGGTAGTGATAAGCGTTTAATGTGGAATGTGTTATTAGGTCTACAGTGATTGTTAATTACTTAATTATTAACTAAGGTCTTGTGATAATAACCCCTCTATTTCGTGTGCCCAATATTTATCTACAGGAGTCCACATTATGTTATGTCTTGACGTATAAACTTTGGTCACAAGGTTCATCGTTTGATTTCTTCATGGTCTTGTGATGATATTAAATCCGCAATTTCCTATACCCATATATGTTATTTACAGCAGTCTACAGGAGTTATGTCTGGCAGTGATAAGCTACTGATGTGGAATGTGTTAGGTCTGCAAGGGTCATTACTTAATTTCTTTATGGAACCAGTCTACTTAGAAACGATCACCTTAGGTAAGTTGTTGGTTGCTCACTTAAACTCTGTTGCTCTCTCTCTGGGACTGACCATTTTGTGCACATAAAGGCATGTTTAAACCAGCCATGGAATTACTTGTCAGTAAATCTCAACTCAATCAATCATTGAGGGTAATCTTTAGAATACCCTACCATTTTATTACTCGCTGTGCAAGTGTCGTCTACGCTTTCCGGCTATGTTGCCAATTGCGCTCGCAACTTTTGCTTTCCTGGCCTTGACCTGTATATGCGCAAGTTGCATTTTGACAATTTGAGTTATAAACTTAGTGATCCGTCATGATCCACTCCCAAAAACCTAACCTAACCTCATAAGTGTGTTGTTCTTTAAAATAAAAGTCCCCATTGAAGACATGCAGTGGTAGGGTATACTAAAGGAACTGCATCATTGACTCTACTCATAAATTTGATCTGTCCATTAACTTTTACCTGCATATGACTCCTACATAGGGATCAATGATATAGTGTACCAACATTTATAGACAAAAGCTTTTATCCTATTATATGTTAACCATCTCACACATTTTGCGCTCCCAGGAAGTCACTTTGACCATGGTCACCTTTCCCGTGCCGTATGCTGTCGTCTAGATGACAATCTGACCGGGCAGTTACCCGAGGGTTTCTCCGTCCACCACCCTCTGCTGCTACGCGTCTCATGCAGCCCGACTTTACAGCCGGAAGGGAATCCAGATGAAGGCAGTCTAAACTGGTCCTATGCGGATCCACTGTTTGAGGTGGTGCATCCAAAGAAGGGGCGGACAATGGACAGGTAACTTGTGTGGCAATCTCTTGAATACTTGAAGTCTAATGGTGGTTTTTTTTGTAGCATGACATTTTTGCAATTTCCCTCACTTTTTCCCCAGCATGAAATTCTTGTGAATTAATGTTTCTTTTAATGCATTATAGGAAAGTGGAAAAAAATGGCAAACAATATTTTGTGAACCGTGTCAGTTGCGAGGCTTGTGAAAATTTAAATGCACACAAATGTTTATGCTTTACATAGTAACACTTACACTTGATATCCAAGTTCTTATAAAAAAACAAAGAACTTTCAAGATGTGTTTACTTCATAGCCGTAACTCTTTCTCGGTGTTCCCAACTGAAATTCTCTCAAACTGCTGCGGTGCAAGTGTAGGCCGCAGCCCAGAACAAAAAAGACCAATTTTTGTTAAGCCCATAGAAATTACATTGGTCGCCCAACTCTTTGCAGGCCATGGCAAAAGAGATAAAAGACACCCAATATTGTTGCTTAGCCACGGTATTGACAACACTCCTCTTTCTAATCATGAATTCTGGCTTTCTCTAATAATGAAATATGGTGAAAGTCATGAAACAGACGGGTTTAATGGGCTCACCTTGTGCTACTCAGTTTATAAATAGCCCTTAATAACTCTACAGAATCAGGAAATAAATATTATTCCAAAGCTGAAGTTGATAGAAATTGTAACAAAGAATGTTCCCATCCCTGATTAAAAGAATCCTATCAGGTTTCCACTGGTGGATTGTGAAATATTTATAACTTGGTATGAAACACTGTTTACGAGTCAGTTGAGATTTTGGATTTTCCCTAAAATTCTGATCTTGTTTTCACCCATTGGCTTTCAGCTCCCCTGTAAAAAACGGAACTATTGGTGCTAGTCGTGTGTGTAAGGCGTCTTTCTTCAGTCGGTTCAAAGGTGCGAGGGATATGGCTCAGAGACATGACCTGGCATATGCTTCATCCTACACAGAAGCTAAGGTATGTTTGAGGGATTGGTAGGAGAAAAGGAAGGAGAGGGATATAATTGGTTGGAGAATGGGTGGAAGTGGAGCTACCTACTTGAATACCTACAATCTTGAAAAAAGTCCATGGAGCTTGTTACATTTTGAACATTATGTGCAGAATTTTTTTCCTGATCTTTAAATGATGTTTATTTTTGTGAAGAGCTGAATAGGACATCTTTAGCAACACTTTTCCCTTCCCCACACTCTATTAATCAATGTTGGGACACCTTGAACAACTGCTGAAGACATAGCTATTTCCCAACACTCAGCACAGGGGAAAGGGGATGTTAGTTTTCCGTTGTTAACAAGTAAGTGTTCCAAGATTTTTTTCCAGGATTGTAGGTATGTTGTTTTTAGGTTGGAAGAGTTGGTAGGGGAAAAATGAAGACAGGGTTAATTGGTTGGAGAATGGGTGGAGGTACGTACTTACTTGAAAACCTAGGTATGTGTAAGGCCTGGAAGAAAACAAGATCTCGGTGTTCACGGCGTGTTTCTCGCTTTTGGGAGCATTTCTTGCTATCTTAAAAATCGCCCGCAGAACGTTTTTCATAAGAAATATTGCATTTTTTTATTTTCTCATCTTAAACATTAAAATACTGATAGAGTCTACCCAAATATCAACCACTGACAGTCAGGGAATGGGATTAAATGTCAAGTTAAATCCAACAATCGATTGCGAAATTGTGGGGAAATACCTTTTTTTGATGTAAACAAAAGCGATTTTGTTAATCTTTCTGACAATCTGTTTTGAACATTGTGAAAATTCGCTTTTGTTCAATATTACATGTGCGATAGAGTCTATTGGGTCTTCAACCGATGTTCAATTGAGGCAACCCGGAGACCCCTAGCTATATTCCCGATGTTATTTTTGCCATGTTACGCTATTGCGGTAAATTTCGGTTTGGTATCACCTACACCTGTAGGGTTCACAGATCGCATGTTGTATTATAGACTGAGACTATCTGTGCGCCCTGTTGCGTCGCTATCGTGGAAGGCTCTATACAGCACAAGTGACTGTGTAGTAATTTTGAAGACTGGGGGATGTAACCGTTTTGTTAATTTTGTACTGTATTATTAGTGCAATTTTGACAGACGATAAACACTTTCTTTAGTTAGAACCAGTTGGGGCCTATTTACTTGATTTTTAGCACCGACTTTGAGATTTCACCCCGAGTCCAGCTAAGCGCAGTGGGTACCGAAAATTGGGTTGAGTTTGCTGTGAGATCACGCTATCAACAGTTTTCAGGCGCTTTCTCTGGATTTTGCGTTCATCTAGTGCAATCTGGGAATATCACGTTTTTGCGCTCAATTTTTACCCCCAAAAAGTGTTTTCTTCCGGGGCCTAGGTATGTCGTTAGGTTGGAGAAATTGGTAGGTGAAAAGGAAAGAGGCATGATGGTGACAAAATGATGAGAATAATATAATTTTATTCCAATTGACGTTGATTATCACAACATTTATTTAATCCCATCCAGGCTTTAAACAAAGGCTACATTGCGGCAAAGGACGCCGTACTGCAGCACTTGAAAATGAAGGGATACGGCAGCTGGGTGCACTTACCAAGAGAAGTTGACATGTTTGCCAAATAAAGTGAGAGGTGAAAAAACAAGAGGTTAAGTAATGGAAAAAGTTGACAAAATAATGGTTGAAGTGTTGCCATTTGCTCAAGTATACTGACGGACAGAAAGATGATGATGAGTGAGTGGAAGTGTTGCCATAAATTGCCATGTATAGTAATAGGTTATAAGTTATAGCCCAGCAATTTTCTTAACTCTTACATTTTGATGGAACACAAAGTTGTGAAAAAGCATGGATGGTATTTCTAGAGCACATTTCTTTGCTTTTAAATGCGCCATTGAACATTTGATTTGGTAACACTGTTGAAATGAATGACGGACCATTGATAAGTGTGTGAAATAGCTCCATCCAGCTCGATCTGGGAATGGACATATTGAGCTATTTCAAGAACACTGTAAAAGCAGAAGAATTTGTGCTACTTTTATTTCGCACTAAAATCAGCAAGCGTGAAAATAAAATTGTGTGAATATATTCATTTTGTATGTAGGTCTATGGAAGGAAGCTTAACATGCAAATATAAATACAAACAAAATTGTTCAAAATGTGCAAAGTGTTAAGAATTACACGCACGAACAATTACACTTAACACTAAGCCTTTTATGTGCCCTGGAACATGAGAAGACAACAGGTTGGACAAAGAGTAATTGTTTTAATTGGCTGAAATTACACTTTTCTTTAAATGATGCTTGCTGTATATCACTGTGAGGCAAACATACTTTAGCAACTTCTCTCATTGAATGGGTTTGGCCAATTTTTTTGTGCTTGGTAGATTATTAAAGTATGCATTTATCTTCAATGTATGAAAAATGTTGTTGCTGTAATCAATATTGGCCTTGTTTGATTTCAATTTGACATCAATGTGTTGTATTACTGTGTCAACTTACAATATGTGTTATTTATATTTTATAATGCATTTACAAATAAACAAATGAGCAAATCAATGATAAACTTGATATACCTATCATGACTCTTGCAAATATAAATGTATAAAACTTTCAAATAACAAAAAACTTTCTGTGTTCTTAAAAGAATGAATTGGGTGAAATTTAAAACATTACCTCATTATATTGATTATTAATATAGGACATTGATTAGTCGCATATATATCAAATGACACATTATGACCATGAAAAGAATACTCATGTTTATTATTGACAGCCTGCCAATTTTGATTAATTGGTGAGGTGCTTTTATTTCCAAAAAATGGACCACCTATGGATTGATTTAT
Organism: Ophiura sarsii; assembly: GCA_035610835.1. Taxonomy (NCBI): domain Eukaryota; kingdom Metazoa; phylum Echinodermata; class Ophiuroidea; order Amphilepidida; family Ophiuridae; genus Ophiura; species Ophiura sarsii. The sequence continues at coordinate 57,341,908 of CM069451.1, forward strand.
ATAAAATTTGCAAATTGAAAATGTTTTAAAAAAGAATAAATGAAAAATCTCAAATTCACAAATTCTCTGTCAGTAGAGCCAAAGAATTATGTTCTCCCCACACACTTGTAACAAATTCTTTGTAAAGATTAGAGACAATATGAAGGCCTGCCTACACAAATGTATATGAATGTAAACAATTAAATAAGTCTATAAAGTACTGTCATCTCATTATGAATTCTTTGTAGTTAAAGGACTCTCGTATTTGTAAATGTGCAAACAGATAGAACAAGTTGGATAAATTTCAAGATTTTCCCATTTTGTGCAAATTACATTCCATATAAAATCTTAAGAGTATAAATAAGGAAACACCCAACTTGTTCCCTTTGTGCGTTTGTGCAACAAAATCCCTGGCAAAATATTCTTTCATGTTCACATGAAAGTATTTCCAACTGTCACTTTAATCTATAGAATTATTTTGAAACATTTAAAAGCGCTTTTATTTTTTTCCTTTAGTTTTGAAGTAAATTTAACAAATGTTTACTGCTCCAAACATCCATGCAAACCCCTTTAATCTTGCAGACTGGCCATGTCTACAAATTTTGGGATATAGAAATATACCCAGTGGTGCGGGGTTCCAACGGCTTTTGATACCCCAGCGTGGAAAGGGTTAAGACATGTGTCGCAGCGGCTGTTGTAAAAGCCTATGTTCTAATAAATAAACTAAATGTACCTATTGATGTAAGAGAAGAGGTCATGCTCTTCGAGGTCACTTGGTTCACGCTAGTTGTATTCTTAACAACAATCAAAATGATCTTCCCTCAAATTCAAAAGTTCACTAACAAGTGAAACATCAATATGATAATCAGGAACCAAAATATGACTACTTCAATACAATGGCAAGTATTGTAGCTTTACTGTAATCTTAAATTATCTTCCTATGGACAGTCATATAACTTTACAGGCGCAACATGTACGCATATCTGTATATCTCCCGCCATTCTACGGGTGTGGGGGTGTATGGATACATGTACGCCAACGCCTGGAGTAAGAACATTTGTTTTATGTATTATGCTTCAGTCTCGTGGGAGTGAAATAAACTATATTTTTGTACTGTTGAAATGGGACTTGCACTGACTATATTGTAAAGCACATCATATTTTAGTCATTGTATCTCTATTATAGTGATAGATTTCTCTCAAATAGTGCTTTTAGTAGTCCTTCCTCAACTCATATTTTATGTAGATGTATCAGTGATTTTGTTATACAACTTCCAAGGGGATGTGTTAGAAGTATACAATAACATGAAATGTATCCATTATTTATTCAAGGTTTTATTTATTTGAACTAAAAGAGGCTGAGTTGTCTAGAGTGTAAAATTAAAATGTGAAAGATTTTATTAGAAATTGATTATATCATCATATTAATCGATCGACTGTGTATAATTCTATGCAAAATGTATGTACTGTTTATTAGTCTAGCAGTTTGTCACGCACCCTTGGAAATCAACTTCTAATCAATGTTACTGGTAAGAAATAATTCATTTTAATTATCATGTAAAAATGTTGTAATTTCGAAAGTTACGCCGAGATAAGTTCAAATACATAAGTTCCGAGACATTTTGCTATTAAAACATCACTTTGTGTCTTGTCTCCAAAACCTAAACCTTATTTAGTTTTAACATGTGATAATTAAGAGATCCTTTCCAACTAATTCTGATCATTTTCTGTGTACACTCCTACACCTTTCCTGAACTTTTAGAACTTAAAAGTGTAGTGATAACCCAACCCAAGAATGGTTTTCTATGTAAGTCAAACTAACCTTAAATTCAAACAACTTTAGGATAAAAAAGATACATGGGATATATTGTCAACATATTTTACTGGTCTATATATGAAGAGGTAATTTGCAAAAGGGCCTACATCCACTTTGGCTCTTATTGAGAAAAAGTCAAAAAACTGTTTCTAAATATTCAAGTTGAGCAATTGAAAAACTGAATGGATTATGAAAGAGGTACACTACATACTAATTGAAATTGATATAAATTTTAAATGTGCTAGTTTTAATTTTATTTTAAATCATGTTTACATTTTTTGAAAATTTGGATGTAGGCCCTTTTGCAACAAAGCTCCATCTGTTTGTACATAAAGAAAAAATACCACACACAAAAAATCATTTATTTTAATCATTGAAAATAAATAAGTTTGATATTGAAATGTATACAGTAGGTCACAATCATATGTTTCAAGGAAATAAAGTCATTTTTTTCAAAAATACCTACATCTCATTGTAAACAGCCATTGAAGTTGTTGTTTTGTTGCAAAAGGGCCTGTATCCCGATATAATTCTGTCTTTTTGAAAAAAATGACTTTGTTCCCTTGAAACATATGATTTTTCCCTATACATTTCTATATCAAACTCATTTTTTGAAAAAATGCACCATAGCCCTTTGGCAAAATACCTCTTCATATAGACATAATATAGATCTATACATTATGTATATAGATCTATGATAGATAGATTTAGAAGTTAGTGTCCAAGCGTACACAACCTTTCTATTCTACATTTATTAGACTGTATTTGTGCCTTTTTATGACGGGGTATGTTTTTTATCACCCATGATTAACATTGATTAGAGATAGCAAGAACTTTTTTGACTAATTTTAGAAATATTAATCTGTTGAAATTGTGTTATTAAGTGTTCATCATGTCTTAAACAGTTCAATAATGTTACTTTATTTCATTTAGATGTCAACTAGTATTAAAATCTACATCTTAACAGATGCAATTTATCTTTATAATAATAATAACCTTTAAATTACTTCCTTTTTATGTCCAATAATTTTACTTTTATTTCATCTAGATCTTAACTAATTTTAGAATAGGTAGGCTATGCTGATATGTATTTTTTCTTTATATCTATTCACAACGTTCCATTGAATGTTACAATAACTTTTAAATGACTAACAGACTTGTGTTGTCCAATATTCCAATGCTTCATTTTATGTTAAGATGTTAACTGTTCTTACAGGCTATATTGATTGTAATTTTATTATTATGGTAGTAAGAAAGTTTGAACAAATATGTAATGATGAATCTGTATTTATATATTCTATTAAGGCTGTGAATTTTTTTTTCAAGCACAAATTTGTCCCCAAAATGACACGTGATGGGGTTAATAGAGGTCATTTGGGGACAAATTTATACTAAAAAAACGACAATTTTTTAAATTTTTTTTTTAATTTTTAAATTTTTATATTTCGGGTATTCGGGTACCCAATATGGTACCCAGGTACCCGGAATAGCGGGCGGGTACCCGGGTATAAGTCACAGCCTTATATTCTATACCATCTAAAGTATAATTGTACATGTGATGTTGATGCATTCTATTGCAGTGATTAGTGCCAATAAACTGGGAGTGTTTTGATTGAGCAAATCTAAACACCAGTGCATCTAGAGTAAGGGCCCACAAATCAGCCGTGATCATTGCATTCTGCATTCTGATGTCACATTTGTACTTCAGATTGAAGGAGTATAGTTCTAACCATGGAATTAGTAGAGGGAGAAGGAATAACAACGAGATAACATAATCCGATTTTCTATTCAACTTTACAAAGGATTGAACATTGCTACATACCCTATGTGTTCAATCATATTGCCGACTATAATCAATTCGAAAGTTGTACGTACACGTTTTGCTTTATATATTTCTATGTGAAATAAATTCTCAAAAACTCACGAAACGTGCCAACACATTGCAATTGGAAATGTTAATTTGTTAAATGTATTATAAACAAATGGCATCAGATATAGCTTCTTGAATAACACAATACGATAATATTGACCTGTTTTGACAAATTAAATATGACAAAATATCATTAATAAATAATAACTAAATATTCTGATTACATGCGGGTAATTAAATTGCTCGCAAATTATACCTAAATTAATAAAACAAACAATCAAATTTGCCATATGAGTGCCCCAGACTGCCCCTTCCTCATTTAATGCATCAAAGACAATCACTTTTTATAAGCCAAAAAGACTCTGCCACAATTATCCAGGTCCATATAATTCAATATGGTTTTCTTATAGGACCGACATGAGCAAGGACAAACGCATCATGATACTATCGCTATATCATTTTAATGTATTCAGATTCAACCACGTTATTGATACACCTGTTTAAAACTCGCGCAAATGGACACACTACTAATGCTACTAATCCCATAGCTATACAAATGTGGCATTATCACGTTACGCTTTAGCTAGGATAATGCTCTCTAATAGGATTTGAATAACAATCAATGTATAGCTCGGCAATGTGATTGGAGCTTTGATCATGGATTATTGTTATTCCTTCTGTATCTACTATTTCTATGTTCTAACCTATGTTACTGTTCATTGTACAAATAAAAAAGTTATTTTTTTAATGATTGTTATTGTAAAGTTGTAAACGGTGCTGATTTGTTTTCAAGGTGCATAAAATGGTGAGTCTTGTATAGTTGGGCCATCTCTAAAGATTGATTGTGAGAGTGATAGCGTAACATGCAATTGAGTTGGTGCATATTGCGCCCAAATTCATATCATGAAACAGGTGTATCTTCTTTTGGAAAATTTAAAACATGGTTCAGTATTTCTGACAAGATGGTGATGAATCCAAAACCTGGATAACCCCATGACGAGCCCTGGAAATGCTGACCAATGAGTGAGATTTGTTTTTGTCCAAACAGGCTAGATAGGCATTTAGATGAATCTTTTAGGCATAATTTGATACCACATTTGCCCCCTAACAACAAAGATAAACCATGATTAGCACCATTTTAAAGGAAAATATCCCATTTTCAAAAGTCGCATTTCCAATACACAGCACGAGAAGAAAAGGCCAATTGTTAACACACACATATGCCGTATTTATCCCGTACTGATCACCGTGCATATCCCTCAATGCGCGGGCTAATTCAAATGTAAACTGATGCATGGGTGAAGGATTTGAATGTAAAGGAATGATATGGATGGGACGTAGAACATGGACAGATTAACCAAATCTTCTCGTGCTGTGTATTGGAAATGCGACTTTTGAAAATGGGATATTTTCCTTTAAATGGTGCTAATCATGATTTATCTTTGTTGTTAGGGGGCAAATTTGGTATCAAATTATGCCTAAAAGATTCATCTAAATGCCTATCTAGCCTGTTTGGTCAACTACAAATTAAAAATTACTCAAAATGACATAAACAAAGTGGTATACTTTCTTTTGTTGAACCCTTTATTTCCATTTGTTATCTATTGTAATCTTGATAAACATCCATCTCAACTCACTATAGGTCTTTTATGTTTTAAGGGTGTCCAGCAAACACAACATTGTGCAATAATATGTGAAAACATAATGATATGAGCCCAAATTGAGTAGTTATATAAAAAACACCACCTCGCAACTTTTATCAGAAAACAAATGAAAACAGCCATCTTTTAACGTGACATTTTTTGGCTTGATAATTATTTTTCTAACATATAATGCACAATGTTGTGCTTGCTTGCTGGACACCTCCTTTATATGTAAATATGTTTTAATAAAGATGATTTAAAGTTAACCACATTGTTGATCAGTTTGTTGTTTTATGCACTACCGCCCAGAACTGCTTGCGCAGTGATTATATCCTAGAAAATCCATCTTCTATGAACATACTATTGAATATTTTCACTAGTCACAATTTTGCATGTGTTCATTATATAGTCCGAGTCCTTCAAAATAGGGACTAGAGACCGGTCTCGAGTCCAAGTACTACATCACTGGCACCTATATAAATAGGATTTGGCCTTGATAAGTTCTCTCGATGGTGTGCGCAAGCAGTTCTGGGCGGTTGTGTTTGTCGTCTCTCAATGATACCACTCTTCCATAACTTTTATGGTTCAAATTACATACTGTACAACTTTTTGACAATATTAGGGTCATTCAATAAATTCTACCTCCTACTTCATAATCCTGATAATATATAAGCCAATTTTATTGAATAATTAACAATTGGAGCTTTGAATCTTGTCTACAGATTCATAGTAAATTGGTCCTAGTACTGGTTATACTTCTGAATATGCAGTGAAAACTGAATGTCCATTTAGCGCGATGGAAACAGATGAAAAACTGCAAAATATCTTCCAAGTGAGGATCATTTGGCCAATTCTAAGAGACTAAACATACCTCGCGGTCAAGTATAACCAATCTTTTAATGTCAGATATCTCTTCAATGGACTAGCTATAAACAATAAAAGTTAGACAAATATGCCCTTTGATTAGCCAGAAACATATCAGGACAAACTGTTTTAGTTTAACCCTCTCCCAGGAACACTGTAAAAGTCGTGTGACGTGATCAAGCAAAATGAGTCGCATGTCGGTAGTTTTGATATTTGGCCATTTAAAAGCAGGTGAAACATTTTACAGTATAGTCCAAACCCACTTAAATAGAATTTCTAGTTAAGTTACAAACAGTTTACCAAACTGAGAAAACAAAGTAAAACATAAAAATGTGTCACTTCTCGACTCGCGTTACATATTTGCTTTTCATTGTTTGTACAAAATCTTCAATACACCAGATAAATGGTGAGATTCCAAGACTTTCCAAAAATAATTTTCTACTATTGAATATCTGATCGACTATTTCAAAGGACTCATTGACTGTCGTGTTAAAGATTTAATAAGGCTATACAAAATTAATTGTTTGCTTGCCCTCGTCCGACCGACAGTGTAAAACAGTCCCGACCGTTTCACTTTTAACCTTTTTTTTACAAACAAAAAAAGATTTTTCACAATTTTCTTTTTTGTTGTTGAAAAAAACACCAAACACTTTTAAAGCACGTATATGACCTGCATTGACCCCATATGGATCATCTAAAGTCCTGTTTTGGACTTACAAAATTAAAAAAATGTATTTAACACTATTTTTTCCCTTATTTCTGGTATTCAGGTACCTAATTTGGAAAAACAAACAAAAAAAACGACGACCGACCGACCCTACTTTTTTGAGGGCATCTATGGGCAAGCAAACAATTATTTTTTTATGGCCTAAGAGGCATCACTGTAACTTGACTTGTAACAACGAATTTGACTGATTAGCAGTATTCCTGTATGCTAATGGCATACCAATAACTTTTTTTAAACCTACAAGAGTTTAGTACTTATTTATACTCAAAAATACCATATATTTAGATAATCTATTGTTTTCAGTATTAAAATATGCTGGGGGTGTGAAGCATTGCGTCCCCATACCAGCATTAAAAACTGCAATTTTCCAACTGATTTGCCTGTCTTCCTTTCCTTCCATTTTTGTCTCCTCTTTTCCCTTTCTTTCCCTTCCCGATTTTCCGCTGCCTTTTCCGATTTGTCAATTTTTTTCAGGGGGGGGGACTCTGCCCTCTCCCTTGCCCCCTGGCTACGCTACTGGTTTTATAGCACCTGTATGACTGGCATGTTTGAAAAGTGGTGATTAGTATAGGCATTGGTAGTCTCTTGCGACAACACCATGGCCCTTATAGTGGCTGTCATGACACAAAACTTACGTTAAATGAGAGAACATGGTGAAAGTGGAAATACTTCTAACGATTTCAATATATTAAATTATCACTCGCTGTGGCCGATTGATGTAACTAAATTTGTGATAATTGTTCATAACTTCTCCACCTAGTGTTTTGATAGAACTAAACTCGAACCCACGCGCACAATTGATGTACGCATATTGTTCCGATCGATACTAATAGATGCAATCGTTAGGGAACGAGAATGAATAATTATTGATGACTTGGTGTCAAGTTATTTCATGACAGGGCTAAATACTAAAGTCTTTACATTGGTCCAAAACACACACAGCTTCAAACGACTTGACGCAAATAAGCATCGCCTCATTAGAATATCTTTGATACAAGCATACAAGCACTGACAGTAAAATGAGTGATGGCTTGCTCCAAACACTGGAAATAAAAAACTGTCAAGAGAAACCGAGTGCCAAGATGCAGTTATACGGGGCATGGGTTTAGGTGGGATGTCAACATCTGGGTGTGAAAATTTATATGGATGGGTGTGCAAATTGGGAAAATAATGCAATTTAGTATATAGCTTAATATATGTAGCTTAGTATATGTAGCTTAAAAACTGGGTGTGCAATTTTCAAAACTGGTCGTACCAAAACAATTCCTAAACGTATGGCTGCCTGCCTGAACCCTTGATATGTTTTTTGTTCTATGCATTTTGTATTGATCAGGAATGGTGAGATTTTAAATCAAATTTTAACTTTTTTGCTATGTGAAACGTCTGATACGAGTACAATTTGGAACTTTTGTCTCTGAATCCGTAACATGCTAGATTTTCATCACATTAACACAAAATATGCCGTGGTTCTTGGGTGAGAACAATATGATGAATGCTATAAGAAAACACTGCAGCACAGTGCACTACATTTTTTGTCAACTTTTTGTGGGCAAGAACATGATTGGTATTGCACTCATGGTGAGAGAAATTAGGAATTGTTTTAATCAATAACCCTACAGAAAGAATCTGCATGAAATATACTTGAAGACTTCAGAAAAGTAGACAACCCACAAACATTCTTTACATAATATAAAATATATCTTTAATTGGGAAAAAAGAATACATAAATATTCAAGGTAAAAGGCATTATGTTGACTATTTGAATAACAACTTTCATGATTTGTATACATGTATGGAGTTTTTACTGCTCTAGGGATAACAAAACCATGCCAAATGCTTTTTATGGCATCACTTGCTTTTACCACTAGAGTTGTAATAAGCACAAAATAATCAACAAAGATGAAAACAAGCAGAAAAGACGAATGAGGGAAGCAATTTGAATATGACAAGCCTAACAGCATCATCTGCAATGAGGGCAATGATTCAATACTTGATCTGCTCAAACCATCATTGTGACAATATTGCTGAAGAAAGTGGGTTGTACATTCAGGTATCTACTTCAGTGCAATGACATTAGATCTTCTAGTAATTGCTTATTATATCATATGCATGATTCTAAAGTGCTCGTACAAGCACTTGCAAAATAGGAAACAAATCATACCTGAGACTAATATACCTAAAGAGATACGAAGCACGGTACTACAGCTATTCATTACTGTGCACAAGGTCCGATGCGGATATTGTTTAGCCAATCGCCAATAGATAATCATCATTCAGTTTAATTTGTAGCACGACCTCATTATTTGAGTAAGTGCGCTATTTGAATCCAGTTCTATCCACACATTTATTACACTTTTTAAATAACCTGAACGCACTTAAGCATGGGATGGCCACCGGCATACAGACCGTAATAGATTTCTAAAATGAATATACATTTATATCGCTATATTTTTGGCATTTCAGAAGAGATATGACAATTAAAACCTATTGGGTACATTCTTGGGCATATACACAATGTATTATGATAACAAAGTTCATGGTAATGTGTTTATATTTAACATGGAGTGAGAAACAAATGTTATACTTGAATTCATAAACAAGTTCTTCAAAACATCACTTTTTTTAGTTTAATTCATAATGAATCTAAATACAAACTATGACATTTGGTTATCACAAAATACATTGTTTATATGTTCAAGAATGTACCCAATAGGTTTTAATTGGCATATCTCTTCTGAAATGCCATAATCTTAGCGATATAAATGCATATTATTTCAGAAATATATCAAGATATGTGAGTCGGTCACCATCCCATACTAAAGTGCGTTCAGGAAATTAAGAAAAGTGTAATACACGTGTGGAAAACACTGGATTCAAAATAGCACGCTACTACTCAGAGGATGAGTTCATGATACAGATTAAACTGAATGATGATAATCGACTATAGCCATCAACTATAACAATGTCGCATCGGTCCATGGATCGCTGCACATGGCAGGCATGGTGCTTCTTATCTCTTTAGGTATATTAGTCTCAGATCATAGTACTTGTGCTAAAATATGTCCATCATTTGAATACTCTGAAATTCCTTTCACAGACAGGGCTCAGTCCACTTTTTTTCTTGCTAGGACTTTTTTCATCACATTTTACCAAAAGTAACCCTTGACACGTGATCATCATTGACATATATCTTATTTTGTCACAGGGGCTATATTGTGGATTATGAGGGCTAATCATTCATTCATTCCCCAGCTCCAGTGTGTTCTGAGCCCTGTGCACAGATGTACATTGTGATTTGTCAACTCCCTAATATGTAATTTGAATATCACTGTCAACTGAATAATATGTTTGTCCTGAAACCCTGTAGAAATGATTACCACATAAAGTGTTTGGTATTGTCTTGGCTGGCCAATTCCTAACGAATGTTGCTGCTATCTACAATGATTCCAAAAAGACATCTATACTTGTCTTTAATATAATTGTTTTGTTAATGCCAACATTAAAAGGGAGGGGAAATTCGAATCGCAAAACAAGAGCCTCCCATATAAGGGCACATGGGCGTGAGTACGCGCGATGTGACTCGTAAAAGGAGGGCGACGCTATGATTGACAACAGGAAAGTCCTTATAAGGCACATGAGACACGAGATGTGACTTGTAAATCGAGGGCGCTACCACACTAGAGGCTTCAATCTCGGCAATGGGAGTTTGTGTACAGTGGCACCGGCCTGGTTTTAAGCTGTAGATGTGAGTGAGGTTATTTTAAAAGTTTTAGCCGGTTAGTTTCTTTGGCTTTTATATTAGATATATATTATTCTTTTTTATGTGGACCAAACAAAACAATGACAAATGTTATTGCACTTCTCCAATATATTATATAACACATACAAATATTCCTGTCATTTGATTGGAGGATACTACATCATGTGGCATGAAATATTTAGACTATTTCCCCACTATTTCACTGGAGGGAAAAAAAGTTCCCATAAACAAGTACTATTTCCCTGTGATGAGGAGTTGCGAGGAAAATAGTACCTTTTTATGAGATTTTTTTCCCCTGCTTGTGATTGCTGTAATTGACCTTGACTTGATTGATACATTGAGTAGGCCTAGGTCTATTATCTTTTGTTTATCAAGTACCCAGTCACATTGGGGAGCTATTTTGCACCATTTCCCTCATGAACAGTAAATATTTGTATATTACATAGGGCTAAAAAACCGAAACGGTCTGTCTCAGGAACAAATTTATTTTTAACCGGCCATGTTTAATTTGACCTTTTTATAGAGAATTATCTACATGAAGTTTAATCAAAGGTGTACTCGCACATTTGCTGGTTTCCAAATGTATGTAGGGTAAAGTCTCCAGTTTTCGGTCAGCGCCTATTTTCGGTCACTTTCCCCAAAGTCGTGTAATTGCATCGGTTGTCGTCATTTTAAAGCAATACGGGGCATCAACTATGCAGCGTTTTTTAGCCGTCAGTTTATAACGACGAGGTCATTTTCATTACACGATTTGGGCGAACTGACCGAAAATAGGCGCTGACTGAAAACTGGCGACTTTACCCTATATCATTTTTGTGTTGATTCAATCTTACAGAGAACAAATAATAAATGAAGAAAAATGCATCGGCGCATAGCTTATTTCACATACCTATGCCTGCAGGTTTCTGAAACAAACCTTAAAAATTCCTGTCATTTGATTGGTGGATATTATTGTATTGTGTGACATAAAATATTTGGACTAGTTCCCTGTATCCCCAATATTTCACATCAGGGAAAAAAGTTTTCATAAAATAGTACTTCTTCCCTGCGATGAGGAGCTATACATTTTTATGGGAACTTCTTTCCCTGCTCGCGATCGTGGTAATTGATTTTACCTGATCAGATTTAGCGTCGTCTGCATTTGTTTATTTTTATTTCGAGCTGTCAGACTAAATTTGCCCAGAGTTACTCACCAAAATGGATAATTTTGGGTTTAGCTCAATGGTGAAGATACATTGGAGCAATGACACAATGATGTAGACAGTGCTAATATGAGCAGCAAATCAAATATACTGTCAATCAGCTGGAAAGCGGTAGGCCTTGACTGACCTTAAGTATTGTCTTTTGTTCATCAAAAAATTTCATAGTACAGAAATATGTTTATACTTTATATAAAACAAAAATGTACTGCTCTATTCGGGAAATGATGCAAAATAGGTCCCCTCTGTAACTGGAGACAGTTAATGAGCAGTAAATATTTGTATACTGACAACACACATATATGGTAACACACATACAAAATCCAATCAAGTATTTTTGAAAACAGGAATTAATGTTATGACCCTGGGAATCAGTTAGCTAGGGAGAAGCCATAATACTAATGACAAAATGATTCAAGACAACAAGATTTTTTAGATGAAAAAGCGACCAAAAATTACAATCACAACTGGTAGTAGTCTTCTACTATTGATAGTGAATTTACTCCAGGGTGTGTTTTCACTTTTGCTTAAAGTCAGACGACAAGGAGAGCTGCTATGATGAACCTGTGCCATCGGGACACAGCTCCAGACTAAACTTTTCAAATACTACGATTGACCCATATATATTATTTGTTTAATTACACCATGTTACTCTGGATAGAAAATAGTCACAAATTCCCATTGGAAATTGTTACCAGGCAAATGACTTGTCATGATTAGTTCTTCTATATATTACGAGGTGCATTAAGGGTCTTCTCTGTCTGACCTTATGTATGAAGAACTAGTGTAACCATTCACAAGTATGAGGCAAGAAAATCAGGGATATTCCTTAATATTTGACCTCAAGAAGTGATCATAGCTGAAGGTTGTCTTGAATCATTATATCCTCTGTTATAATACAGGAGTTTTGATTGGTTCTTCGCTAGTACCGATTTCATGTACAGCCAATAACTGCCGTTGTACCAGCTGAGCATACATGCCACCCTGTCTTATAAGTTGCTGGTGCGAGCCTTGTTCTAGTACCTTGCCATGGTCTATCACAACAATCTTATCTGCCTTTTCCACGGTACTCAGCCTATGTGCTATGATAAGAATGGTTCTGTCCTTAGAATGTTGATATAATGCTTGTTGCACCTATAAGGTAAATGACATAACAATAAATCATCAGTTAAGTTTCAATGATAGAAATGATAGAAAGGTATAACAGATTCCAATTGAGAGTGACGGTTTAGACAAGACCAAAGTTTGTATGGCCGCCTTGGTCACTTCATTCAGCAATGTAATCACAAGTAGATCACTGGAAACGGGTGTTAAAGTGAGCAGGTACCTAAATGGGTACCAGTTTCTACACAGGTAAGTTGGCATCCATGGGATTACATTACGTTTTCTAGCAGCACATCCCTCCCAAATCAAACTTGATATAGTCCCATGACTTTTATCTAATTCCAATACTATATCGGCATAATACACACATACCAAGAACCGCTCCCAATTTTAAAAATAGCCTCTAATAAATAGGATAATAATCGGATTTCCCAAGGATGATAAGCTGATTGTTAAATAAGAAAAACCCAACTTTAGCTTACTTCGAAATTGGTTCCTCACAGCAGCAAATCCACACAGCAGAGCATAGGTGTGCACAATCGCAATAGGTATGTAAAAATCAGGCACCCTGTGCATCATGTGCATAGATTTGAATGCCAAAATCACCACATATGCTTGGATTACTTTTGTGTGCAGGGAAATAAAACCTGCTTGGAACTGACCTATCTATAGGAAGGCTACATATGAGTCCATAGTTGCCGTCATAATAGTTTGGACAAAATTACAAATAGGGAAGCGTATGCTATCGAACCAGGAAGTGATTTTCAACACGTAATAAATATACATTTTAAGCGCGCACTGAAAACGGGTACAGCCTACGCGAGAGTTTGGTAGAATCTAGTCCATAGCATTGTGACCGGTGACTATACATAGAGTTATACCGATTACCTACCATATGTTCACTCTCTGCATCCAGTGCACTGGTGGCTTCATCTAATAGTAATACCTTAGGATTACGTACAAGAGCCCTTGCTATAGCTACTCGCTGCTTCTGTCCACCTAGCAAAAATATTGTAAACACATATCAATGTATTACATACTATGTAGTCAGTAGCAGGTCATGGTGATTCTCACAACAACTTGTCAGATTGAAGGACGCGCATAAGTTGGATTGAAGTCAACTGTAACGATTTTGGCCTAGCGACCTGTCTTGATTTTGGCATGTCACGTGCAGTTGCCTCTTCTTAATTGCATTATTTTGAACAACAAATCACGTCATCGGGAATGACCTGGATCGCTTAGAGATCTAAGTATGTAATCAGCATTATTATTGATTTGGACTGTACTACGATGAAATGACTGTAAAAATAGGTTGTGCCACCCCTGGGATCGAACCAGAGCGGCGACCGGAGTCCAGGTAATCATGCATCACACTAAGGCAGTCACACTCCCAACGTAGCCTATAGGTACCTTTGTGTGATTGCTCAATGAGATTGTGGAATGGGGTCCATCGGCGTGGTGCTTCGGTTAGATTTTTAGCATGCTTAGGGTTAATGAGTTAATAAATAAAAAGACACAGCTTCAAATTGCAATACAATAAAACTTCGGAGACTAAAGGTGGAACAACAGGGCTTTAAAAACAGAAACTTTTGTTTGTTTGCTTTTCAGTTTTTCAAAGTGGCCAAATCTTATTTGGTTCAACTTTATTTTTTGCCTCCACCCCAATATGAATAACCTGACTACGCCATGTACAAACCTGATAATTGCACTCCCTTTTCTCCAGCCTGGGTGTCATATCCATCTTTCATTTCACTAATAAACCCATGTGCATTGGCCTGTTTGGCAGCAGATTCCGTCATCTCTTTTGGGCAGTCTTCCAGACCATATTTGATGTTATCATGGATGGACCTTGCATATAACACAGGTTCTTGACCAACCATTGCTATCTGTTAAAAGGATTCAATACAAAAGAAGTTTCTTTAATTTTTAAAATAACATATCACTGAAACATTTCTGTTTTAAAAACGAAGAAAACTGTATAAAGTTATCTTTCAATCATTTTTTTTCTCACTTTGCGACTTTATAATAACCAAAGAAATAACTTTTTTTTGAAAGGTCTGATAATTCTTTCAGATTCCCTTTACATTTTTGTTGGAAACAAACAACTTTAGGCTTTGATGTGCAAACAAGTCTGTTTACTGTGCAGTAGAATGAAATAAGAAATTATCTAATCTTTATCTTTCTCTGTGGAGGGAAACCAGAGCTTATGATCAGTGATTGGTGCTTATAATCGCATATGCATTATGTAACAACAAGATCAAATGCCAGAATTTATCTTTGACCAACCATTGTTCATTATGTTCACCCACTTGATAATTAAATGATTTTATGACATGTTACAGGATTCCAATGGATGGATTTGACAATCTACAGTTTCTCAGATTTAACAAATTTGATGCATAAAGGCTGAACTGTTTCGGAAAATTCATTTTGATTCTCCCCATTCAACTATGGAGAATCATTGCGAGATAAATTCTTGTTGAAATAGTTGGCTTACACACATCTTACTTTCATAGCTACTAACTATAATAAATATCCCCCACAGAATCTCACTGACCTTGCTATGTAGATAGGCATGTTCCATCTGATGAACTGGTATCCCATCAAGGAACACACTTCCTGTTTGGGGCTCATAGAAATGTTGTAACAGACTCACACATGTACTCTTGCCACCACCGCTGGGGCCAACTAGTGCTACTACCTCACCAGGAGAGGCTGTGAAGGAGACGTTCTGAAATCATGATCAACAGTAAATATTAAGAAAAGAAAATGAATTGTGGTGTTTTAGAATTTACTATGGCAAAGTCACATGATCTCAGCACATTTTTTATAGATTAGCACATAAATATAAGGAACTATAGGGTCAGGTAAGTCTATAAAATTAACATTAAAAATGGGTGAGGTAAGTCTACAAAATTAACATTAAAAATCTTTCTATATGGTCATGTGTTTTAAGCTCGCCTCCTTTCGCGTTACACACGGATTTTGGCTTTCGCGACATGATTTTAACTTTACACATTTATATTTGCTTGTATACCCCCTCAGAAATATAATTGTCAAAGTTACTACGTCGGTCTGGTAATTATACCGGCTAGTGAATATCTCCAATTTATTTTAAATACATTTTTAGAATTTTCAGAAATATTTGTTTAAGGATGAACCCTTCCCTGATATAAACTGCATTTCTGAATTCCTCTAGTTACAAGCTTTCCAAAAAAGTATACCTTTGCTATCATAGGTTGAAAACTTTTTCTGTTATTATAGTCATTTTTATTAATCCGGTAAATTGAGGCTGATTATTCATGTTGACTGTGTAGCGAATAGGAAGAAAGCTGATGATCATAGTCTTATCCATAATTAATTAGGTGTTGCAAATAGTTGACAAGTCTGTTGAACCACAAACTTAAAGACTACTAAATATCCTTTAAAATGGGACCAGAATAGTGTTTGTAACATTAGGGGATGACTCGTTATTGTAAAAAGAACAAAGCATGGGATTATCCACATTGAGTTTGTACAGGCGGCACCCCTTCCGGCGGCACTCTTCCAGCACCACCCCTGGTCCCCAAACATCAAACAGCTGTATCAACATTTCTATATTAGCTATACCAATGCCATTTTGCAGGCAGATAGGTTGTTTTTAGGGCTTTTTAAAATGATACCAAATTTGCTGAGAAAGCTTTTGTGGTTTTAAAAATATTTGAGGAAAATGACAGTCATGAAACTAAAAAATGTAACAGCACCACCCTATTTGGAGGCGAGTTCATAATACGTGACCATATATGAAGACAACCCAATGTTGGTGACATTTAGGAGCATTATTGTTGATTATTACAAACAGTAAATATTAAAAACTATAAATCAAAAAGTTGAGTCCAGTATGTGTAACCAGCATGTCTATAAGAAGAACATTTATTCAAATTTGATAGCGTATCAAGGGCATTCAAATTTGATAGCGTATCAAGGGCATCCCATAGAAAATGGAATTTGTGATAACTTTTTTATCATTAGGTCTGGTTACTTAAAGGTAGATGACCCGATCACATTTTCGTAACACAGAATTATTTCAAACATACAGAGATTTTCATATCATATGAAAGCTCGTATTTTTCTCATCATCATACTGAAATTTGACGGCCTAAATCGGTATAATTACGGAGAAATCGATGAAATAACGTCGAATTACCGCGAATGGTGGTAACCACCGATATAGTTTGTGTACTACTCAATGGGTACAGTTCACAGCATCTTGTGCGTCTAAAATAAGAACCATTAGAGCTATGCAACTCAAACTTTGGAACACGACTTTTTTAAGGATGACCTTTCATGTAGAATAGAAAACTTCAAGTTGAAAATCGGAACATCTACCTTTAAAGCATCATAACTTTATATTAAGTATTCACTTAATTTCTATGAATGAGGTGTCAAACAATGGGGTAGGAAATTCCCTTAATTAATTGTAATCAATTTTTGGAACAGATTATTAATTTTAAATGAGCTAACATAAAAGCACCTGGTCAGGAACTCTTTGTGTTAGGTGTATGGAGTACTGATGTGTATTGTACTAAAACAGTATCAATCCACTGCTTTCGGAAGGGTTTGTAACCAAGAATGTGTACAAACATACCTTTAAAATAACTGAGTCCTCTCTTGATGGATACCCAAATGTGACATTCTTGAACTGTATATGACCTTTGAGGTCATTAGGCGTCTCCTGTCCGTTGTTTGTAATCTTTGGTTGTCTATCCATGAGTTCAAACACTTTGACAGATGCACCCGCTCCTTCCATTAAACCAGTGTATACATTGGCAATGTTCTGAAATGTAATAATATATGGGGTGGTGAAAAATACACTTAACATTTGCTTTTTTTTTAGATCGCCAACTTATTCTCCCAACCTCAAAAGGAAGTCTAAAGTTCACCTACCACTGTGCAATGACATCAGAGTGTATTTTAAATAGCAATTTTCCAAGGCTAATGCTATTTTATATGCTATAAAGAATGCCGCCACTTCACAAGTTTGTATAGGAATTCAAATTCAAAAAAATCATGAAGCTAATACCTTTTGGTCACAGATGAAGTTCGATGGTATCAATAAACATAGAACACATGAAAAACTGCTATGCATGTTTTAAGCTAAAAGTAACAAATAGAGATTAACATGGTACAATTCACACTCTCATGGTATATATTGGGAATGATGGTATAGCCCCCTTATCATAAAAAATATTGGGAATGATGTGTATCTCCATGCATCCCTCAAGAAATTAACACACATGCTTACCTCTAAAGCCATGCCTAATTCCATTGAGTATAGAATAAATGACACCAACTGACCACCAGATATCACATCTACAAGGACAAGATGACCTCCATAGAAGAGTGTGCATACATTGAACATCAGCTCCATTATCTGAAGGACAATTAAAATTGAGTGAGTCAGTGGCACAATCACAATATGTTCTGATCAGCAAGAGAAAGTGTCTGAATCTCATTGCAATTTGCACCCAAAAAAGAGTAGATTGCTTTGCAACATTGACTATAATCATACTATCTGTTGATCTCTGAGTTATGCCTAAATTAAGCCAAATTGTTTGATGCAGCCAAATTATGCACTGCAACTCACAACAAACACTGCTTACAAATTGCGCATGCACACCGAATAATACATTGTGTTACTTGCTGCCAATTAGGCACACTATTGGTCATTTACCAATAGAATAGTATGACATATTTTTGGGTTCACTGAATGGCTGTAGCGTCCACGCACCAATAGCATAGCATCATAGCATGCTTGGGAATGTTCATAAAACAAATGGTATGTTTTTTTTTGATTATACATGTATAGTTGTTTTCAGAATCCCTGGCCGGTTTTAGGGCTGCATCATTGAGCATCTGATGTGTGCAGTGTGCCAACCATATTGGTGCATAACAGATGTATCTATAGGTAAATTAATAATTGAACGAACATCACGAACGCAGTACAAAGATAAACGCGCCCGAAATTACCACGCGAATGGTTGTGCGCGTTTCACGCAATGTACGCGATACGCTGCTTAGTTGTGTTCATTCAATTATTAATTTACCTATAGTTGAGTAATTGGTGAGAATGCACAATCTTTATCGCCACTTACTTTGCATACATTTACACTCGTGTATGCCAACTGCTCATGGATTCTATGTCATTATATGAAACCAGCAAATAACCAACATCCTCTTATCATAATCACTATGATTATGAGCATGAATATAGTAGACAGAATGAAATTGGGCTACTTCCACCATAAACTGGGCTACTCAGGCCTATTTCTTGGCAACACTATTCTCTCACCTGATTGGTCATCGTATAACCAGCATATAGCCAACATCCCCTGCATCGCAGTCTGTACGTCACTTTGAGTTTCTTGGCATACTCTTTGGATTCACCCTCTTCGTTAGCAAAGCTCCGCACGGTACGCATAGTGGAGACTGCTTCCTCCGCCACACTATTAGCTGTGGCAAGTGAGTCTTGAATCTGTTTGGACAGTTTCTAAAAATTGAATTTGTAAATAAGAGTCATGACAATTATGATGCTTGGAAAGGTAATGCATATTTAAAAAGGAGTGAGCTCATGTGGTATGAGCATGTAATTAGATGGAAGAACAGCCTGGCAAATACAATTTTGAAAAAGGCGGAGTTGAAGTACAAAAGAGGGCCAGACCTACAAAGCCATGTTTGGCCAATCAAACAGGGGACAGAAATGCGCTAAGACTGCTTGATCTGAACAACCGATAAAAGGCAGTTTTGGAAAACTTTGTTCTGTACATCCATAGATTTACGAGCAAAAATACCAGAATTGCATGTTCAAATCGACTGACTGACAGAATGGATGGATCGATGGACGGACCAACCAATTGACCCAGATGGACCTATCTACCAACTGACAAATAGACAGATCAATCAATCAATCAATGAACTAACTTCATAAAGTACTGTATGGTATTGCAATTATTCCTACATTAATTGTAAGAGCAGGTGAGTGAAATCCCATTTACCTCATAATATTCTCCATAGTAATCTGATACTACAATAATGAGAGGAATAGCGATCAAAGAGAGCACAGTCAATCGCCACGATAATCTAAACATCATAACTACATAGCCAATGATCTGAAATGATTTAAAATGGGGGAAAATACAAGCTTGTAATAATATTAATGGATAAATAAATTTGTCTGTCCTGTTGAATCTGTTTCATTCCTAGGGTGTCACATGTATTAAAGAATACTGCAAGTCAAGACTTGCGAATCCCCCTGACTTGGGGTCAAGGGTCATATAGGGGTCATTAGAGGTCAATCTGGGTATACCCCATAAGTCATCTCAAATCCCGTTACCCACATATTTGACAAAATGGTCATGTAGGGTCATTACAGGCCAATCCCATGTATCATCTCACGTCCCCTTCCCAAAGATAATTGTCACCAAGTTTGGTTGAGTTTGATTGAGCCCTAAAAAGCATAAAGTGCCTAAAGTGCAGTTTAAAGTGGTGACAAAATTTGTGTCAAAGGTCATGTAGGGGTCATTAGAAGTCATTCAGAGTGTACACCCCATGAGCATCTCAAGCCTCCTTACCTAAAGATTATTGTCACCAAATTTGGCGGAGATTGAAGTCTGACTTTATAAGAGAGCCCTAAACAGCAGCAATAAGTGCAGTTTAAAGTGTTGGCAAAATTGTGTCAAAGGTCATGTAGAAGTCATGAGAGAGGCAATCTGTGTACACCCCATGAGCACCTCAAGCCCCCTTACCTAAAGATTATTGTTACCTAGTTTGGCTGAGATTGAAGTTTGATTTGTCATATGAGAGCACTGAACAGGCCAAACCTAACCAAAAAGTCTAACCCAACAGGGAACAGAGACACCGAAGCAGATAAAAATGGGTATATATACATACCTGAATGCTGTTACGTAAAAAGATGTTCATGTTAAGTCCAAGTGACTCACTCATAGTTGTGGTGTCAGAGGTCAAACGAGATGTAATGTCACCTGAAACACGAATGAGACATGTTTTGAAATTGGTGTGTTAAGTTCAATCATAGTATTCTTAAAGATGATTTCAACAATTGCAGCAGATTTTGTGAGCCTGCAAGGTTTGCAGACAATGATTAAAGTCCAACATTTCATATGAGAACACTGAACAGGCCGAACCGAACCAAAAATGCCAACCAAAAGGGAACACACGCATACACCTCCACCCACACTAGGGCGGGGCATAAATAGGGAAGGTATTTTGTTCAAATTCGCCATGGTCAAAATGTATTCCACTTGATCCCACATGATTAAATATGCACTTTAAAAAGAAATCGGAGGGGGTCTTCAGACCCCACCACTACCCTTAATCCCCCTATAGGGGAATACATGGTAAAATTGCCAAATTGGTGTAGCAAAATTATGTTTTGACCTAAAACAAAATAAAACATAATTTTTTCAGCACAATGCATTTCTATAAGGTCCCCATAATGACATACTAAAAGTCCGAAAATATCAGAGTGGTAGAAATATGCCTAATTTGCATAAACTTAAAATGGCCGCTAATTTGATAATTTTGGCGGCCATTTTTTATTTATGCAATTTAAGATACACATATAGGGCTGATATGTCTCTGTATGTCCTTTGAGACGTTATACATTCATAAAATATATGCTGAAGCTATTTAAAGTGCCATAAAAACTATCTAAGATAAGAAATAAGTCCAAAACAATGAAAATGCTCAAATTAGCGGCCATTTTAAGTTTATGCAAATTATCATATTTCTAACACTCTGATATTTTTAGACTTTTAGTATGTCATTATGGGTACCTTATAGAAATGCATAAGGCTGAAAAAAATATGTATCAATTTGTTCTAGGTCGAAACCTGATTTTGCTTCACCAATTTGGGAACTTTACCATGTATTCCCCTATAGGGGGATAAAGGGTAGTGGTGGGGTCTGAAGACCCCCTCCGAATTTTTTTTAAAGTGCATATTTGATCATGTGGGGTCAAGTGGAATACATTTTGACCATGGCCGATTTGAACAAAATACCTTCCCTATTTACGCCCCGCCCTAACCCACACGGCATGATGACATACCCTTCCAGCTTTTAGCCACAGGAATACAAAGGCGTCAGGTTTTCCCTTCAAACACCGAATTTCTCCCTGATGATAAAATATCAATTTATCCCCTTTCTCAATCTTTTTTGGTCCAATTTATCCTCCCCCTCAGTCCTTTTGACACTTTCACCTTCCTTTTTTCCTCACAAGTCACTGAGTTTCTTCAGTATTTCTCAAAAGTGTTGAGTTTTGTTACCTACCCTCAAGACAGGTTACTTTTAAGTATGGAACTTCTTTCAGTATTCATTAAAGATACTAAAATTTGAAATATTAGCCTATTAGCCATGTTTCAAGTACAAATATTAGCTCTCAAGCCCAACCCCCTCCCCACAATTGAGGTTCAGGATTGCACACAACCATACAAAATGTTAGGGAGCCCCCCCCCCCCCCCCCAATAATGTTACCTGCGCTTGTCACATTAAAGAAACAAATTTCTTGTTTCAGTATTATATGGCCTCATGAAAAGGCCAAGTCATCACTACAGGCCCCTCCCACCTCACCAATCCTCCAATTCCAGTTTCTAGTCTCTTCCAGAATTTTACCTGTGCGTGTGACATCAAAGAATCCAATCTCTTGTTTTAGTATAGATCCAAGCAGTAGATTGCTGATGCGGTAATTAAGTCGAGCCATTGTGAATTTGAACATTCCTGCTCTTAAACCACCTGCAAGTGTGCTGAAAATGAGAAATGTAAATGTTAGGTCTATTAGTTGTTCTGAAGTAATCTATAACCGATATAAATATAATACTATGCTTTAGGTCTCAGGCATGCATCAATTGTACTGCAGAATAAAGTGCCATGAAACTAATGAATTTATTCTACTGTAAGATGCACAAAGAGGGCAGTATTTGGTAATGTAATCTAATTATAGTGCATAGTGTATGTTCTATAATACACTCAGAACAGCGATGTATCAGGTGATCAAATACTGCCATCCCCCAGCCCCCTTGGATTTGTGAATGTCTTGACGCTCACTAATAAAAGATACCAGTAGTTAGTGAATAGTAGCTATGATTTATCCAAATGAAGCCTAAGAAGTAGACGAATCCATGGCATATGTGTGCATTAGTAATATTACCACAGTAACCAAAATATGTTGGTGTAGTATCCGTACATATAATTACACTACTATGTTCAAGGTCAGGAACCTTTTGTGTTACCTTATAATTGCAATAGCCGACATGATAATGATAGATCTGGTAAAATCTGCCTCATTTTTCTCCACAACTATGCCATCTATAACTTTGCCAGTGTATAACGGTAGAAAGATTTCACCTGGAGTATTGAATAATTAATGGATGAATAATTAATGGAATCATTACAAATAATATATTATTGCCAATGCCCAAAGTGATGTTCAACTACCGGAGGGGAAGTGCACAGAACTCTTAAGAAGTGGTACATTAGTGGTAAATAGATTTATTTCATTCATTTCAATATTCATCTAGCAATACTGTTACCAAGCAACTGCACAAAATCCATAATCCATCATCATCAAGAGTATAGAAAAAGAACAGATTGTTCTTGAAAAGTCCTAGAGCTCATATAGACTAGATATTGTGTGAGTTGAAGTCTCAACAAGTATCATCAAAAACGGTATTGCTTTTAAAAAGAAACTTACTTGAAGAGGCTGCAACTAAAGCAGCGAAGCCCACCAAGATATACATCCAATCCGGCTTGGAATAGGAAAGCAATCTCAGCAAAGACCTCTGACTACCTTTCTTCTTCTCTCCTTGGTTTCCTTCCTCTTCACTCTTTACATTGCCAGTCTGTCCATCCTCTGAATCGTCACTACCAACAAGACACTCCTGATCTGTGCCATTTGCGTTGATATTCAACACGCCAACACATCCATCATTTCTTGTTGATCTCACCACAGTTCCTAAAAGAACCCAACCACCATACATCCCCAATGATGCTAGTACTGTCCACACCAACTGACCCCAAAACCAAGGCTGGTGGTACCACCAGTGGGGCGATTCAGACCACACCAAGAGTTTAATGGTGGCAAAAAGCACCATGGCGACGCTGATTGTTACCGCAGTGAAGTGAGAAGTCCGTATCCTCCTTGGCCCATCTTGGGGGTTCCATAATACCCCTGTAGATGCCCCGATGATTAATACAAAACGCACAACAGAAAGAAGCCATAAGTCCACTAGGCTTGATTTGAATGTATAAAAAGAAACTTGTTTTGTGATTGATTCCAGTTTATTACCCTGAATCAAAATCAGAAAGCTTGTGATCACATCTATTGTACCTATGAACATCACTAGCAGAACTGTCTTTGTTGAACCCATCATATGCTGCATAGAAAAAAAGGGGAAAAGTAAGTATTTGTAGAACATGATGGTTTAGCTCAGGTCAAGTCACAGATTGGTTCAAATCAAGTCAAGTCATTAATTTTTAGTGCTATGACAAGTGGAGTCAATGACTCAGGGGTCGATTTAGAAAATAAAATCTGTATGCACAAATGAGCTTTCTTCCTAAAAAAGGGCTACTGTACGTGTTAAAAAAAGAAGAAGTAAATGCACAGAGGAAAATTCACAAGCACAAAGACAATGTTCCATGAACTGCTGCATGTGTGCACCAGGGTAAATCGAACCCTGCTTGAATGACTTGACTTAAATCCCCCAATTTTGATGATTTGACTTGACGAGTTATGACTGAAATCAATGATTTGACTTGAAATTGTGACTGTTACTTCAAACTTTTCAAATTGAATTGACATCAGTCACTTTATAATATCCAAAAGATGTGACTTGATTCAAGTCAGTTTTCATAAGATTTGGTCCAAAACTTACTTGAGTAACTTGAGTCTACTTGACACTACTTGATATGACATGACTTGTACTTATAGGCCTACATGTATAGCAAATGATGTTATGAATTGATTATGATATTATGACTTGAACACAATCGGTGGCTTGACTGTCATGTTTTTTTGGTTAACACCCCCTAAAGAAGTCATTTTCATTTGTGACCCATCACAATGATACAGACCAGTTGTCGGCAAATTGTTTGCAGAAAAGAGCAACAAATATACGAGGGTCGGTCAATAAGTAATGAAAGTGATCATGGTATGGAATGCATGAGTGATTCTATTGACAGATAATGTGATCAATATAAAGTATGAACATTTGTCTTTCAAACAATGCACTTTTGTATCTTAGGTATATCATAATTATGCAAACAAAATTGGGATTACCTGCTTCTGGTGTCATGTAATGCAATCTTCTTATCACATGTTTCATACAAACAATTCCAATTTCCCGCCAAATTACTGATTTAGCAGTGTCTAACGTGTACTAACTTTAAGCTAATGCTATGACGCCATAGTTCATACTTAGAAATCCCAAAGTGCATTGTTGGAACAACAAAGGTGCATACTTTGTATTGATCACACTATCCCTCAATAGAACCACTCATGCATCCCATACCATGATCATTTCATTACCTAATTATGCCAACCCTTTTAAGAAAAAAATTAAGAAAATAAAAGGAATTCAGGGTTAGAATTTTGTGTTAAAAGCTGCGAGAATTCATAGATTCTTGCAACATATAATAAAAATTAACAAGAATATAGACTCTCCAGTCCTCCACTTACAATTTGCAAGAATCTCCTTAGATTCTCGCATATTTGTTTAAATAGGAGAATTTAAAGAATTGATTTTCTCTGTTGCTGAAATTCTAACCCTGGACGCAGTGGCGTAGCTAGGATTTTTTTCAGGGGGGGGCAAGATTTCTAAGATGTCCGTAAAAGGTTGCCCCCAAAAAAATTCTAGTCACTTACCTCGTGAATTTCACGTAAGGTGGGGGGGGGGGGGGTAATGTCGAAAATTTTTGCAGTCCAAAAAAAAAATCGCACAGTCAAAAAAAAAATCGCACAGTAAATGTACTCCATTTACAATTTTGCCTTCTATTTGGATAATAACATCGGTCTTTTTTCTTAATTTTTTCCTATTTCGTTTTTTTCTCACCCCCTTTTTTTTTTTTTAGGTGGTGGGGGGCGGGGGCACAAATGGGGTTTTTTTCGTCAGGGGGGGCATTTTCCCCCCCCCCTGCGCTACGCCACTGCCTGGACGGATATTATCACCGATAAGTAAGGCGTCATTTAAAAAAGGTGTAATTAAAATTAGGTTTGCAACATATTAAATTTAATATTAATTAAACAAAAACTGGTCTGTTTTACTTTTATTAATTTACCTATTGATAATTGACATTGCCACAAATCATGATCATGGGGATAGATTAGCTCTGATGATTGATGGGTCACATTCTTAAATACGTTGTCATTGTATTAAATATATTAATTACGCCTAAGGGACATTTTCTTCGGTAGGGCATTTTTGTTATGACCGCCCCTAAACGAAAGCGAATAGCTTTATGACTACCCCAACTCAGATGGTGATTATTTTTATGACCCCCCCCCCCCCTCCCCACACACAAACAAATCTGTACTCATAAGGTCTATCTATAATAGTCACTGTCATATTAAATGGCATGGACGAAATTTAAGCTATTTCACATGAGCATGTTTTGTTGTTGTTCGCGGAGCTGAGCTAGTCCAGATGCATGAAATGCGCGAACTAAAGTGTAGCATGCGCGTGACAATTTCACGATTGACGTGGGGTCTTTTTTGAAAGCATCCGGTAGGTACTTTTATAATATGGGTTTACGCACTTACGCATGCATGTACACATGCACGCCAGTAGTATGCTCATATAGTTGGAATTATGTCCATCATAGCATTACGACACTGACTTAGTATACTATTCTTCCTTCTTAGGGTTATCGGGGAAACGGTTGATATGGAAGCTACACAAATGAGAGTAGCCGAGCCAAACTTTTGTTTATAACGTTAAAACATGTAGAAGAAATGCACGCCTTTTGTGTGCAAAAATTGTTCCAGTATGTTATAACTAGTATGCACGTAAACATTTTTCAGTATTTTAACTACAATTTCCCTATTTATTACAATGGTATTCATTTCATGAACCCCTACTTTTAAAGTTCATTAATATCAGCCTTCTCTGGGGGTGAGGACTGTTTTACTGAAAAAAATAATACTAACAGTAACAGCCCCCTATAATATTCATAAAATAAGCAAGGCCTAACCAGCATATAGGTCGGCCCGGACACTCATGAGTCATAGTCAATATGCCGTGGCGTTGACCACAAACCAATGAGGTAAATAAAGGCCGCTTACACAGCGTACCTCGATCCCTTTGGTATGGTCGAGTAGAGCGTATAACTGAGTGATATTCTAGGTAAAACGTCTGGTTTGTTGTCAACGCCGGCAAAAAAAAGGCCAAACGCCAACGCCAACGCCAACGCCACGGTACTACTGTAGTACCCGGATGACCGGGCCGACCTACTATTGCATATTTTGTACACTAACCTGGGCAGCAATTATCACCAATATAATATGAAAGCATCAAGACATATCAGTATCAAGCTTATTAAGCTTGGACGGACGTTTAAATTGAGATATCAGATGCATCGTCTATCGTCTATCGTCAAGTTTATGTAAAGTGTGCCGAATTCGGAAGGTTTCTGAACGCGATGCTTTTAACAAGTTGTTAGATTCTCTTATAGAAAGTGTGTTGTTAGTATAGCGAGTCTCAAAATACAAAAACATATGATTTATTACGTTTAATGTGATTACATCATTTACAAAATGCCCATTTCAACGGATTTTAACCAAGGAAATTCACCTCCAGTGTTTACGAAGCAGACGCTTTTGAAGTTAAATGGATGATGGGATAGATTAGGCTCTTTCGTGCATAGTTGTTTTAGCTAACAAAATTTGCATCATATTTTGCTTTATTTTTTCCAAATTTACAATTTAAAAATATTTTATAAAATAAAATAAATTAGAAGATATCATAAAAGTATTTTTTTAATTCAAGATTGTCAAACAAAAATATACAGATTTAATATTAGTGATCGACATGGTGATTTTCGTAGAAATTGACCAATGAAATGCTTTGTTTCACACAGGGTTTGGTTGCTGTGTTTCTCCTGTGTTTCCTATTTCAGTCACTGAATTCTATGGTCACGGGCGAAGACAATAACGTACACAAACATCTTCTAGTGAATACACCGATCTTATCGCGAGCCTATCTTAGAAATAATAAGAGGATTAATCATGGTAAGTCTAACTGTAATTATTGTTGAAATTAATACTGCAAAATGTTCTTGAATTCATACATTTTACCGAAAAAGAAATCAAAATGAAATAAGCTTATTCGATTCACCAGTTCACACAGTTAAATAATTTGCATCATCATGATCATTTTAGGACTATTGTTGTAATTGTTATAATTATTTAAACAAATGATTGTCGATCCCATAACGCTCGTGTTCATCCAAAGTTGAACGTGGTCTTCCGATGCACTGCATTCTAACAACACTCGCTAGGAGACAGGGTGGCGCAGTCGGTTATGACAATGAGCGTCGTAACACTGCTGCGCACCGTACGCCGGTCTCACGATGCAAAGGTTGTGAGTTCGATCTCTGCTACGGCCAACATGTTTGTATCCTTGGGCAAGGTACTTAGTCTCAATTGTCTCGTGGTTCAGAAGTCACGTATAAATGGTGGTGGTCTCGACTCTCGTGCATCGGAAGTGCAATAATCCGAGCACGTTAAAAGGTCACACAGACTCCTTCGTAAAGAGTAGGGGATCATCCCGGTCTGTGTCTGTATACTCACTTCCCTAGGTTACAGGGAACTTGGCGTTATGTCCTAACTTGAAGGATCCTGCTAAGTATCGATGTAGATGTGGTAGATCGTTTGGGCGTTGATGATTTTTAAGGTGAAAAGATGTGATACAGGAAATTTGCAGGTCTGGACTGAGTGTGCACCACATTGCTCCAGCCAGTTTTACATTACCACATTAATTTTTGCTTGTTTTCAATTGTACCATGGTTATTATCTGTAGGTTGAATGATGATTCCTATTACGGTTTTTGTTATTTACAGGATGTGTTTCTCATGATCAGGAGACAAAAGACCACCATCTTCACCGATGCCAAGGAATCAAGCACAGTATATGAACTGAAGAAGATCATCGAGGGAATCACAAAGAGGTCTCCAGAAGATCAGCAGCTATTCAAAGACGGAGAGGCGCTTGACAACACCAAGACGTTAGGAGACTGTGGGCTAAGTGCTAATGTAGCCAAAGCTCAGGCCCCAGCATCGCTAGGATTGGCCTTTAGGATTAGTGGTAAGGGAAAGTGAAACATAACAATGTGTTTTACAAATTTATAAGAAACTTACTGATTGGAAATTATTACATTGTGCAGTAGTTATGACAGCATGATTCTTGAAGTCCACCAAAGACTTACTTAAACTCAACTTTGTTTACACTAAACAAAGCAGAATTTCCACCAACTGTGAAGTCAGCCGAGTTGT
Organism: Ophiura sarsii; assembly: GCA_035610835.1. Taxonomy (NCBI): domain Eukaryota; kingdom Metazoa; phylum Echinodermata; class Ophiuroidea; order Amphilepidida; family Ophiuridae; genus Ophiura; species Ophiura sarsii. Next base: position 57,371,408 of record CM069451.1, read on the forward strand.
TCAAATTGTCAAATATTGTGAGCTTCAGTCAAATGTAGGTAATGGATGTTAAATGTGTAATATTGGACCCCTGTGATGGTGTGATAAACATGAACTTACTGTAAAGCATCAAATGTTCGAATGCGTCAAAATTTCGCGAGTGCAGTTTACTCATGTACGTGAATGTTTTGCTTTTTAAACATCAGGTCTGTAGACCGCCACGCACATCAGACTGTCCAGCCCCATCTGAGAGTCCATACTGCTGGTTCAGCGGTTCTCTTACCGGGAACTCCCCAAAATGCCATCCGTTGGTGTGATTAACTGAAGCAATGTTTTGTTTTTAACACATTTTGGAACCCGTTTTTATGATACTTGAATACTCAAACAATACAAATGTATCTTACTAAAGTACATTTAAAATCTTGATGAAATTGCAGTTTGGGAGCTGTATCTGCTAATTTCACAGCAATTAAAACAGATAAATTCAGGAAGGTAAGAGTGCCAAATTTTTGCGCCAATGAAAGTGGGCATTCGCAAAATGTTCATTCGTGAAAAAGGCTGATTTTGGTGATTCGCAAAATTGTTGTGCTTTACACTGTTACTTATTAACAGCTCTCCATGGTGATTAGCCATTTCATTCTTTGTTTTTATAAAGAAGGAACTTGTAAATAATCCATATCTTGCATGAAGTGCTCAATATGACTAATATTACAAATGTATATGCAATGCATTTTAAAAACAAGACACAATTAAAACTAACATTTGTTTTGTGGTTTTGTTTAAATTCACAGTGGACGCTGAAGATTTTGAACCGCTGGAGATGACCCCATACTCTAACCCTCCAGAATTGCCTGACGTGATGAAACCAACAGATTCTAGCACAACAAATACAGTAGAACAACCCGTGTCATAGGAGACCATATCAGCACTTTCACCGACCAATATCACCAGGGATGAGCTTATAGCTTTAATTCCAAGCTGATCTCTGGGGTTGGAAACATAACAACAAATGTAGCGACAAAAAGTCCTCCTAAATCGAGTTGTATCGTTGTTCCCTATTTAAATTTATAAATAAAGTAGCTGTATGTGTTAATTGGGAAACAGATATAAGTGGGGTTAGTGCAGAATTGGCCTTGATTCTCCAGAGGGACTCTTTTGCAGGAATCTTTTGGTTCTCTGTCTGCTAACTTCCAAAGTTTAAGAGAATCAACTTCAACTTCGATTCACACAAATTCCTTCACAAGAACCGTTGCCAGATTGAAGTGGCAGATTCTAGCCAAAAATATAGTCCTGAAAGATTGGCTGTACATGCTGGGCCTTGCCAAGGTCTAATTTATGTATAAAATTAAAAGACATTTTAAGCAAAGCAGAAATTAACTACAGAAAATTATCACCTCTTCAGTGTATGTCTATTGTGTTCAAGTTGAATGTTAAATTTGATATGCACAACTGTTATTGTAGAACTAGTGTACCTCAGGTCCCAGGCATATATTGATAGCAATGGGACAATTTATTCTAACATGTAATTGATGCATACATACAGTGTACATGGAACTTTAAGTATACTTTCTAATATTTTTATTTTATTATAAGGCTAGCTTTCCATCACACTTTTACGACAAGTGATTGTGACTCTTGTCAATGTTCATTATTCAATATTTTTGTATAGTCATTATTTATACAATAACTCATACATTGTCTAGGATGATTATGCTTAGGTCTTGTCAGGATCAATTTTCGCCCACCTATATAGCCAAAGATTGATTAAACATATATATTTCTATGGCTAAGGTATATTTGCACTTAAAAAAGTACATATTAGCAATAATTTGGGATAATGAATTTGGTTTGATTTGGCTGAGGGGATGATAAATACTCAAAACGTGACCAGTCTCGTCAAAAAGGACATTGTCGGCAAATACAGTTTTGAGATAGAGGCTAATATATTTTGTGAAATGTAATGAAAATAATAGAAACAAATGTGCATCTACAAATCATATCTTGTGATTACAAGTCTGATTACCTTCAACATGGTATCATTTCAAAGTTTAATATATGTGCTCTTTCTAAGTCATGCCAATAATTCAGATTTGACTCTGGCCATGTATTGGCCTACAACTGGGCATTTAACTCTTTAATTAAGATAAAATAAATGATGCTATTTACTGCTGTTGGGTTATAATATTCTGTTTTCAGACTAATATATCATTAACAAAATAAGATATTATTTGAGGTATATAACAATGGATACAACTAACCCAAATGTGCATTTTATATTTGTTTAACACATGATCGCAAATAACCATCAGATAATTCCAAATATCACATGTAATGTTAAACTTATAAGGTCGTTAGAGTTGGAAAATCAACTCCAGTTAAAGTAATGGTATTTTTCCAGTGAATATCCTTCAATATGTGTATTTTCAAATGCGATAATTAGACTTGTATGCATGCTGCCTGAAATAGCAAAGGCAACAACAGATGAATCTGTCAACATTAATTACAAATTTAAAGGTAGATGACCCGATCACATTTTCGTAACACAGAATTATTTCAAACATACGGAGATTTTCATATCATATGAAAGCTCGTATTTTTCTCATCATCATACTGAAATTTGACGGCCTAAATCGGTATAATTACGGAGAAATCGATGAAATAACTTCGAATTACCGCAAATGGTGGTAACCACCGATATAGTTTGTGTACTACTCAATGGGTACAGTTCACAGCATCTTGTGCGTCTAAAATAAGAACCATAAGAGCTATGCAACTCAAACTTTGGAACACAACTTTTTTAAGGATGACCTTTCATGTAGAATAGAAAACTTCAAGTTGAAAATCGGAATGTGATCAGGTCATCTACCTTTAACTGCTTTCAGCGATAACAAATCACATTCATTTTAATATGGAGCTGTCAGACAAGAAACCATTTTCACAGTGTATACTTTAGAGTTCATTTAAAGGAATGAAGTATTTTAAATTATATTTTGATATTTAAATATTATACTGTTGTGATGAAATATCACACTTCTGATCACAGCACAAGGTTTATCTCTCATAGAAGATTTAAAACTAATTTGCGATACGAAATGTTTTGCCTTCTCTTTCTATCCCAACCATTTTGAATCTCCATCTTAGGAGGGTATTTTTAGGAACAACATGAAAAAGAATGAAGACAGCACGTTCGTGACTGAAGCAGTGTCTCTCTCTAACTTGCAGTGCCAGGCACTGCCCTTCATGGGAAAAAAAGCACTTTGTACCACTGTCATAGACAGCATTAAACTGCAGGGTCAACTACACTTTTTATGTTGCATTTTAATGACACCACTGCTTTCCAACATCATTGGTGGTCAAATACTCTCGCACTTTGATTACAACTTCTCTATTTGAACAAATATGGTTTCAAATTGAGAGAAATTTGTTTTTTCCCCTGCAATTTGTAAATATCAGGATCTTGACACAGTTTAAATGTGAAACCTTTTCACACTGGACAGACAGTAGATGTTTGGACGATTGATCTTTTAATAATTTCTCACAATTAGTGAAAACCTAATAAGCCATCTTAATAAAATTGCCAAAATCAAGATTCATCAACTGGCATCTTTCCACTTGTTTGTAAAGAAAATTTGATCGCCCAAAGATCCATGTCGGCTCAGTGTGAAAACGAGTTGGTTTCATTCATTGTAGTTTAGATGTAGGTTATTATTTAGTTGTGAAGTGGCCTGAAATGTTCGCAACTGATTCTACAATCATGCCTTTGTGTTATGTAACGTATGATTTGCTTTTCAAAAGATGTTTTTTCAGAGAGATTTTTTTTGCAAGTGTAAATATGGAATAGTCATGGTTTGTTAACATTGAGTTGAAAAGAGCGACACATTTTATATAAATAGCTTGTCATTTTTGTTAACTAGTGTAATCCAGGTTTTTGTTTGTATGTTTTTCATGTAACTCAATGTTTACAAAATAAATGTGCCAGTTAATCACTGCACACATGACTCGATTTAAATGTCAATGTGTTTATGATAGCTGTACAGTGTAGAATTACTCTGGCCAAGACAAATAGTTGCACACACTCCTTAGGCATATGACCGTTTCAAATTGTTGACGATATCCGAAACCCCACAAAACCAGAATCATCAAACTGTTGGCTTGTAAATAATCTGCTTGCACATCATGCACATAGTCATATCCAGGAAATTTTAAAAAGTATCCAAAGTGTTGTCTGAGAAGATTTCACAGATTCTTTAGTATACTCGGGATGTGCGTGTGTGTGTTGATTGTAAAAGTTCTCATTAATGGGAAAGGTGGGTTGTGACCAAAACAGGCAATATTATCATTGTAGACCAACCAAATAAAGTCATTATCTAGTTTTCTTTTGGTTTTTTAACTTTTTTTAAAGAAAAGAACCGTATATTCCCTGCTCTAAAATGTTAATTTGAAAAAAAATGTTTGATTAATAAATTTGTTTTCGAGATATCGACGATTATGTAAATTTGACTCCATAGAGCTCTGTATAAAAGCACATCTTCTCCACCCCACTGTCTTTTAATGCAAGATTCTGCGACACTGGCGCTTCTCGGACACGTGCCATAGATATAAATGATTGCTTTAAACGATATCTAGTTTAACATGTATATTTATCGAAATGGCCAAAATACAGGGTGAGTCAAAAAGACTGCAATAGTAGAAAGAAGCCATTCTATTTTCAAAACCAAAATGAACTTTAACACTTTTTAAACGTTGCAAGAATGATGTATTTAATCCTAACTTCGTGTGAAAAGATGAAGTCGATCGCATTTTTCGTTTGTCTTTGGTGACCCTCTTTGCTGCACAACTACATTTTACCTGTTTGTCCACGAGCACAGTGATTTCATTGAAATGGCACACATTGCATTTACATATTTGAATATCTCGCCAACAAAAAAAATGGAAAATTTCAGTTTTTTATTTAAATTTAGAACATTATACGCTTTCACCGCATGGGTATGATTATAATTGATTATGCTATCTCACATGTAAACAAGAAAGGATGCATCAAATTCCAATAACATCACAAATGAACTCAAGTTTCCAAATTTGAATGGGAGACACGTTTCTCGATCTGATGCATATTTTGGGTATCTCGTGGACAAACGTGTGAAATGTGTGCACTGGTCAAAAGGTTTACCAAAGGCAAACGAAAAATGCGATCGACCTCATCTTTTCACACAAAGTTAGGATTAAATACATCATTCTTGCAACGTTTAAAAAGTTTAAAAAATTCATTTTGGTTTTGAAAACAAAATGGCTTCTTTCCACTATTGCAGTCTTTTTGACTCACCCTGTATGAGGGTATTTTTCGATTTTCGCTAGTACGTACAAAATTCGGAGAAAAACGTTTTTAAAAAATGATAAAAATACAATTTTAAACGAATTAAATTAATTTAAAAACAACCAAAAAATGAATTAAAGTTCTGCCTCCTTCCACCCCCACCCCACACTCCGAACGGCGGGGGTTTAAAATCCCATGATCTAAACCGTATTTAAAAGACATTTTAATTCTAAGACACGTGGAGTTCACACTAATGATATTTACCAAACAATTAAGGTTGAATTTAAGTTCTGCATACTTCCGTATCCCCTCCCCCTTTGTACGGCGCGGGGGTCTAAAATGACCTAAAACGTTTTTAAAAATACATTTTCGATTCTAAGACACGTGGAGTTGACCCTAATGATCTTTACCAAATATTTAAGGTTGAATTTAAGTTCTGCAACTCCCCCTCTCCGTATTGCGCGGGTTCTAAAATGATCTAAAAAGTATTTAAAAATACATTTTCGATTCTAAGACACGTGGAGTTGACACTAATCTTTACCAAATATTTAAGGTTGAATTTAAATTCTGCATACTTCCGCAACCCATCTCCGTACGTACGGCGCGGGGTTTAAAATGATCTAAAAAGTATTTTCGATTCTAAGACACGTTGACAGACACAATCTTTTCAAAAGATTTTAAATTCAAGTTATGCACTTCAGCATGCCCGCTCCGTTCGTGAATTTAAGTTCTGCTTACTTCCGCACCCCCCACCCCCTATTCGCCGCCGGATAGAGTTGACAGAAATAATATTTTCAAAAGATTTTGAATTCAAGTCACTGCATACTTCCGAACCCACCCACCCCTCCCCTACGTTCGCTGCCGCTATTCACGAGGGCCGACTCTTCGTATCGACTGCAGACATGCCAGAACCGGTCCACGGAACCCCATGTCATCGTTTTGGGAGCATTTGGATCCAATTTCTCCCAATCCATCAAAAACTACTTCTCCCACTTCCATTGTAACTTGTCAATAAAAACCAACGCGCGTCGAAATTTGTTTATTTTATCACAAAAAATCAATACTCTTCAACATGTTCAATGACTAAGCCCATCGTGTTGCGATCCTGACATGTAGACCAAGTGAGGAGCAAAAAGTAACGATTCATTCAAATTCAAAACATTATTTATACCTGGGAGATTCATACAATGAAGCATTTATTCAAAGAGCATATTTTCCCACTGATCTTAAAATTAAAAACGAAACACTGGAATTGCCCTTGCATGCTATCAGGAGTTATGTCTGTTTAAATTTAAAAAAACCCCTCATTTTGGAACTATCCGGTGTATGCTTAACTCCATTGACATTATCCGGTGAGCGAGGAGCAAAGTGTTCATATTCATTCGAATTCAAAAGATATTTATGCCTGGAACATTAAAACATAGAGATGAATTAAATTGGGGATAAAATCAATATTCAGTGATATAAGAGTTATGATTTTTTACTAAAAGAACCAATTTTCGAGCTGTAACGGAATTCTTAAAGAAAAAGCAACAGAAACATTAATTTAAGGGGGGTGTGGACCCTCAGCTTAGCCTCCGTAAAACTGCTGTAACTCCTTCATTGTTCATTTAATCTATATAAAAGTATACATTTTCTTGAAGGAAAGGGTTCAATGAATCCAACCATGAACATAAAATTGACCATTTTGGAAAAAATTATAAAAAACTTGTTTTTTGACCCATTTAAGGTTCGTGCAAGATAACTCAAAATATATTTTGTCAAATTTTGTCATACTATACACATTGAAAAAAGTATAATTTCGCCTCGAATTTGCCACCATGGTGTGATATTAAGGAACATTTGTTTGCGTAAGCTGTCCAACAAAATTGTATGCAATAAAAGGGCCACATTTTAGTTTGTGACGTAATCGATGTATCGATCTACCACCCTTTACCACCCTTTTTGGGTGGTGAGTTCAAAACACATGGCCACATTTAATATTTATAATAATAATAATAATACAACGACTCTTGTATAGCGCTTTACACCGAAGTCCCATAGCGCTTACAAATAACAAAACAAAACAACAAAACAAAAACAAAAACAAAAACAGAGCAAAACATATGAAAGACACAATATACCAGGAAACTAAAGATACAAAAATAAAATTAAATGTTACAAAATGCCATTTCAAAGAGATATGTTTTCAGAGATGATTTGAATTGATTAAGAGTCTGAGAGTTCTTAATATGAAATGGTAATTTGTTCCAGAGTTCACAAGATGCATGGCGAAAACTACGATGACCATATGAAGTTGTACTAACCAATGGTGGAACAAGATTTTGTTTTGAAGATGAGCGGAGGTTGCGAACAGGCTTGTATTCCTGAATCAAGTCAGTGAGATATTCTGGAGCAAGTCCATGAAGACATTTATAAGTCAAGAGAAGTATTTTGTACATGATGCGAAACTTAACAGGCAACCAATGAAGATCACGAAGCACAGGAGTGATATGTTCTGAGAAGCGAGTACGTGTGACAAGTCTTGCAGCAGAATTTTGAATACGTTGTAGCTTAGAAATATGGGAGTCTGGAAGTCCGTATAAAAGGCTGTTGCACATATCAAGATGACAAGTGATGAACGCATGAACTAAAGTCTCAGTCAATTTTTCATCAAGACAATTTCGGATGCGGCCAATTTTGTAGAGAGGAAAAGAGGCTGAACGGCATTTATTATTTATGTAGACATTCATGCTGAGATCATTAGCTACAATAACACCAAGATTACGGGCAGATTTAACAGGTTGAATAGGAACATTGTTAATGTCAACAGACGGAAGAGGAGAATTTGTTCTAAACTTAGATGTGATGTGAAGAACTTCAGTTTTGTCTTCGTTTAGTTTCAAATGATTAGCTGTGGACCACGCTTTGATGTCAACAATACATTGTTCCAATTTTGGAATGAGAGTGGCGCGTTCACTAGGTTTCAAAATAAGATAAACTTGGGTGTCGTCGGCATATATCATTCTGGGAAAACCATGCGATGCTATAATGTCCTCTAGTGGAGATGTGTACATCGTAAATGATAACGGACCGATGACGGATCGGTCAAAGCATTGGTCAAAACTTAGAAAATTATTTATGAGCATGATTCATCACTAAAAACGTCAAACACTATATTTTAAAATAAAGATACCAGAGGCAAACAAATTCTTAATTTTGCGATCTATTAAATGTCGCGAATTGGCAGGCTCAAAATTGCGAAAATGAATACCACAATGTTGCAATTCATGTCATGGTTATGATTTTGACTTGATTAAATAAAGTGACTTACTGAACATGCAGATGTAGTTTTTTAATTCATAAAAATAACCAATGCCAAAAAAACCCACAGTATTGCCTGATTCAGCAATATGTTTTCCAGATTCGGAACCATTCACAGGTTGCCGTTTATGGCAATTTGCCCTGACTGCTAATATAGATTTTAATTATGTAGCAGTTGCAGGGTTGAACTAGGATCAGCTCCATACCCTCATGAAAGGCATACATGTATGCGGTATGGCTTGCTTGATCTCATTGTAAGTATGTATTTATTCGTTTTAGTAGTATAGTATGTACCCTACAGGGAGGTTTTCAAGATGAACCATTAGTGTTGTTTCTACTAAAAAAAACACAGCAAAACTTGATTACAACAATATCATCGCTTAGGGGGGGCTGGGGTACCGCGCCATTTTGCAATATTTTGCGAAATCGATCGTGGTTATCACGTGATACGTATCGTGGAAAAATAACGTACACTGTTTTAACGAAATGCACTGTGGGATTGTGTTACCAGCCTAAAATTATAGAGGTCGCAAACCCGGTCGCAAACTTGTTTATATTGAGCCTAGCTATAACAAGCTAAAAGTGAAATACTGAATGTATTACCAAAGTGTGAAATTGTTGGACACACTGGTAAAATGGTTTTACAACAAGTTTTGCTATCATATTATCAAACTGAACTCAAGTTAAATCACTCTATATCGAGCAATAATATAATTGTTTACGCATTTTAATTGTTTAGACAAAGTTAAATAAATCAAGGATACATTTATGATAGATAAATAAATAAAAAGAAAACTATAAACGCATGGGCGGCATTTATAATTGATAAAAATTGACATAACAATGATGTTACATTAATATACCATCAAGTTTAAAAAATAGAAAAATAATGGGAATATTCGAACCCGTGATTTCCGATTGCCAACGACATGGCCAACCTACGCACGCCACAGAGATTTACGACTGTAATTGTGATAGTTTTATTATTTAACTATGTCCATTTATTTATAACGAACGGATTTTTATTGTGCCATTTTTGCCAAATGTGTGTGTTGCTCTCGCACAAAATGTGTTTGTAATTTGATTATAATTCTTATTTTTAAAAGAACGGTAATTTTTTTTGACATTTTCGAGAAAAAAAATGGCGTAACCCTGCTCCGGTAAACGCCAGCAGTGTGGTGTCCACGTGGGCAAGCATACAGATGATGCTAAGCAAATCCAGCATATAAAACAAAAAGTGCTCCTAATGGGACTCGAACCCACAACCTCTCGCTCGTCAAGCGACTTTCTTTCCACTACACTATACTCTATTTGGCCATCTCGAGACAGTGACGTAACCGCGTATTCTACTAATTGCATCACATAACGCGCGCGCATACTCCCGGCGCTGGCGTACAAACACGAGCGTTGAAAGGCGGAAGATACACACGCGTGCGTAAAAGCTGCGCCTGTTCAGTTACGTCACTGTCTCGAGATGGCCAAATAGAGTATAACCGTGCTAATTGAAAAAATTGAACGCAAATAATTTATTTATATCATGGGTCATGGGTTAATGCACTGTGTTAAATTCTACAATCCCGGCCGCCACTCTGTTCAAAGGCACAAAAAAGTTGACTTGTTTTATGCTTTTTTTGCAATTCTGAGGTGTGCAGTTCGATTTTCTTTCTCGAATTGTTTAGAAAACCATCCATTTTAGAACATCTGAAATTTAAAATGAACTGCACACCTGGGAAAGTATATGATGCCAAGGGCATATTTTTTGCACGTAAATCCAATACAAGAGTTCTGAAAATCGACAAAAATATGACGTCATAACCATTGCTTCGGGACAAAATGGCGCGGTACCCCACCCCCCCCCCCCCCCTAATCATCGCTATTCATTATACCTTTTCTTAAAAAACGCCCTCTTTTATATTTCACGCGTGCTGCAGGGGGACACTGTCTGACGTAAAATGCTGATCGCGGCTCGATCAGCATTTTTGAATCGACGTTTTATTGTACAAAGAGGGCTGATTTTTCTTAATCCATATGTGTAAGTTCATACATGTTATACAATTGTAAAAATATACCAATCCCAGTTTATATTATAATTGAGGGCGCAGCCTCCAACACATCTCTTTAGTGTCCCTTCATAATTTCCGTGATAACCATCGTGTTGGAGCATGCGGTTGGAGTGTAGTTGTGTAGCAATTGTCCTACACGATAGGAATACCACTGTTGGTAAATTAAAGATGTGTGCTAATTACTCCAATTAAGCAAAACAAAACAAGTCTTGTCCTAAACTTAGTTATAGCATAACAAATCAAGCATCACTGTCCATTGAAATGACCGTCGATTCCTTTTTCCTGTGTCTATTATGTGGAAAGATGCTATAGAAATGGACTCATGGTCCTTTCATAGCTTTTGAATCACTGATATAATACACTTGAACAATTCGAAAAGAAATGGGTTTGGGAAATCTCTATTTTGTTAATTTCTTACCCAAAATTTTAAAATTTAATACTATAAATTTGTATTGTTCTACAGGCTGTCCCAAAATGATTAGTACCCATCGATGCCCAAAGTTCAATAATTTGTCATCATCAAAATCGATAGGATTAGGTCCGTTGTTTTTACATCATATTTGTCATACTGTACTTTTTCATGAGAATTTTAGATCATGAATATCGGATTTATCAAACTCAAGATACACTCCATTATGTAAAACATGATGATTTCATCTTTTTGGCAAAGTGCTAAAAATGTATGTGCTAATACAGCTTGTTGAAAGAAACTTGTGTATTCTCATAATCTCTTGTCTACTCAATATAATATTGTGTGTCTTTCTGTTGTAACTGTTATTAGTTATGGGTGTTCAAATCATTAATAATTCTTCTCCTTTATTCAATTTAACGGGTAAAAGAAGTTTGTCACACTTGAGTGACTCCATGCATTGTTTTATTTGACAAGTGTATTAGGGACTTCTAAATGAAGTGGTATTTGGTGAATCACAAGTGGCTCAGATTTCATATTCACATTGGAGAATGGATTTCGTGAGGTTAAACACTAACACTAAAGGATTATATAATTTTACCAAGTTTGTAGGAAATTGTATCCCCAATATGAAAAAGAAGTCTAAGCCTGCTAATTACCCGTGACTACGTCTTTACCTGTTTAAATGTCCCTCAAGTTTAGCCTTAAATCTAGCTCATTATGGAAACAAAGCTTGGGGTCGCTCATGCGTGACGATCCATTTTTACTCTTCAAATTGAGTCAAAATGAAGAAGTATTAATGGTTTTAACAACAATATGATACAACAGCAGTTTAAAATAGAAAGGAACCAAAGATATTAGCAGACAAGAGATTAAGAGAATGTATTAGTTTCTTTCAAACAAGCTGTTTAAAAACTTTTTTTTGTGCACTTTACTAAAAAGGTGAAATCACCATGTCTTACACAATGGAGTGTAACGTCATTAAAACAAGTCCGATATTCATGATCTAAAATTCTAATGAAAGGGTACAGTATAGCAAATATGATAGAAAAAACAATGGATCTAATTTCATTGATTTCGGTGATGAACAAATTTATTGAACTTTGGGCACCGATGGGTACTAATCATTTTGGGACAGCCTGTACTTGTTGACTGTTGTCTTTGTTTGTATTTTCTGTTCATGAATTTCATTATGTAATCTGTAACACTTTAATAGTATGTAATTATGAATATGAAACTATGTCTGTGTATACATTTGCTTTGTTGAAATGTGAGGAATGAAATCAAGCCTCTTGCTTGGAGGAGAGAAAAAATACAAGTTACGTTTTACATCGTTTCTTAGATATAAAATCTTTCGAGTATGGATGGAGTTGATGACGCCACACAATGTAACTACTATAGGTTTTAACTATAGATGGCGCACATTATATCTGTAGAGCGACCAGACGACGCTGGACACGGGCGTATTCACGAATATTCAGGTTAAAATATGCGAACAAGGTTACGTGATCAAGTGAATGGGACGAACCACACTTATTAGTCGGGTATCTACAGAGGGTTAGTGTGCACCCCCCCCCCCAGGACTCCCCCCAAACCAACTTTTTTTAAAACTTCTTTTAAGAAGTCAAAAAAGTTGGTTTGGGGGGAGTCCTGGGGGGGGGGGGGGGGGGGGGGGGGGGGGGGGTGCACACTACCCCTCTTTAGATACCCGACTATATACTATAGTCGGGTATCTACAGAGGGTTAGTGCGCACCCCCAACCCAATTAATTTGGCGGCCATTTTGTTTTTGAAGTATGTTATTGTTAACAAAGCAAAAATACTAGATTTGAGTTTCTAGTGGTCTAAGACATACATCCCATTGTTAAAACTATACTCTGATCATACATGTTGGTTTATATATGCCAATATATGTAATTTTACCAATTTTGGCGGCCATTTTGGCGGCCATCTTGGATATAGGTGTGTTAACAAAGCAAAAGTTCTGGATATGAGTGTCTAGTGGTCTAATACATACATCCTACTATTAAAACTTTACTTTCACAATACAATTTGATTGCTATACGGTATGTCATTTTATGAGATTTGACCAGTTATGGCGGCCATTTTGGACGCCATCTTGCATAACCCCTTAGCATTATGAAAATATTTTTGGTAACATCCTGATTATGTCTTAGGATCATAATAGGAAAATTCCCTTTTCCTCTTTCAAAAGTGTGGACAACCTTTTGGCATGAATGAAGCGTTTAGTCATTCAAAAGCGGTAAATTTAGATTTTTTTTAACACCTTATATCAGCAGCTTGTATCATATCACATTCGCACTCAAATAAAGTTATTAGATCAATATCCCGCACGGCTGTCATATTTCACGTATGCTACCAACATTTGACTTTTAACCCAAGTGGTGCGTAGCCTATTGGATATGCATTGGAATCTATTTAGAGTTAAACTGTGTACGCTCACCCGCCAGGGACCAAAATTGTTTACAGCAGATAAGTGGTTACTATAGCAACGATTGAACAGTGTTAAAGAGTCAAATATTTACAGCTCCGTGATAAAATTGCATTGCGGTTCATTACTGCTGTGCTGCAAAAACTCTCTTGAATGTTTCAAGTTGGAATTGGAGTGACTCGCACATACCCGAGTTTCATTTCGTATGGATTATGGATTACTAATTGATGCGTTATTCCGAAATTAGATTGTATCATAATATTTTTTTCACAAGCTTTCGAATAAAGCCTGCTTATATTGTATGCTAAGAATCGCAGAGACGGTATGTCGTGGACGAGTTGAATATGTGCAATATTCGGCTCATCTTGTGATAACGCGCTATGCACCATGCATTTGCCATGGCCATGGTGGTATCAGACTGCACGAAATGAGCCTAGCAAGGAAGAAGGATGAAAGATAGGGATTATACATAGCTATACTGTAATGTTCTATTTTCAAAAGCTCAACTTTCATTATAGCTCATTGTGTATCCTAGTCCCTGGGTGATATTTGTCCACATTATGGTCATTTACAGCATGGCATCAGCAAAAGATCGTCTCCAAATGGATGAAACCGAAGAAGGTATTCCGTGCTGCTTCACCGTTGATAATACCACAACCGATCAATTACTGATTGAATCGTCACAGCTATCACCATACTATAACTATTGCGCCTCTCCCAGTATATCTTCTACCTATGATTTATTGACGAGTTGGAATTCTTGTGACAATCACAAACCTGAAACGGACTCCATTACGACAGGTGGCGGGGTTAGGGGTTCTGATTGGGACATTGCTGGGTTGGTTAAGAAGGAAGACTCAAAGACTACCAGGGTACTTCCTCGTTATCCTGTCAGCGTGACCACGTTGCCATTTGGACACGAAACTTTGAACAAGAAAACTGAGTATGTATTTCGACATCACCACAGGGTGGAGTCACACATGGAACAATACCGGTATCACCACAATTATGGTGGAACTGGGCGAAGACTAATGAACGCTGAGATAGCTCACAACTTGATGGATTTGGTGAAGAGAGGTGAAATAAGATTTCCCATTATCAGGTATATAATAATATTCTATGTTCATCTGGTTTATGTGGTATAAAAGATATTGAAATTGTAAACCAATCTACATCATTTTTAGGGCGTATACGTAATAACCTATATTTGACACTTTACAAATTAAACAAAGTACTTAAAGTTTAAAGTTTTGAAATCATTATACATGTAAATTATTGTAAATGTAGATAAAAAACCTTAAACTGCATTTTTTTAAATTTGACACTACCTTTAGACCATAATTATCCACATCACACGATCCAAAGATCCATAGCTGAGTGATCGACTGTGATTGTTGAGATGGACATGGAGATCTGCATGCATTTACTGAAGGAAACATTCGCAACGCTGTGTTGAATTAGAAATCGTTACAAAAGTCAGCAAACACTTATTAACCTGATGTTTATCTTACTTTTGAAGAAAAAAATAAACAGAAAGAACAAAACCTTTGATACAAATATAAAAAATGCTTATAGGCTATACTTAGAAGTTCTACATTTTAAAAGGCCATAATAATAAGTTTATATTCGAATTATGTGACGTTGTTGCAAGGAAGCATTGATATCGATTCAATTGTGTGTCTCTTATCCGCTGACGTTTGCGTTAGATCTTAATTAAACATTTATTGTACGTATCAATTAGTTGATTCAACTAGCTCATTAAACACAATCGCAAATACAAAGTATTAGTAATAGTATTATATATTGCTAATGTCCTTCAATCGTAACATATATGCGTACTATTTTTATGGTTAGGGTTGCAGTGATCGAGTAATACCGGTTTAAAATATAAGTGATATTGGCCTTTTGTATTCATAATCAACATCGTGTAAGATTGTTATAGGCCTAAGACGTTTGAAAAATTCCGGTGAAATCGGACTGAATCGCAGAATGCCATAAGAACACATGTTATATGAATAACATTAATGTTTCATAATAACAAAATATTGTTGTTATTCATTAAGAACACATTTTACATGCATAAAACAATATTATGTAACATTCTTATAGTGGGTGTGGTTTGTTAATATACACAAAGTTGCCGGTGTATATGCGTTGTTATTCTCTAATTAATGTTGAAAAGATACATAATAATTTTCTTCATTAAGTCTGACTTTATTTCAGCATGTTCAGAGTCATGAAGTTTGGAAGTAGAGTTAGTTACTATAAGCTATAAGCTCAAATTACTATAATGCTATAAGCTCATATTGATACCGTATGTCATGAAGATACACAATTGTAGAGTGTTCTTTAAGAAATCCAAAACACACATCGGCAACTTATACAACCTGGGAGATATGAGGTTACGGGGATATGCCGCCATAGTTCATGCGCCAGATAAAAGAATGCACCCCACCTTTAATAACTATTATTGGTAAGATAAGGGTCTAGTAGTTGTTTTTTTCTTCTCGAAAACTGGTAAATTTACAGCGTAAACTTCCAAGGAAGCAACCTGCCAAATCGGTTGTGAAAGGTATCGGTTTTAAAAAGTTAGTGGATGTGCATGAGCACCAAATATCTATGCATCTCGTTTCAAATATAGAATTTGACATTTTAATATCAAATATGAACTTATTTCTACTGATTCTATATCTTTCATGAATAATATATGAAACCAAATCAGTTGATGGGAAAGTCTCCAGGTTATGGTATGTGTCTGCCTCTACATGATGTCTTCTCAAATAACGAAATAATAATACCCAATAATGCCAATATACAGGTGATATTTTACATGACCTTTCGAATGTGTTTTAGTTATGTTTCATCTATGGTGTAGTTGAGGATGAAAATGATACGTTATTCGCCATGTAACACTAACGACAGGACGGTGGGGTATTTTTATCATGAAAAACACAACGCACCATATGGAGACGGAGTTTATAGATAACGTTATTACCTACGTTTCAAAAGCACAGCCCCTACACAGCGCCATTCCTTAATTTTAAGTAGAATGACGCCCTCTGTAGTTAAATGATGGATATTCTATATCATATGCGACTATCGCGTTGCCCGAACAATGTTGTGAAACTGAAAGCACGGGATATTTTTCAAAAAGAGGTAAATTAATGTGTTCTCTGTGTCTCGCCCTCTGCACCGGGTAAAAGGGTTCCATGTACTTGTTAAAATACATTATTACAAAAGGTCAATTTTCGTGTTTACAAAGCGACTGGATTTTTCAACTAAACACAATTAAGATTTTACAATAAAATAAGCGCAACTTAAGTGTTGCATGACAAAAATGCAGTCTTGATGTGTGATAGAAACACATCCCGTATATCTTCCCGTATATCTTCAATAATCAATGGATGGATTCAAATAAAAACACGGTTTTGTTATGTTAAAAAATGGTCAAACCTTAGCCTTTTGAATCAAGTTTTAGAGCCTTGTGTGTGCTTCAAAACCTCAGCAAGAAAAGATCTATTGGGTTTCATGAAATGACTTCGGTGGCTGAATCTGGATATCTGAATTTGACACTAATTAGATGGCAGGTACCGATGGTGGTCCCTAAACCAGGGTTTAAGGTAACAAGGTATTACGGTAATTCGTAATGGTTGCCATTGTTTAGGTGCCGATGAAAACACTGAGCACCACTTATGGTATGATACATGGCCTAATATATCAGTTCCACAAAGTTCCACAAAGCGGACACTGATGTCGCCCTCCTGAAAGATATTGGCAAGTGGTGCAAAGACTTTTCTACCAGAGATCTGTCTAAACTTTCAGTAAGCAGGCTCTACGATGAGTTCCAACTCAAAATCAAAAGTGCCATGAACACCCATATTCCTACCAAGAGAATCACTAAACTTAATAAAGCGCCCTGGATAACTAGGAAAGTCAAGCGTTTGCTCAAAATGAAACAAAGGGCTTTTAGGGAGCACATCAAAACTCGACCGCCCGGCAACCGCCGGTTCCGTGCAGTTCCGTGAGGTTGCAGCCGGTTTCTATTGTTCTAAACAATGATTTGCGGTCCAACCGGGCGGAACCGCCGGTTGCCGCGCGGTCGAGTTTTGATGTGCTCCCTTAACCATTACAAAAAACACACAGGAGCGGAAAACTTAGCCGGAGAGATTCACACTTGCGAGAAAGGATACACACAATGGGCCGTATAAATAAAAACTAGCAATTGCTTATCAAGTAAAAGGTCCAGCATTAGCAAAAGGTTGATAAGTAAAAGATCAGGCTCGAGCAATTGCTTAAATTTCTATAAATAACCTTTTACTTGACTAAACACCTTTTACTTGATCGGATAAGTAAATGGTCGGAGGATAGCACAATAGCGGGGTATATAATCAGGAGTATAATAATAGCGGGGTATTCAAATGAACATGGACTTTTTATTAGATCAATAGCGAGTAATTTAAATACACGTGGCAGTTTCCACTTCAATTTAATCTAAAGAAAGAAAACACACTTAAAATAATTATTTTGCTATGTATTAGTATAGGCCTACTAATTTCTCAACACGAATTATAGCTACTCCACATTTTCCCTATTAAATCGAAAGAGTCGATGATAAGTGGCATGATTGACCTCTTCCCGATTCATTCTCATCTGATACACCTTAGCATGTGTTCTTGCATTCATGAATAGCGCCATGATGACAACACGTACACCATCAAGTAAAAGCGCAAGCTCCTCATTTAGTATCTTGTAAAACTACAAGTAAATGCTACAGGACACTAGTAAAAGGTCGTCTTTATTTATATGTTAATAAGTAAAAGGTAATCCCGCGACCATTTACTTGAAAATTCAAGCAATTGCTTTTACTTAATAGTCCGACCATTTACTAGCAAGTAATTGCTTACTTTTATTTATAAAGATTTAAGTAAATGGCTAGTAAAAGCAATTGCTAGTTTTTATTTATACGGCCCAAGGCGTCTAGGAATTCATACAGGGAGTATGTTAACCATGTTAACTCAGTTTGCACTGAATCAAAAATTCTGGTCGTTCATTCGTTCATTAAGAGCTTGAAAGTCAACTCTGACAACATACCGACTCTGAGCAAAGAAGGTAAACTTGAGTCTGACAACAAAATTAAAGCTGAAATCTTAAATAACCAATTCAAATCGGTTTTCACAAATGAAAACACTCAATTACCACCCGAACCCTTATCATCAGTTCCTACTATGTCTGACATTACAGTAAGTGTTGACGGTGTCGCTAAATTGCTGCGCGACCTCAATCCCAACAAGGCCTCTGGACCTGACGAGATTCCCTCCAGAATTCTCAAAATCGCTGCTGAGGAAATTGCCCCTGTCCTGACCAAAATATTTCAGAGATCCCTTGACACTGGCGAGGTTCCGAAGTCGTGGCTGCGCGCAAACATCACGCCCATCTTCAAAAAAAGTGATCGTACATGTGCCGGCAATTACCGAACCGTCTCACTAATTACTTGTATTTGCTCAAAATTATTAGAACACATTTTTCATTCCAACATTATGAATCACTTTGACGCTAATTCAATTCTGACAAACAAACAGCATGGTTTCAGAAGTAAGCACTCCTGTGAGAGCCAATTAATCCTAACTGTCAATGATCTTGCCAAATCCCTAGACAATAGATCACAAACTGACATGATTATTATGGACTTCTCCAAAGCTTTCGACAGCGTCCCCCACAACCGCTTATTAAATAAATTAAAAAGGTATGGCATTCACAACACTACACTTACATGGATTTCCAACTTTCTCAAGCACCGTGAACAAAGGGTCGTCGTCGGTGGTGAACACTCGACTTGGGCTGATGTTGTTTCAGGCGTCCCACAGGGAACAGTGCTTGGTCCGTTGCTTTTCCTTGTTTACATCAATGACCTCCCTGACAACATTCACTCCTCAGTCCGTTTATTTGCTGACGACTGTGTGATATATCGTGAAATACATAATTCATTTGATTCTGAGGAGCTACAGTCCGACCTAAACACACTGGTGAAATGGGAGAAGGATTGGCATTTGTCGTTCAACCCCTCAAAGTGCTTTGTAATGAGACTCACACATGCACGTTCCACAGAGCGCTTTGAGTACAAACTGGGTGAAAACATACCGAGTGGAAACCGATGGACACCCCCTACCTTGGAGTCTTTATCACAAATAAGCTCCAATGGAACACACACATCCATCAAATAACAGCCAGGCAAACCGGTCCCTAGGTTTCATCCGTAGAAACCTTTACTCCTGCCCAACTAAAACCAAAGAGGCGGCCTACAACACCCTCGTCCGGCCTCTAGTGGAGTACTCCTCCGCGGTCTGGGATCCACACACAAAGGACTTACAAAATAAAGTGGAAATGATACAAAGGAGATCGGCCAGATTTGTGTGTGGAGACTTCAAAACCAGATCCAAGGGCTGCGTAACCAAAATGATACAAAACCTCGGATGGGTCTCTCTCACCAACAGGAGACTGGCTCGCAGGCTAACAGTCCTTCAACAAGCCAGACTTGGTCTCCTATCCTTGCCCCTCGACTCACAGCTACAGCCCGCCCAGCGTCGTACACGGCAGCTTCATTGTAACGTATAATCAAATCGCAACCAACAAAGACTGCCTCAAATACGCATATTTCCCCCGCACAATACGTGACTGGAACTCACTCCCGGAACACATCACAAACATTGACTCCCTACCGAAATTCAAGAACACCCTTGCAAACCATCTGCAAGAGCTAAGCAAGCAAGACTAAGCACAACATATCATTACATGTGCACACAACCCTGTCCGTTTGGCTCCATCAGGAGCGTTGGACAGTACTTTACCAGAACCAGAACCAGAACATGGTAGCGATTTCATATAATTATGTTTTTTCTCGGAAAAAGTGTACTTTAGTACCCAGATACTGGTATATCAGTATCGGTCAATACTGGAACATAATATCTGCCATTATCGCTCGATACTGGTACGATTGTTAATGTTCCAGTATCGGTCGATACTGGTAGGCCTATGCATGCTGCCAGTAGTAATTTGTCCCAGTATTGAACAATACTGGTACATAATTGTGTTCCAGTATCGCCCGATACTTGTACATTTTATATGTGCCAGTATCGGCCGATACTGAACAATGACTTTGTACCAGTTCCGAACGATACTGGGTGTGCCAGTATCGTACGATACTAGTACAGTCCAGAATCTGGGACCTAAAGTACACTTTTTCCATCATCTGTTTAGACTCCCGATCACTTCGTAGACTACTTTCGTAATATATAAAACACGGCAGCTATTGGACAGATCTTTGAAATACCGAACCCTACCAAACCCATTAAATAAAACCATGACTTCTAATTTTGATTAAAATCTTACTTTCTTTTTTCTTTTTAAATTTCAGTGCTCATGATACGAATCTCGTCAGAAGTGCCAGCCAGTTTGCCGCTCCAACCTTGGAATCAATCCGCACAAATAAAATAACGCCAGGGAAATCAACAACTGACACGAAAATATATAACCTCTCACCTAGAAGACATGCAGGAAGTGATTCCATTGTCTTGCCGAAAATTACCAACAACGATACTTCACTCATGAAATCTACCCAGTTACGTAAGACAGATGACGTCATCAGTACAAAGCGGAAAAAGCGCGGGAAAACTAGACTATTTTCTGAAACTGTGCAATTTGTAGCAAACTATAGATCTGGGCGTATCGATTGTAAGGATCTTGGAACTAATAACACTTCATACTGGTGGAATAGAGATATCCCATATGTCGGTACGAAAATAGAAAAGGTTCGCCACTCCGGTGAGAAATCATTACAGTCATCAGATTCCCCGCGTCTTAGTGAAAGCACCTTGCACGGTAAAAGACATCTTTTGAGGAAAAGCACCGGAAGCATGCCATATGGTACAGGGCAAGCTGTCCCGAAATTAGTGCAAGATATATTAAACAGTCGCGGTAAAATGGCAGCTAAGGAGACCATTCAGAGTCTCATGAACTTGTTTGCTTCCGGGGACACACGGTCTGATGACGATCCCTATACCAATGTCGCCGAAACGTCGTATGCAACCAACGGTGCGAGAGAGCTTGGTTCCTCTGAATGTCCAGGCAAGCACCAACGAATAAGTATGGGAGGAAGTAGTATAGAAAGGGTCATGGATAAGACTAAACTCACTAGAGTAGAATCGGATAATGGTCATGGTGGTGAACTAAAGGTTACAGGTATTTCAAGAACAACCGATGGAATTGTAGGTTTGAAAAGTCTAAGCCCGGGTAAATCTGCAAAGGACCGTTACAAAACAGCGTTGTCTCGAAGGGCATTGCCCTTGTCAAAAGACACGGTTGTCTTAGGGGCACCCTATAGAACGGAAGACGAGCATCAAGCAAAGCTTGCTGTCGGCAAATTATAAAATTGTAATCATGGTAATTCTCAATAAATCAATCTATAGATTGTCTTTAGTTTTCAATTCGTTTCGATTTATTTAACGATATTAATTTATTAATTAAAGTATGAAATGCAAACATTGAGCTAAATGAGAAGGAACCCTTTAACCCCTGACAGCGGTCGTTTCGGGCGCAACTGCGTAAGGGAACTGTTCCATTATACTAGATAAAATGATCGAGACTGCATCGAGATTCGATACGTTTTGGGCTCGATAAAATAGACATTGGCTGTCGCTCGATATAGGGCTCGATACAACAATTGTACGAGGGCCTTGCCAGTAGTCAATAATACCCTGGGGATTTGAAGCAAAATATACCAAGGATAGTAATGTTTATGACTATCCTATCGAGACTGGTATCGAGACTGGTATCTAGTACTCGATACGACGACGCGGGACAATAATTAAAATAAAAAACCTAAAGCCCTATCTACCATGTTTACATACCGCATCACTTGTCATGGGATATTATGCTGCTCGATAAACAATCCCTTGCTGCTCGACACGGGTCTTGCTATTCTTTTATTCAGTCTCGATTAAAAAAAATCATCGAGTCTCGATACGGTCTCGAAAAATGTATCAAGTATAAACAAGATAAATTGCACTATTCCCTAAAGCGACATATGACCTAGACTCTACGAATGTTGCTTAAATAATGTTGTCGTGGACTTAACGTTAAGCATCGTTTCCATGAATGTATCTTGGATCCAACAGTCTCCCGGTCGTTTTTACACAATTAAATGACTGCTTAAGGAATGGTAGCGATTAATATATTAAAAACAAAACTATGAACTACAGAAAGAAAAAAGGCAAGATACGTATCCTGTCAGGAGATGAAAGAAAAAACCCCAACCGGACCTTTTCAGAAGGGCCCTACCTTCTATATACCTTTTAGACTATGAGCTTCAAAATGTTCATGATTAAAGATATGTGACAACTATATCAGCTAACAAACACCAATTCTAGAAACTGATTATTATACTTGTCACTACAGGTACGTACAAGCTCTAATGTACTGGGTTCGGTGCAGTGGCGTAGCCAGGTTTTTCTCAGTGGGGGGGGCAAAGGGGGGGCCGGGAGTTTTGGTGGGGGGGCAACAACCAAATTGAGGATTGAATTTCCTTGTGTTGTGAATAGGTTAGTCCCAAATTATTTCAACTGACATTTCCCACAGGGGGGGGCAACAGGGGGGGCAGAGAACCCCACAGGGGGGGCAGCTGCCCCCCCTTGCCCCCCCTTGGCTACGCCACTGGTTCGGTGGTACAAAATAAAAAGATACCCATACCCTTTGTCAAAATAAAGAAATCCATTAGAGCTCAGAAAAAGTTAAAAGGTAGGATTTAAGGCCTACCTACTACGATTTCCCTACCTTTTCTCAAAATAAAGAAATACATAGAAGTTTATAATCAGTTTCTAGAAAACCTAATTATGTTAGCATGCAATGCCAATCCGAGGCGAGAAACGGTATTGGAATTTACCATTGCGGCCTAGCTGTTGGAATGGATTCCAATTAATTGGAATCTGGTTGTTGACATGAATAAGATGAGATGGAGCGCATTATTCTTATGGGGGGGGGGGGGTATTTACAAACATGACGTATGTTCTAGAACCCTTAATACTCGCTTGGGACTCGCTTACGCTCGTATATCTATATTTAACATGTTTAAAGTATAAAAATACATTAGAAAGCGAATGAAATATGGAAATGAATGCGCGCGGCGATCACATGATTTGTTTTAGCCAATTGCGCGATTTTCTGTTAGCGTCGATCTACGCCATGATCGCCATCTTTGTTGGTGATGCTTTGAACGCTGTGTTGGAAAAACGAGAGAGCTGGATATATATAACTTCAGAATCCTTCGAAAATCGGTCGAATTTGTATCATTGTAGAGCAATTGTACACTCGTTTTGTAGCAGAGCAGAGAGGAAATAAGGAAGCCATCATATAAAGTGAACACCTATGTAGGTGTTTACCGAGGAGTTCTAAGGTTGTAATACTATTATAGGACGGAGTTGTAGTAGGACGGTTGTAGTAGGACGGACTTGTAATAGGGCGGAGTTTTAGTAGAAGTAATTAAGGAGTGTAAGTGTTTACCACTCTTGTTGAAATCTATTTTTGTAACATTGTTATCGTCGATGGAGAGAGTTTAAAGAAAATAAGCTGTGAAATTTAGAATTTGTTCGGAGCCGTTTGTTTGTTCCTCGTGGGTTCCATCCCAACAACGGACCCGGGCGCCTTAAATTCGTGTACAGGTTTCCTGTTAGATTTCTTAGCCGGGTTAGCCAATCGCTGTCCAAACTCTTTACTAAACACCAACCCAAACACCCACATCTCATCATAGGAGGTGACTGCAATTGCGGTGATATAACACTGGGATGAATCAGTGACAGTTGATGAATGGACTGCTACAAGTGCTAGCACAAGGTCGCTACATGGAAAATGTCTGAACCTGTTGCTGGAAAATTTAATTGCTCAGATGGTTAGTAAAATTACCCGACCAGCCTCTAAAAAGACCCTCCCAGATAGCAAGACTACGTTGGGCCAACGTCGGCAATGGTCGGCAAAGTCGCGGTCGGGCCAACGTCGAGTTTTGGCAGGATTTTATGTCGGTAATTGGTTGGCAAATCAACGTCAAAATGACGTTGGCAATTGGTCGGTAGGCGACGGTTGGCCCAACCACGTTAAAACACCAATGATAAGAGATGTGAGATATTTATATAGTCAAATAACATGTTATTACAAGTGTAGGTTCACTACCGATTCACTACCGAGGGGAAGTGATGTAGCTCTACTGCATCCCTTCCCATTATTTCCCCACCCCGTATTTTAGATCTCAAATCCAAGTTCTAGAAACACTTAACCAACACTCTCTCTATGCAGTCACCCGATAGTCCATACCGGTGTGTTTGGTGTGTAATGATTGTGCCAACGTCAACCAAATGACGTTGTGCCAACGTTTTGCCAACGTCAACCAACTGACGTTGTGCCAACGTTGGCTTGCCGGACAAAATTACCTGTTTACCTGTTTTCAATTCTGATCAATTCTAAAAAGACTCTTGTGCCCGGTGTTAAACCATCTCAAGCTTTTTGGTGAGGTTGTCGGTGTGGGGATCCCAAACGGAGCAGCTGTACCCAAGAAGTGGCCGAACGAGCGATTTGTAGGCAAGGGCTTTTACGTTGGAGTTGTTGATTCGCAGATTTCGACGCAAGAAGTTTAAGCTTAGGTGTTGTTTGCTTTGAAGACGACACGGTCAACATGTTTATCCCAGCGCAGGTCGTTTGTCACTGTCAGGCCTAGATATTTCAAACAGTTGACATTCTGAAGCTGGTGGCCATGCATAGTGTATTAATTTTGTTGATGGTCGGTTTTTTCTTGCAAGTGATGCTGATAACTTCACATTTGTCAGGGTGGAATTGCATCATCCATTTGTCTTCCCAGTCAATGAATTTGTCGAGATCCGCTCGCAGGAGTTTAGCGTCTTCTTTCTCTTTAACTGCCATATACATCATTGTATCGTCAGCAAAAAGGCGAGTTGTTGATGTAAGCTGCTCCGCGATGTCGTTTATATAGTAGAGAAAGAGGTAGGGCCCAAGGACAGACCCTTGGGGGACGCCAGAGATGACAGGTACTTCGCTGGATGACACACCTTCAATCACCACTGATTGAGTTCTGTTCCTCAGGAAATCTGCAATGCAACAGTTGACGTTGTCCTGGATACCGTAGGCCTACCATTGAAGCTTTTGTACAAGACGTTGGTGGCCGACTTTGTCAAAAGCCTTGGAAAAATCCAGGACGCATACATCAGCTTGGACGCCATCCTGCATGTTGGTGACTATGTCTTGAACAAACTCCAAAAGTTGAGTCTCACAAGATCTGCGGTCTCGGAATCCATGTTGGAGTGCGAAGAAGATGTTATTACGGCTTGCATGTTTAATCAGCATGATCAGGTCACTATCAAATATTCCATGAATTTTGAAGCGATACATGTCAAACTTATTGGGCGGTAGTTGACTGGGTCCTACTTTTGTCCCATCTTGAATATGGGTGAGACGTTAGCATGTTTGCAGTCCTTGGGTACAATTCCTTCACTTAGGGATTTACGACAGATTCTGATGAGACGAGAGGGTCAGCAACCGTTCGGCTAGCTCCTTTAGGACTCTAGGACTTTTCCTGGCTTCAGGTTTTTTAACAATTTCTCAACTCCGGGTACTGTTGCTAGGTGGCAGAGTTGGGTGGTAAACCTCATGCAAAGTAGATGGAAAGTAAGTTTCACGGGTGGGGACAGATTGGAATTGACGATTCAGAGTCTCTGCTTTCATTTTAGAGTCAGTGATCAGTCTGCCAGCGACCTCTAGAGGGGCGATGTTGCTGAAGTCAGACCTTTTATGTTTGATGAATGTCAAGAATATTTTCATGCCGCTGTATTCATTGTTTAGTGTCTGCATCTTTAGGGGCAACAATGTCCTCAACATGTTGCCAGTAGGAGCGTCGCAGATCATGCTGTACTTCCTTTTTCAACCGCAGAAATTTGTGCTCATCCTTAACTCTCCCATGTTTTTTACTTGCTTTGAAGGCTTTATTCCTACGTCTGATTTTCCTTGGTCTAGGGTGATCCAAGGTTTCGAGTCTCTTGATTTTGTCATTCGATGGGGAATAAACGTTTTGATGCCCTTGCTCAAGCCGTCTCGGAACAGTGCCCAAAGCTTTTCTGTGGAGGATATGTTGCTTCAGCTTTGCGAATTGAATCTGCTAAGTTGGAAGCATGTTTGCGCAGACCGGTCCAGTCAGCTTTCTTTTGTACAGTGGAACATAACGACGAATCTGCTTCTTCCTGGTTGGTTTAATATCAAACTCAGTGTAAATAGCTGCAAGATGATCACATTATGCCAGGCAAGATCTGAGTTCTATTGATCTGACATGGTCTGTTGGTGATGATCAGATCAAGTGTGTTACGAGTTGGATCTTCGATGACTTGAGAGAGGCCATTGTCAGCAAGAATATCTCCAAATCTATTGTGCAGGTCAAAAGTACTGTGTCTTTTGTTTCAAAGTTCGATTTTTCCAATCCCAGCCAGTAAAGTTGAAATCACCTCTGCGGTTGTCTCCACGCTGACAACCGCAGAACGATCCCAGTCACGCCACTTGTCCAAGAGTTGTCATGGACAATAATTATACACATCAGATGACTCTTAGTCTTATGTCAGGCTACTATGTTCTACAAAATTCAACATGAACTTGTCAACATCAAAATGCCATCATACATAAATCTTGCGTATCAGTCACAATCTTAAATATATAAACAGCCGCAATCAAATGTTGATCCGTGGAGGGAATTTCGGCGAACAGAGATGATAATATAATAAGGGTGGGTGGGGGGGGGGGGGGGGGGGGGGGGGGGGATGGGGGGGGGGGATGGGGGGGGGAGGTACTGAGTGGCTTCACCCTTCTGGTAAACGAATGGCCCCATTTTCTCAAATCCTTAAAATTTAATTTCACAGAAATTGTATGAATCTGTTAAAGGTATGTGATCTTTTCCAGTGGATGCTCTCAACCCTCGAATCAAATTTTGGAAGCAGATTTTCTTGCAGATTTACAAGTTTTTGATCATAGATCATGAATATAAGTTACAGAGTGATACGATTCCTGTTTACCTCAAAATCATTGTTTTAGAGTGAACGAATTAAGAGTGAAAATATAAACTGTCAGGTCTGATCTGCGCGACCTTATTTTTCACTCTAAATTCACTCTAAAACCATTGGTTTTGAAGTAATTAGGAATCGCATCCAGTAGCATAGCCAGGCGGGGCAAGGGGGAGGGGGGGGGGGGGGGAAGAGTGCCCCCCCCCCCTGAAAAAGATATTTAACACTCCAAATATTACACCAATGTTTTACTTTCACCTTTCACATGTTTATATTTGTTGGCACACAACAAATTTAAATTTCATTCACTACTGAGGAAGCTTAAAACACAATGTCATGTTGATTTTTTAAAATTTTAATTAATTTACTTCAGAATTCAAGATGAACATTAAAAATTGCCATTATTGTTGTTTCTACTGAATAAAAACCCAGCAAAACTTGATTAAAACAATGTTTTAAATATGTTGGAATACCACCCTTATTACCATGTAAAATGCTGATCTGGCCAGATCAGCATTTTTGAATATCGACGTTTTGTTGTACAAAGAGGGCTGATTTTTCTTAATCCTTATAGGTGTAAGTTCATACATGTAATAGTAAAAATATACAAATCCCATTTTTATCATATTGTATTTTTGTATTTGATGGCGCTGCCTTCACCACATCTCTTAGTGCCCCTTTAATGTTTAGCACCGCACTGGCCGGCAACCCTCCCAGGTTAGCTCTATGAGCTGTCATCGGGAGTCAAGGATGAAGTATGAAGTAAAATAGTAATGCTTCTGGTTCTGGTTCTGGTTGATTGAGTCGGCGTTGTGCTAAAACACATAAGCCAACTTGACCACGCTTGATTTGCTGACCGAGCTGTGGTTTGATGGGTCTGTCTTTTTAAAGCATTTTTAGCAGAACCATTGCAGTAACTACACGTCATAAAGGTGGTGGTTTGCCTAAATCAAAACCAGATACACAATAATGTCCGGTACCATCTGGATAGACTGTGGATTTTTTGTGCGCCCTCAATTTCATAATTATCTGCAGTCGATGACCAATCGAACTTTTTGTCAATCAATCAATCAATCAACTACCGGCGAAGGAGTCAATCGTGAGCGGCGGCTTTTCATTATTTATTAGATCAACGATTACTCAAATTCCTCTTAAGTTTTGTTACTTTTCGTGTAATAAAAGGTAAGTTGGAAGTCCAATGTCACATGTTTATCCTGTGTAACTCATTGACATGATTGTGTTGGCGCAACCCAACCAATAATTAATGTAAACAAAACTTACACGAACACGGTAATCGAATTCAACAGCTTTGTCTTGAGTTAACATGTTTAGCCTTTCCTGTATAGTTAGGGAGGTCAACTGATTTTTGATTTCTACATTAAACCCCAACACATTTGGTATCAATGGAAAGCTTTCTTCAAAAGAAAGCCGATGGTGGTAAAATCATGTCCATACCCCATTATTTGGCCAAGTTATGATTTTTTAAAGATTTATTGAACACACGTCACTGTCTGCCGATTTTCGGAGTAATAGAATTTAGAAATCAAGACAATTCGCGATTCACCTATTAGTGTGTGAAAATATTGGTTATTAACTCGCCATTTAAAAATATTTCCGAGAGTCAAATCAATCACTGTAAAACATCTTTGGTAAGACAAATAATGTATCTTCAAAGCCATGTTTTTTTTTGTTGCAAAGACACGACTTAAAATACATAAATTATGACTTCAACACGATCATTCTAAAGCACCAACCAATGCATCAACTTCGGGAAATCCCCATTGCGCGACTTATGCTCTATGCTCCAGCTCAAAATAAACACATGTAACTTGTTCAGAAAACTACATATTTTCATTTAATAACGGTTTCATATGGGTTTCATAGCCTCCTTATACCTATAATTGACTGGGCCGGGACTTGTGCGGGGTTTTACCCCGGTGCTGCCGGGACTTGACCGAGATTTGGCCGGGGAATGTCATTTTGTAAGTTACATTTTACATGCAAGTCCCCGCCATCCCCGGGTACCCAGGGGCCAGGACATCAGTTGATAAGTGCATAATAATTGAACGAACAACACGCACGCAGCACAGAGATGATCGCGCCCCTGAAATTATCACGCTTATGGTTGTGCGCTCTTCACGCAATGTACGTAACACGCTGCTTCAATGTGTTCGTTCAATTATAAATCCGACTATTAGAATAGGTCACCACGGAGTGACGTCACATACATGTACCTAATGTACTGGTCCATTGGCTTGCTAATTGTGGACATGAAAGAGCTCCTGCGCGATCTTGCCACCGATTTTTTAACCACCAATGTTTACACCAGAAAAAACGCATTGAGCAGTGATCAGCTATATGTGTTTGCAAAATGTTTCATTGGTACAACATATTTGTCAGGCATGAATTCAGTTTTTTTTGTTTTACAATTTACACAGTTTTGTGCCCTTTTTCAGTTTTGTTCACCACTTTCAGTTTTTTTTTTATGAAAGTTCATTCTCATGCCTGATTTATACTAGGTCTCAATGACTTACCTTATTTCACAAAATGTGCTGCGAATTCTGAGAAACTGCACTTTATTGAAGTGTCAACTATACCAGTTTGTCAAAATATCGCGTTTTCCCCATTGTTATCTAACGGCGGGTGACAATTCACCTGCATTATCTGCATAAATTGTTGTGACTGGCGACGTGCGATTATGTCCCTGGAATCTTAAAATAACCGCGATCATATGTAGTAATATACTGACGACGTGACCTAGCGATGCATGTTTAGCCTCTTTTTGCAATGGCCGTTACATCGTATCATCTTAGTCGCGTTCTCTAACCGTGGACTGTGGTTTCAGACGGACACGACGCACATGTACCAATTAGTTGGAAACAGCCTGTCTCAGTGTTTTGCGTAACAAATCTGCATTGAGACTAATCAACGTGCGTGATAATTTGTTGTTTACCCAGTAGGCATGTGACTGTTACACGTTTACACGTGTAATCG
Organism: Ophiura sarsii; assembly: GCA_035610835.1. Classification (NCBI taxonomy): domain Eukaryota; kingdom Metazoa; phylum Echinodermata; class Ophiuroidea; order Amphilepidida; family Ophiuridae; genus Ophiura; species Ophiura sarsii. The sequence goes on from CM069451.1 coordinate 57,402,017, forward strand.
ACCGCAAGGGTCAAATCCATTTACAAAAACTAGTTAACGGTTACATGCATGGGTTTGATTTTTCAGTAAACCCCACATTTTACACATCTAAAACCCTCATTAGACATACTGAAAAGCAATTACCCTCATGATGGATGACCTTTGGCAGTTCAGAGCTGGCTAGAAAAGACACAATTCTGGGATCTGGGTCAAAGTATACTAGGTTATGCCCATAGTTTTTTATTTTATATATTTTCACTGATTTGCTAGTTTGCCAATATTAATACTTTAAAGGGTACCACCGCTTCAAAATGAAATTATTGTGGGTTAATTGTGAATTTTCAGGCCTTCCAACATTTTGATTACAGTTTTCCCCACATCATAGAAAGCATGTTGAAAAATTGGCATCACAGTAAAAGAACAATACAAATATTTAAAAGTGATAGAATTGAACTGAATTTAGAATGAGGTTATTGGAACAAAATAGACGGTTAAACGTTTAACCGACCGTAAAATCAACAGGTTAAACGTTCAACAAATAATAGCCTACACTCTCATTCCCTGATTTTTAGAGGGTTACACTGTCGGTTACACTGTCACACGAATATCACCGCATATCAATACGTGCATGTGGAGATTGAGGAAAAGCTGCCGACTGCCCTTATTGTCAGCTATATATTTTTTCACAATTTTTCCGACTAATTGTCTCCAAAAATCTAAAGCCAGGACGGAGCTCTTTTTTTCGGACAAATCTCACGGCCAGCCGGAAAACTGGTATCCGTGCGTGATGCGTGTGTGCGGCCAAAAACGTGTGCGTGTGGCATAATTGCGCGCCTACGCTTGGTTTTAGGAATTTATTGTGCATTTTGGAATTAATTAAAACCTGCTAATATTTCAGAGATGTTCATATCAAGATAGGACATCCCAATAGCGTGACAGTGGCAATATAAGCTCATGATATTAATGAGGCAAATGTGACGTCTATTGGATTTCACTGTGTAGACATCTCTCGATTTATCTCGTTTTTTTAATGAAATCAGATGATCAAAACATGACAAACATGAATTTATGAAGAACTATTTAACCGTAACCCTACTACACCACACAGAAACAACACAGTTAGCAGCACTTGGGCTTGAGCGCACACAAGTTCTATCTCATGTAGAACTGAACCCCAGGTATATACATGTATGGTTTCCGGTTTTTTAGCCTGGGAAGCCCTCACTCCGTGGCTGGGTGGTGGTGTATCTCGCCTGTCATGTGGGCGGCCCGGGTAAAATTCCCGGGGGACGGCGCACATAATTTTATGAAGTTTTTTATTTAACCCCCTCCTCCTGTTCTTCGCTTTATCCCCACCACACGCTTCTAGGGTTAGGGGGTTAGGGGTAACTTAATGCACACAAACCACACCAGTTTTCAGTGAATATATTGAATAGTTTATTCATAGTATTAGTAGATAGGTTTACTTGCGCAATAATCACAATCTAAGTGTCTGATAGGAATACGCGCAATATCAGTATTTGTATGATGTATCCTATAGTGGCAGGCAGCTGATTAAATATATACGCTCTTTGAGCATAATTGGAAAAGCGCTATATAAAATACAGACATTTTGCCAGTGTACATGCGTCTTGTATACATGCTGATTTCGAGACCTTAGTTAAAAACCAACAAAAACAAAAAGTGTGACAAAATCTTGTAGAGACAAGATATCAATAGTGAAGTTAAAAAGACCCACCCTAAAACCAGAAAAACACACCCTAATACAACATGCTATGTATGCTAGAAGTACCGGATGACCCTGGCCATACCTCCACTTAGATTGAAACTACATGAAATTGGTGATTGATTATTCATTTTACATATGCAGGCAATGTCTTCCCAAAACAGCCCTATTTTAGGAAGACCGATACCGTACCATTGAGATTATGCTATCATTTAACTCCATTTTTAGGAACTTCACTTAATTAATAGCTGCACATTTTTGATGGATTCATAGAAATTTATATTAATAAATATTTTGTGTTTTCCTCTCCATTTTATATAGATATTGACAGTTGCCATGGTAATCATAAGCTGAAGCGTAGCAAGCCGTCCTATACTTTCTACAATTCGTCCCCGGTGATCAACCTTCATCGCAAACCTACTTGCAGTCAGCATCTGGGAGTACTAAGTGGTTTAAGACAAACTCCTGTTTTTCAAAAATTACAACTTTTTTACAAATTTAAAGTTGTCCTCGATTATCTGACCATATTGACATAAATCACAGGGAAAGATTAACTTGTTCTTCATCAGTAATGATATTGTAATTAGACCTAGTGAGCTTCATCTACCAGTCAACTGTGACTCCCAGATCCATTGCAATTGGATGCACAAGCAGTGAAGAGGGTTTTTTGCGGGCCGAACAAAATAGTGCATTTTTTGGTAAAAAAAGCCAAACAACTATTTGTCGAACATGTCTTTCTATTCCACACGGACACACAAATACAAGGAGGTCCCTGATGATGGTGCCATAGAAACGGAGCCATTTTTGTTGGCCTGTCAAGACAGCATCATTCCTCTTTTAGGTAAGTTCACATTTTCATCTGTTTATAATCAGGGAGGTCAGCAAACCTGTATAAAATGCATCAAATTAGTTAATAACCCTAACCCCCAAACCGTTTTTTAACCGGGATCGCAATTTTGGAAGAGAAACTAAATCGCCTCATACTTGTTCGTTCACTATAGGCTCGGTTGATTATGTCATCAATAACCGTCTGCACATGAGCTTTGAGATAGTATTGGAGTACTCAAGAGAGTTGGGGTTAACCTGGGCTTTGTCTCCAAATTCGTTACCTCATAAATATGTATGTCAGATGTGGCCCAATGAAATGTCTCACAACCGCAAATACTGTACGCGGACGCACGTGTTTGTTCACAACAGTTGACCGTAGCGCGAACTTTATTTTTATTTATTAATTATTTATTTGGGCCCTACGACCCTGGCACAAGGGTACCTCAAAGCGCAGCAGACATCACACACATGGCCCTAAACCTGTTCATTTTGCAACTAATTTTTCTGGGCAGATTTTAAAATGGCGATAACATCTGGATCGTTTTTAGTGACAGAAACAGCATTAGACCTACATTTGCTGTACCTTACCTTGTATTGTATTAGGCTCATGAAAGTCAATTGCGAGTTTCCTGTTACTTTTTTTTTCTTCAAAGTGATGAGGCGACTTTTTCATTATTCATTATTCATTATTTGATCAGATTTCATTATTGACATGTTTGATCAAGCCACCTTGTTCATCATCTGCATGATGAAATGGTGGGGGGGGGGGGGGTACCATTTATTGAGTGAGTTCCGTTTTTCAAGCATTTACGATCCCTGGTTAAAAACTGGTGGCCAGCGAGTCGGGGGAAACCCGATGGTCTTTTGTAGAAACAAATAAATGCATCAAAATAATGTTCACGGAAGGTAGGTTTACGATTAAAAAAGCCTTGCTTATGAGCCTAGATTTTCTCAAAATTCATATTTTAAGAAAGTGAAAAATGTGTTCAAAATCAAATTGATAAAACGGGCAACAATTGTGTTTAAAAATAAATACTTTTTTGGGGGGAAATCTTAGAAATTTTGACGCTGGTGAAAAAAGTGATGCAGCGGGTAACGGAAACTCGATATCGACTTTCATGCGCCTTATAAAGTGGTGCACGGGTGTTACAGTGCCAAAATGACTAAATGTTCACGGAAGATTTCCCATGTTCCGGCTTTTGTCCGATAAAGAATGCTTATTTAAAATGGGCTTTAATTAAAGTTCTGTATCGTCACCCTGGGATCGTCACATCGTCACTCATCAGTTGTTGGTGCTTATTTTACGCTGATTTGTGTGTTGCCTCTGTAATTATTAACTTGCCTTTATTCACATTCTGATATGAAGGGCGGTCAGTGTCAATGGTAAGTAATATTAAAGCTTAAATTTGTTCTGGTATAGGCCCTCAACTCAAATTCAATCAGGCCTACTACTACTGACTGTACTCATAACCATCATTGACATGATTGATCATGACTTTAAATGAATTTGGATTGCAGACGATTCCGGGAGACGAGTTGCACGGAGAGTCACCCCCATGATGATGATAGGCTGTACAATTAGATTAAATTAGCGAACGTGAAACAGAAAGTAGAATAGAAGAAAAAGTCCGAAAATAATTATAATACAGAAGTGCAGCAAAACCGCATGAAATAAATTAATGATTGATTTTGTCTGGGGACTAAAACAAAGCAAAGCACATGCCACGATTTGCAGGGATTTAAGAGAGAAGTTTTGATGCACTGACACGATTGACTAATCCCTATCATAGAATCAGAATCAGGCCGAGATCAGTTTACGATTTAAATTTAGGCCTATTTTAGAAATGGAATGCAATGCCTTTCTACTTCAGAAATACATTTCGCTAGGCCTAGCCATAACTTACCTGCTTGGTGTAGAAAAGCCTCAGGCATATTGTCAACAAAGAACTGACAGAGCGTATCAAGCAATCTTTGTATGTCTAAAAATTCATTCACATTTATTTTTCGTCCTTGACCTTGATTTGAATCATTTTAGAGGCAGGCAATTACTCAGGCCCCTGAATCTGTTTACCATGTTTACGACGGCTTCGTCCCCTGACAACAGTCAGACGATTATCATTTGATTGGCTAATTCGTAAGTGACACATCTCATCAATATTCATGACCTTATTTGGGGTGGCGGTTGGGGATCCCCGAAAGTCGAAGGGTTGGATTGATTCATTGTTTACAGCAATTTCACTGGGTTTAATTCTTCAGGGTGAAAAACCAAAATGATGGCCAAAATGTGTGCTTGCACAGTGTTTTAGGCAGTAAAACAATGACATTGTCAACATTTTTCACTCTTGAGACAAATTTTGAAGGGTGAAAATCAAAAGTGAAGGGTATTTCACCCTTTGTATAGGGTGAGTGAAAACACTGGTTTACCACAGGGAAGAACATCAATTGTTTACTAAATCTGAAATATATTCCTCTCAGAATCTCTTTAAAAGAAGAATTGTTATCTAATTATAAAAATATTTGATAATGAATGAGGTTAAATACTTTGTACCGGCTGATTTTCGGTTATTGTGGAAACAAATCCTTGGGTCTGAAACCATTTGTTTTGATTTTCCACAATTACCTCAACACAGCCAGTATGCAGTATTTAACCTAGCTAATCAAATGCATTTGAATAAAATGTACAAACAGTCAGCCAGCAGGTCACGCTCTGTGCACTGCAAGGTCATTTTTTCTTTTCACGGAATGTAGCTGGTTCATGCAAGCTCCGAAATTTTTCGAAATGTACAGAATGGAAAAGCTCACTTTAGATTGATTTCTCATAGAACCAGCGTGTGGTGGAAGACTGTTTAATTCACAGTTGTTTGGTTTATTATTTTCTGCAACCCCTCATATCAAATATTGTTACTTTTCTTGTTAGAAAAGGACTAATTAAAATATAGTGCCACAATTACTCCCCCTGACCCCTCTTTTATAGATCCCTATTATTGTGTATCTGTTATTTAAACCATGCACATGGCAACTTCAATGACGGAGAATAATCAACATAATGTCTTCTTTCTCATTTATACATGTCTGAAAAATCAATAGCCCATATTAAATTACTGCATGGTTTGAGTGAGTTAACACTAAAGCAAAATATGATGATGTTCCTAGTTTTCTATTGCCTACATGTATCATGTTCATGATTTGATTGCGATGTACATTGTACGGTCATATGACATTTACTGTCTATATATTCTGTCTGCGTTTAAATTAAACGGAAACAGAAAAATAATCTACAATGTATAATTTGATAAAAGGCTTTATTCATTTTATTATTTTAATTGTCTAAGGAAAAGCAATTTGTTTTTCTCTTTTTAGGGATGGGGTTTGTTACATCACAGCATTGGAACGTTAACAAATAACAACTTCAAGAAAAAATAATTTATAATAAGGCAAATAAAATAAAACATGTTATAAGCGTCCAGACTTTTTCAAAATAAGGAAGGAGGAGGAGGCTGTAAATGATATACACATGTACTGTACATGTAATGTGCAATCTTTCAATTACCGGTACACAGTTCCATTAGGCTTGTTTCTTTGAAAATTCACACACAGTTGCACAGACACAATCCATTAAATAGCAGCATTGTTACATAACACATCTTCTTATCTATTCATCCTCATCATAGTTTTTATTAATGGGTCATACATGTAAGTAGGGCGTTGGAGGAAGTAGGGGATGCACTCACATTTCAGAGGTGATGTATTCAGGCATTTCCATTGAGCATAATTGCTGTTAGATGTTGATACTCAGGCCTATAATTGCAGGGTGATATGGCAATTGGATGGAAGTTTTAGTTCTGAAAAAAAAGAGGAATACATAACAGTTTGGAGGAAAATATTCTATTTTTGAAAGGAAATTATTGTCACATTGGCAGGAAATTATTATTTTTACAGTCCTGATCAAACCCCATTTGTTTTTTTATGTTTTTTTTCTCCAAATGTAGGCCTACATGTACATGTATTAGCACTGTTTCTCATAAATCCGTATCACATTTTGAACAACACACACCCCCCCAAAAAAACAAAATAACTAAAACAAATAAAGTACCAAGAAAAATAAAACACAACAAAAGCCCCCCTTAAAACAAACTATACATAAATATAAAAAAAAATAAAAAAAATAAAAAGGTTAGGCTACGAAAAACACCAAACCTGTTTAACAGGCAAACAGACCTCTTTAATACATGTACATGTAGGTTGGGTCAGTCCGGCTTTTACCCCTTTCAAAATGCCCATAAAAAATATTAAAAATCTTTATACATTTTTCCATTTTTTGACATGCTAATTTTTTGTTGTGGGTATTTATTTGCATTTGAACATTTTTCCCCATCAATTTCTAAAAATAAATTGGGTTGGTCGGTGAGAAGACAACCACACTTAAATGATGACCTTTTTCGAACCTCCCTAATAAAACTATTTATTTCATGTTTGCAAGATTAACCAGCTATTTTTGGACTATGCCTCATACAAAGTACATGTCTGGTTAACTGGATTGGGTGTACCTTATTTAATTAACTAGTAATATACTGATATGTCATAAAACTGCAAATACTGTTTGCACATAAGGTGAACAAGCAATTATTAAACCAGTACAAAGTTCAGAATTGCTACATTTGGGACTGACTATACAAAGGCAGTAGAAACTGAAGCTGAACATGTATATAAGGCCAAGTAACAAAAATTACCGGTTTCACGTCCCCGCCTGCACCAATTTTTGACGCCGCTCCAATATTTTTGTTATTTGTTTTTCTCATAAATTCCTTCCAAATTCCAAAAAAAGTTCAAAACAAATAAATCAAAAATCATACCCGTCTTTGTTTGACAGGCCCTTTTGCAACAAAACAACAACTTCAATGGCTGTTTACAATGAGATGTAGGTCTTTTTGAAAAAAATGACTTTATTTCCTTGAAACATATGATTTTGACCTATACATTTCTATATCAAACTTCTTCTTTTTTTAAATGCTTAAAATAAATGATTTTTTTTGTGTGGTATTTTTCTCTATGTACAAACAGATGAAGTTTTGTTGCAAAAGGGCCTACATCCAAATTTTCAAAAAATGTAAACATATTTTTAAAAAAATTGAAAACTAGCACATTTGAAATGTATTTCAATTTCAATTAGTATGTAGTGTACCTCTTTCATAATCCATTCAGTTTTTCAATTGCTCAACTTGAATATTTAGAAACAGTTGTTTGACTTGTTCTCAATAAGAGCCAAAGTGGATGCAGGCCCTTTTGCAAAAAACCTCTTCATATAGTGATACGAAGATCGAAACAAAATTCTTGCAAAAAGCTTGTTATTTGGCTTCTGAAAAATAACAACAAATCCAAAAATAACAAATAGTAAGGGCCGCCCTCACTGATTTTTAAAAAAGTCCGGACAAGAAACACATTATTTGTGTTACTTGGTCTATAATTTAAGAAAATATTGATGAATATTGATCTTCTTATCAACAGGAATTTCTCGAAATGTATAGCCTGCCCCCTTTTGTCCCTAAAAATTTGTTATCCAGGTGATTGTGAGGGGAGGGGGAAGAGGAGGGGGGGGGGGGGGGGGGGGGGGGGGTTGGCCCTATACAAAGGTTGGTATGAATTGGTATCATTTTCAGGTACAAACTGTTAGAGAATGGAACAAGGATGCTTTCAGGGCAACTATTAATGCAACGTAATACTTTCAGGTATAATTGCTAGACTTTAAACAAGTCCATATCAGATTAAAGTGTAAAGACTGTTTAAAGCAAGATTTGTATCCAGGCTAGTCGGTTTGTTACATTTAGCAGTTGTGCCATTTTCTTCAATCTGCACAGGTTCATACACAACATGATAAAATACATGTAATATTGTAATAAAAGGAAGTTAAACAAATTATAGAATATAAAACTTCTATGTTTACATTACAGGCGTTATCGTTTGAACACATATGTACAGACTTATAATAACTTCCTATTATAGTTGTCTAGTAAACAATGCCCAGTACTAAATATATTAAGTTGTGGTACAAAGTTTGCTTTCTATTCTATGTAAATAAATTTCAGAATAAAAATATAATAGCGCAAATTGTGTTTTTAAAAGTTCGATTTCTGTGAAAGGCTGGTTACCAACCTTTTTAACAATTTGCCTGATAACTGTAACAAAACACATTTACCCTAACCCATACATAGCACAAAATACCATAGCGTTTTAGACTTAGAGTACACGCCACCAAATACTATTTTGCATTTTGGCCATACACGGCAGTGTTTGAAATTAAGATTGACCCCATCATAAGTCTAAATTTAACATCCTAGAAAGGTAAAAGGTAGTGCTGTAAATGTACCAAAATGTTTCATAATTTGGCATTTGTAGGTTATTTCCTTCACAGTCCACATTAGGCCCAACATATCTAGCTTTTTCTTGAATAATAATAATATCATTTTACACGATTTCACTGTTTCCACCAATTTAGAGCTAAAACCCCTGATCTAAGAATATAGGCAGCCTGTCGAACCTAAGATAGATATCATTGGCCCGTAGCGGGAAAAAATGCTGGTTCCCCTCTACAAAAGTGATTGTTTTTAAGCAGAAGACATAGATCTTCAATAAAAAACAATGATTTGAATGAACCAGTTTGCTCTAAAGGTGAAAAAAATTAACATGAACTTGACCTCTTTACCACACAAAGCAATAGGGAACTGATTTGGTGGTGTGGGACCATTAACTACATGTAGTAGGGTGGATGGGGGTAATATGGGACACTTAAAAGTTATTCAGCTTACAGTATTTATATAGAACTTACCATGCTATGTTTTTGTGTGATTCGGGGGAGGGGGAACAAAGTATGAAATTTTACCCAAAATACTATCGCCAGCCCACCCAGATTAGACCCAGGACAATCCACACACTACCACCGCTCCCAAGGCTGCCCAGGGCAGCGATTTCGTACCCACATATAAGCTTGGACGATGATGTCATCGAATCAATATTCTTAGCATGCGTGTGGAGATCGATAGTAGTCACTGGTCGTAGTGAATCGTAGTGTTCAGGAAGGTTAGGGTTTGGCCTAGTCTCATTGCGTTATTTATTAAAATAAACAAAAAGTGTGGGGAGGGAGGGGGGGGGGGGGGGGAAGGGAAGGATCGAAGAAACAAAGACTGACAAAAAACATCTGTGCTGGAGAATAAAAATTGGGTCTGGGAAAATTAGGTTTGCCGTAAAAGTAATCAAATGGGTTTGGGTTCAGGGCTAGCTGGGACAGGAAAGTCTGGGGCTGGGAGAAAAATATCTTGCTCTGTAGTACTCAATGAAATACAAACTTTGATGTTTTGATGTCGTTCACTGGAATTTGCACTGATGTTGAGAATGTCTGGAGTACATGTTAAACATAGTTCAACTGATCCCTACTTGATGAAATTAAAAAATGAACATTGGGAAAAGATAAATAAATAAAGAAGTAAAAATAAAATACAGAATGTAACCAACCCATCACATTAAAACAGACAATAGTTGTTGATGGCAACTTCCATTGCAGAAAATAAAATGAGAAAATGGGTATCATTGCAAAGAGGTGAACTAAGTGCGGGTGGTGTGCTGCATTTTAACTTTTATAACAGGATCGCCAGGGTTCAATTGATGGTTGAGGTAATGATTATTATGAATAATGAACATTTTTTTGGAAGCTAGACTGGATTTTAAGTCTTTAATAAATGGTCAAGTAAAGAAATTATTTATTACATTGTATACAATGTCATGAAATTGTACCCTCTATTGCCGTATCAATCATTATTATTTGTGAGCTACACTGGCTCCCTGTTCGTTCAGCAACGCTTGCAATTTACAAAATAGCTCTGCTCACATTCAAAGCATTGAACAATATGGCACCAGCATATATCACAGAACTCCTTACCAAATACACTCCCGGGAGAGCTCTTCGCTCTTCCTCTCAAAATCTTATTCGCATTCCGGCTACTGGAAACACACATTTTTACAATTAACAGAACTTTTGCAATCATGGCACCAAATATTTGGAACAGTTTACCATCATTATATTAGCTCAATGTCATCTCTTGGCCAATTTAAGAAGTGTCTCAAGACTCTCATCTTTAAGTCCATACATAAGTGTCTTATTGATTAGTATATTGTTTTGTAAAATAATTGTGTAGGCCCTCTGTATTTTTGAATGCAATTTCTGTATGTCTGTCATTATATTTTTGTATTTATGTATTTGTACTTTTACAATCATACATAATCAACATTTATAAGGCGCCTTTTCTCTTTGTAAAAGCGCTCTGAGAACTTATTGTAAGGCCAGGCGCTCTATAAGTATTTTGCATTATTTGTATTATTGTATCTTTATATTCTGGTAACGTGTACAGTATTAACATCAGATGATTTTCTATTTCTTTTTTTACCAGACATTCTTGGGTCTACAGCTTTTTCATTTGTTAAAGCCGACGTAAATGGAAATATACAGGTATGTATTCTCAGTGTCACCCCAAGTTGGTGAAGGGAAGAGAGATGAATGGGGCAACCTGTATCCTCTAGTGTTTCATTTCTAATTTTGCACACAGACTCTGATATTATGGTATGCACCTTTAATTGCGACCAAAGAAGTTTCCCCGGGAATGACAATTTCAATTCTAAAATATTTACCGTTTAAAAAATGTAAAGCGGCGTGGGGGGAGTCTGAGGGGGGGGGGGGGGGGGGTGGTTAAAGTATCTATTATACACACAGCAAAAAGTTTATTTAATAAACTTCAAATTCATATATTACAGAAAGTCATCAAGTATGTATCAATATCAATATCAAAATCAAAATCAATCTCTCTTCCAGCATTCAATTAAGATATCAACATTCATACACACTTATTATCATCAAGTTAACAATCGCTGTACTGTGCAAGAAATTAACACTCCTCCACACATTCAAATTTGGAGCAGTTCATCGATCTCAAAGATCATTTGACACACAAAAACAGTCAATTTTAGGAAGGTTTGGGTTATTTTTTCAGTATTATTTTACTCAAGTACATTGTATGTGTCAGAGTTATATAAACAACCGGCAAGAGATTCTGATTTTCGTAACTTTTATTACTATGATTCCGCCTCTTTTTCTAGAAACTTTTTACTAGATTTCGAGAGAACCCAGAGAGATTTAGCACACTAACAAGAATGGTATTGGATGAAATAGAGCAGGGCACAACAACGAAAGCAAATTCAGCTACAGATGCATTATTATGGCTAACAAGGTAGGTGTTTGGTTTATATCCCTTACCCCAAATAGCTGCTACAAATTCAGTAATTTCATGACCGTGGAAGAGCGAACGTTCGTTTGTCATTGGATTTGTCTTCTAAAAGGTTTAACCACTTCCCAGCTAACTGTAGTGCACTGCAAGTGAAAGCTGTGTGCTGAGCCAATACAAGGTCATGCCACTGCTATACTAGCTACTGCATGAAGTGAATTTTTTTTTCAATTTCGAGGTCTGATTCAACCTCTAATTCATCGAATTCCGAACCAAAACAGGATTCAGAATCACTCCCAAAGTCATCCTGATATTCCTCACTGTTATCACTATCACTGTCATCATTGAAATCCCGTGATTTATCAACATTTCTTTGGTCAGAATGCTTGCGATTCTGTGCGATCGTAAATTTACGTAAACAAATGTGACTTTCAACTTTGACCCGCTGTATTATTTTTCCTATCCATCGTTTACACAAATGAAATAGTGCCCTCTGTTGGCCATTTATTTATCTTCAAGCAGTCGTGCGAATGGAGTCTCCAGCAGGTGTAGGACGCATTTTATAAAGGTTTTAAAAATCGGACTTTTGGCACGTCCATTGACGTGCTCAGCACAGCGCTATTGACTCATTCAGCACGTCTATTGACGTGCTCAGCTGGGAAGTGGTTAAGTAAAAATAAATAAGCGAGGGTGTCCTTCGCGAGGAGGTCTAAAAGTTATTATTACAAGGGTCTAATTCCAGAAAGGTTCAAATCTTTGCGAAAACCCCACCAATGTATTCCTTGTACGATAAAGATTCAGACAAAGTATAGTTTGACCTATCTCTGATGTACCATTCTTAAGTTATAAGCAAAAAGGTCAAAGGTCAACCCGGGTTGCTTGCTTAGAAGTCTTCCCTCTACCTTATCGTGCCACAGAGTCTGCTTCAAAAATCTACCAGCACCTAGTAGTATACACATGGTATTTTGTAGTACTCATGGACGTTAGGGTTATGTGACCAAATGCACGTCCACTCTATAGGTGGACAGACCTTTGGACAGACCTTTCTAAGGTGTTTTCCCTCCCTACCCTCTTCCCATGCTCCCACAAAAAAAACCCAAACAAAACAAACAAACAAACACCCAAAACAAAACAACCAATAACAGTTGGTGCAAATTGAGTTATGTGGTTTATCTTAGTATCTTTAGCCTTTACCATTCTATTGTTAGCAGTTAGTAAACCAATGCTTTCCTATTGGGTTGTATTTTACTTTGCTGGCATTTCATTGTTTCTGTTGACATTTATTTCTTGATTTTATTGTATGTTTCAGGGGTCTAAATTACATGAGCCTTTTTATATATAATATGCTTAATGATGAAAAGGAGAATGAAAGTTTAAAGCCAGTAATGCAAGAGGCTTACAACAAGGCACTTAAACCGCATCATCCATGGATAGTTTATAACGGCGTAAAGGTAAGAGGACTTGTATATTACTATTAGTAGAGTCATATCCAATGGTGACCACAAGAGCAAAGGACGGTTTGATGATGGATTCTGGTACTTAAAGCAGTGTTGTAAATTTGTTTTTGGCATATGATGGGGGGGGGGGGGGGGGGGGGGGACGACTGCCTGGTGCGTCAGCTCTAATTTAGCGCTTGCATACATAGGGGTGTCTGAAGGTATGTGCTCCATCAGAAGCTGAACATTTTTGTATTTTTGAAACTGGATTTGTGCAACTTGGAAAATTTGCCAATACATTTATATCATTCACAGCTATTACAGTGATAATTCAATCATGCACATACTGTCAAATACTATCATTTCACGGATACTTTATTTCAAGAATATAAAATAACTGCTATTTTACTAGCGGGCATTTAATTTCACAAATCTGGAAATGTAACTGTTACATAAAAGTCCAATAGTCTATGAGATGTTTTCAACAGATTAAAATCAACTTTTGCCTTTTGACCCCCTCCTGTCCTAGAGTTTGTCCAAACATATTTGAGGGTATAGAAGTTTTTTAAGTCTTTTAAGAATTTATTTAAAAATACACTATAGAACCCGAATGTCATCGAGGCCCCTTGAGGCCACAGAACCACTGGATATGACGCTACTCAGTGTTATTCATTAAAACACCTCAGAAACCATACCAAGTATTTGAGAATAATATGGTAAACCAGTAGAATTCTTTCTGCCTCCCAACTTGCCAATTGGAGATTGTTTTTTAAGACAAAGATTGTCATCAGATATTGTGAACATTGATTTCTTATTCAGTTTTAATTAATACTTCTCAATCATCATGCTTGAGAAATTGGGACTTGAACTGTAAGCCTTAATATGTATTTCTATTACTTTCTCCATCATCATGCTTGAGAAATTGGGACTTGAACTGTAGGCCTTAATGTGTATTTCTATTACTTTGATACCAATTGTCCTTGATAGCTCAGTTGGTAGAGCTTCGAACAAGTAAACGGGAGGATCAGGGTTCAATTGCCTGCCCACAAAATGATTATTCATTATTCATTTCTTGACCACGAGGAATAGATTACTTATTGACATGGATATTTTAGTGTCAATCATGAATGCTTTTGTGCTCTCTTTCAGATTGCTTTCATGGCTATGCCGTACCGTAAAGATGTGTTAGCCAGCCTGAGTAATGAAGAAAACAACAGACCCATGGTGATCAAAGATATCACAGACTATCAGAATCTGCTCAAGTCCCAAGTAGATACAATTCGAGAATTTTATCAATCAAATTCTCTCTCTGTTATATAATGTATTTTATGGATGGTAATGTATTAAATAAGTGTTAGTAGCAAATTTATGCAGGTGTCAATGTGAATCTTGAACCTACCCTCCTAAGGATTAGAATTTCTAATATTTTGCTAAGTGTTGTTTTTCAATGCTGAATATTGACCTAATTTATATTTTGAACAGGTGAATCTATATTTCAGCTCCTCCTATATATTATTATAGAACGAATATAGTGCACTGAAATAAATCTTCACCCAATAAATTGCAGAAACGAAAAAATCTTAACTTATTTTTCCTGAAGCAAGATGAATAGTCTCTTTAGGAGGGTAGGTTCAAGATTCAAATGGACACCTGCATTAATATGTGACTCGTCACATCAAAAAGCGGACACGTTGGAGGCATGACTGCAATGTGAGATTGATAAACTATTATACTGTGTGTTTTATTTATGCGCATTACGCATCAAGGGGTCTGGAATCGACCATTTACAAGAAAAAGGATACTTTTGTCAACATCGTTGATTTTTACCGAAATTCTGTCAGGATTTATACGTTTATGGGTCAAATTGGGGGAGAAATACAGGCAAAATCCTCATTTTATGGTAAATTTTGTCTTCAGAGGTAAGCATTTAGAGGGTGTTTGATTATTCTTTGGTCACGCATGCTTACACCATGATAGTTGACTTCCACCCGGATTGATATTAGTTGAAAGAGCACATGTGAGCTTTAAAATAATGTTTTGTTGATGGGAATCATGAATCACACTTTCATACCACAAAAGTATTACTTTCTATTATTTTCCTGTATCAGTTTAAATTTTGTTGTTGACCTCTATCTCAAAACTGTGTTTGCTGACAAGTTCTTTATGACGTGACTGGTGATCACATATAAGAAATGCAGGATATGTTAAAAAGGAGTAATCTACCATGAACATAGATTATGAATTGAATTTTTCAACATGATGCATCCAGCCCTTGAATTGTTTTGCTCCCTTAGCACTTTCCACGCGGCTACTATTTTTACCATACACAAAAAAGATTTTTCAGAAACCTTTCACAATTTTCAAAGTGTATCTCAAAGATTACTGGCCCAATACTAGGCATGTTTGTATTTATTTCAAGGCATTTCTCATGGTGATTCTAAATAATGGTAATGAAATTCAATAATTTTGACATTTTTTAAACATTTTGTGAAATTTTGGAATGTCGTCTGCAGCCGCCTGCCGCATGGAAAGTGTTAGTAGGGGCACATTTGCAGCTCACTTTTCAAGTAAGGATACAATTTATATTTGGAAACAAATTGATGAACTTAAAAACAAATTATATCGCAATATTTTACCAGAGTTTGTAATTTGGGTGCAAATTACAATGTGATATGAGAAATGTTGAGGGCTGGATGCACTACGTGATGATAACAGAATCCACCTGAATATGCAGATTGGTGACCCACAATAATGTCCCATGAACAGTGACGAGGGGCCCTTAAGCTCAGCCACCTTTACCACTCACGGATTCAGGGCATCACCATCAATATCCAATGATGTCATCAAGCATGCTCCAGTCAAGAAATGGCTTGGAACAGAATCAAGTATGATCCACTGATGAGGAGAACAACAAACCTGTATTGAATTGAAAACAGTCAAGTTCATCTTTCTTGGGTCAGAAAATGTATACAACAATTTTCTTGGATTCCAGATGAAATTGTATTAAATAATAGCTTAACCTTTTAATCTGTTAAAATGATAAATTGTGGCCATAAAGGCTTTATTGTCACAAGAGTACCTCATAGAGAACTATAATCAAATCAAATAATTGTCGATGATTTCAAATCATTCCCTCTCGTCATCTGCATGACCACAACAGCATTGTGCGCCTGTTGTTTTTGGAATGCAGTGCATCGTAAGACCACGTTAAACCTTTGGATGAACACGAGCGCCCAGATCACAACGCTCTGATCGACAATTGTTTGTTTTGATTATAGTAAATATACACTGTACATCAAAAGTAACTTATCAAACTTTAGGAGGACACTTACTGAAACACATCAAGGCAAAATAAAAAACCAGGTGAATTTAGGCTCTGATTACATAATTTGACCATAAAATGTGTGTCTCTACGTGTTATTCCTTGATTTGATTACTGTAATGAGACTTTATGATACCAAGTTAGGAATATTGACGACATTGACTGAACCCCTAATGTTTGATAAGTTTCTTTTGATTGACAGTAACAAATGACAGCCATTGTAGATATTGCCTTTTTCACATACTATGAGAAATAAGTCTAAAAAGGCATCCGTTCTAGCTGCCCTTTGTTACCAATAGTTTACCAATGAGTTTTGATTCAGCATATCTACACATTGTTGTTTATAATACTTAATACTATAGTCTATTTGGCCAACAGGAGACAGTGACGTAACTGCATATTCTACTAATTGCAGCACATAACGTGCTGGCCTACTCAAAGCGCTGGCGTATACACACGAGCGTTGAAAGACGGAAGATACATACGCGTGCGTAACACCTGCGCCTGTTAAGTTACGTCACTGTCCGGAGGAAGCCAAATAGAGTATAGTAACAGCAATTGCAGATAGGGCCTTGGCTCTAAACTAAATATTTGTAGTAATATATTATAATTCCTCATGTGGGTGGATGTTTATTTATATAAGACATTTTAAAATGCAAATATTTGTAGTTATATAATCATGAGGGGATGTTGATGTTAAAATGCTTTCATAAATGGTCAGGGTGACTCACAGTTATAGTACAGCACCCCGTTCTGTAGTTTACAGCTAACATATAGAAACAATTTTTAAACAATGCACATTTGATTTGTTGTGACAGATGACATTGAATATGTCAAAATGTTGAAAGAATAATTAACCTGTATAGATTCAGTAATTAGAGAATAAAATATGGACATTTATCCATTGTCACACAATAGTCTGGCAACCAAAACAAAATGTCCATCTTTTATTCTCTTTCCAATGCATAGTATCATATTTATATCACATTCCAAATTACTTATTCATGTAAAGTGACAGCAATCTTACCCATCTTTAAAATAAACGAATCCAGACTTCTTTTCTTTGTGGTACTGTGCTTTCGAGCGTGGGTATTGACTGCGCCAAACAGGCACGAGCAGCCTGGGTGCGGCGCTTTGAAGTGGATGCAGAACGCTGAAAACACTCGTTTGGCCCTGATGTCGGAATTGCCATCCATTTGGCATTAGGGCCTGAAATAAGGCAGCAAAAAATTCAAAACATCCAATCAAATGCCACATTTTTGATGATTTACATATTAAACCACTCCCACTGCATTACAATATGTCAATATACATGTAAGTAGGACTATGTTTCTTCTGATTTCAAATCTATAAAACTAATACAACTGAAAAGAGGAATTTTGACTGTCTCTATAAAGTCTGAAACTGAGGTCTATGAGTTCTATGTGACAAATATGACACATCACATTATAAGGTACATCTACCCATCCAGATTCTTTAGGAGATATGAAAAGTAAAAGAACTTGTGAAAAGAATAACAAGAAATACATCTTTTCCTCATATTACGAAAAAAACACCACCCAGATATTGTCGAAATCATCTATTTTTCTGAGGTACCTTTTGATATGATGTTTCACATATTTCAAGGATATTGGATATCAGTAATGGTTTAAAAAGATAACAGCAAGATTGTCATGGTTGAATCATTTTATATATGATTCATAAGAACCATTATTAGTAAAATATTGTCCTTAATATTAGTGTTAGTACAATGTTTCATTCAAAATTGACTTGACCTCTTAAGGTTCTCATGTAAAAGTAGTAATTTTCACGCTACATCAATGTTATGAATACATTCTTAATTTTATAATGTCATAGTCCTATGTAAAGTAACATGAAAAGGTTTATTTTGTTGACATGTTTGTTTATCCGGTTTGTCTGCGTGAACATATGCAGGAGTCCAGATAAGACCAGAACAAAGCCAAATTGCTTGCATCAGGCTAAAAGGTTTATGCCGAAGTGCACATAATCATTTGAATTTGGTCAAGCCTGAAGAACTAATAAAAAGGTGCAAATTAAACATTTCAACTGCATCATATTATAAAGGTCTAGACAAATTCCAGATATAGAAATTTAAATAGACAGCATACTGGTGACTGGTCTAACTGTTCCATGCATCGCTGAACTGTAGGGAAATTAAGATTCATGTTCAGTCAAGCATGACAGATATATCATTTCTGGTAGGAATCTATTGATTGAAATCATGAATTTAGAATAAAATACCAGTGGATTCTATTGAGATGTAATGAGTTGTACAATTTGATAGAAATCTGCTTTTCTAATTTATGCGATAAAAGAAATGACAAATTTGATTTAGCATCCTTGTTGTACAAGAGAAAATAATTTGTAATAATCTAAATTCAAGGACAACAAAGCCATTTATTTGTATTCTTAATTATTGCAATAGCGCTGATGGCTTGATTAATGAGTTTATATTAAATTCTTTTATTGCTGTGAGGGGATTTGGAATTGTTCTCCAGGTTTTTTTTATTTTTAATCTTAACACTTTCCACATGGCACAATGTTTCAAAAATGTCACCATATTTGAAATCAGCAAGAGATATGCATTATAATAAGTACAAACATGCCTAGTATTGGTTCAGTAATCCTTGAGATAGACCTTGAAAGTTAGGAAAGGTTTCTGAAAAATATGTTTTGTATGGTAAAACTAACAGCCGCGTGTAAAGTGTTAATGATGAGGATAAATATGGAAAAAGTGAAGAATATGAATTCTTGCAGAATGGACGGACACCCTTATATTCAATTGCATATATGCATAATGTAAAGCAACAAGAGTTGTCAATTTCTAATATATTATTAATAATTTGCAGTATTAGATAGAAATTGTGGCAATAGAATCTGCAATCTATAATAGAATCTGCAATCTATAATAGAATTTGCAATCTATAATAGAATCTGCAATCTATAATAAAATCTGCAATCTAGTATAATAGAATCTGCAATCTATAATAGAATCTGCAATCTATAATAGAATCTGCAATCTATAATAGAATCTGCAATCTAGTATAATAGAATCTGCAATCTATCATAGAATCTGCAATCTATAATAGAATCTGCAATCTATAATAGAATCTGCAATCTATAATAGAATCTGCAATCTATAATAGAATCTGCAATCTATAATAGAATCTGCAATCTACAATAGAATCTGCAATCTATAATAAAATCTGCAATCTAGTATAATAGAATCTGCAATCTATAATAGAATCTGCAATCTATAATAGAATCTGCAATCTATAATAGAATCTGCAATCTAGTATAATAGAATCTGCAATCTATCATAGAATCTGCAATCTATAATAGAATCTGCAATCTATAATAGAATCTGCAATCTATAATAGAATCTGCAATCTATAATAGAATTTGCAATCTATAATAGAATTTGCAATCTATAATAGAATTTGCAATCTATAATAGAATCTGCAATCTATAATAGAATCTGCAATCTATAATAGAATCTGCAATCTATCATAGAATCTGCAATCTATAATAGAATCTGCAATCTATAATAGAATTTGCAATCTATAATAGAATCTGCAATCTATAATAGAATCTGCAATCTAGTATAATAGAATCTGCAATCTATAATAGAATCTGCAATCTATAATAGAATCTGCAATCTATAATAGAATCTGCAATCTAGTATAATAGAATCTGCAATCTATAATAGAATCTGCAATCTATAATAGAATCTGCAATCTATAATAGAATCTGCAATCTAAATATAGCTACGTATAGCTAAGAATATTTTAATAACATGTAATATTGATATAATTAATATTAATAATATATACTGGGTGAATCTAAAACAATTGTGCTTGGATTGAAACAGCTATTTGACCTTGATGTGTGCATTGAACAATAAAATGGTTGTTGTTTGTATAAAGAGTAATTAATGTAGTTTATCTTCCCCAAAGATGAAAGTAATCTACTGATAAATAAGCAAACTGTGATAAGTTTTGTAAGCTGACCGCATTCCAATGGGATTTACACACAGTAAATCGGTTTTGCTAAAATGTTCATTATAATCACACCAATTGTCAAAATGTTCCCGAAATATTAATTCTTTAACTCTGGGATAAGCAGTTAATCTTCTGATACCAAAGTGTCAAATGAAAAGGCAAATCTGAATACCTGCACATCACCAGTCAACTTGCAAGAAGTGGAGGCACGTGTCTGAGACGAAGTGACATCCTTACTCCACAACAGGGAAATGGGTAGGCGAGCTGTTCGCAACATGCTGGACAGGGCACACACATGTCTTCCGCAAAATGATGGCCATGTCGAAGGAAGGCTTCCTTAAAAACTTATAAATATCAACAAACTGAAGTAACTGGTTTCTATTGTAAAATGCAAGGAAACTAACATTTTATTTTATGTCTCACAGAACAACTTTGATCAGAAGAAACACTGAACTCAGACCATATAATTTGTGAACCTGGCAAATATTTTCTTGTGAATGACTTCTAAGTGCAATTCTCTAGAAACAAATTGTCTACAGAACATTTCATTTGTGCAATATTTTAGTATAATTATTAATTAAGTATTATCATCTGAACTATTTATTTCTAGTGTTTTAACCACCTTTGGCTCATTGAATATGCCAGGAACCTATAATAAATTACAGGCACAATAACGTCTTGTTTGTAAACTCTCACTCCATTTCATCATGCTACAGTAATATTCATGTCTTACTGTGTAAATCCCATTGGAATGGCGAAATATGTGGTCAGCTTACAAAACTTGTCACAGTTTGCTTATTGTTCAGTCGATTACTTTCATTTTTTGGGAAGATAAACTAGATTAACCACACTTTATACAAAACAACAACAATTGTATGGTTCAATGCATACATCAAGATCCAAATGGCCGTTTCAATCAGCGCACAATGTGTTTGGATTCACCCTGTATATATACACTGAGCCAAAAAAGAAACTTATAAAATTTTAACAGATCACCATAGGGGCAGTGCACATTTCTCTTGTGTCATTGAAGCAAACAATTGGTTATTGACTGCCATTTGAAGCGATACATTGCAGTAATATTGTATCCAAATTTGGTACATTTTCATGCACAGAATATTATTTGGTGATCTGTTAAAATTGTATAAGTTTCTTTTTTTTTATAAGTTTCTTTTTTGGCTCAGTGTATATGCAGTAGTGGAAATGGCCACATGACTTTCCACCCGGGGTTGAAGATCATGTGTGTCACAGCTCTATTGATAATATTGTATGTTCTGATCATACAGTAGTATAGCTTTATTCCATAATAATAAGAGCGATTAAAATCATGTCTTGGCCAGTTCACCCCTCGCTAGTCTAGTGGTTGACTTACATGCTTTACAATGCAGAGGTTCGATTCCCAGGACCACTTTTTCAACTGATTTATTTCTTTTTATAAAAGTTGGGTTAGAACATAGACGGTAACCGTCTATGGTTAGAAATATTCGAAGTCCACAAAGTGTGTAGTTCCTAGTCAACCCCAGGTGGAAAGTCATGTGGGTATTTCCATTGCTGCGTATATATATTGAGTGATTCACTGTAATATCTGCTACAGAGCTGCTAACACTTCCTGATCCTGCAGGAGACTCCTGATAATAGACTGATCTGGGCACACAAATTTGACAACCTTTCTGATTGGGGAAATATTTGATCTACTACATTGCATGTTATTTTTCCAATCTCCCTGATTGGGGAAGAGAATCTTCCTGGATACAAATGTTGGCAGCTCTGCTATAGTTTAATTGCTTCCAAATTGGCGATAAATATTTGATAAGATGAGATAATATCTCTCCATGTGCAAAAGTAATCCAAGGTTACATGCCCGATTATAGCCACATGCACACAGATTTGGCTGCATGTACGGGTTATGTATATGATGCACAACATGCTTGATGCCTTCACGCGTGCCCACATCCTTCAGAACTCATTCGCTGCTGTAAGGAGGCTTCGCAAGTTTGGAACAGATCAAACTATACTAGCAAATTGGATGTAACAGATGCTTAGAAACATTTTATACAGGGTGATTAATTAATTGACAGTATAATGCTGTTTATAATGTGCAAGAACTAGGCACTTTAGCTCAAGATAGAGAGCACTTGTGGTTGCCTCTTCAAGTTAAAGGATAATGATGATGAAGATTAGGATAATAATTGTGATGTGATTTACACAAAATCAGTCGGGATTGGATGTATGTCAAATTTCAGGTTTTTGAGTAACATCTAAAAGAATGATTGTCCAATGGTGTTCACATTCTATTTTATTGATATTGGATATTTGTATTCAAGTTGTGATTTCTTTTCTTGAAATCATGGAAGTTGATTTGTTCACAGCTGTATAAGCTGAAATTGTAACAGTGATTTTGATTTTGTGCAATGTTACACATCAATAAAGACACAAATTGTATGTAAGACTTGCTCCAGTATCCAGAAATTCAGCAACTCACAATTTTTTTTCAAAAGGCTGGACCGTGGGAACAAGTCTGCACACAGAAATATACTTTTGCAGTGATCTGATACATATTTTAACCATTGTTTTCTCAGTTTTCACTGTTGCCCAGTCCCATTTGATTTGGGTAGAACACTTCACAATTCCCTTTAAAAAAGTAACTTGTTTTTTGTGACAGGTTTTTTAAGAATTGTGATACTTGCCTTCAATGTAGGTACAGGGTGTCTCATAAGTAATATCACTCAAGGCTAATAATTTCTTGTCAAAAGCAAACCAATACAGTGCCCATCCCTATATATATATATAAGTGTGATGATCTATATAAATAAGATATTACTAAAACAGTATATAAAAAAATATAGTAGAAAAATATTTATGAAAATGGTGAACAAAATTAACATGATTCAAAACAATAATGATGGTAGAAATCGATGTGCCTATTTAAAAGAGAATTTGATGGGTGTTAATTATATTTATATGTATACAACATAAAGGTATAAATTAAATAAACAAATAAGAAAGTGTTTTTTAAATATTTGTATGTAACAAGTAATACTTATACAGTGTAAATTTACCCAGAGCAACAAAAACAAATCATAATTTTGACCCGTCATGTAAAAAGGTATGAAGAGGAGCATAAGCATAGAAATGCAATAAAGAAGTCTTACTGCTTAAACCATGTGTAGCTGAGCTGTTCCATATGACATCTACAAAAGTGTAACCTAAGTAAACCTCATATATATCAAAATAGAATGGTAAACAAGTTTCTTCAAAACCAAAACAAAGCCCCTAAACATATGACTTGCTACGTGGCGTCATCTGCAATCATGGTGTAAACAAATGTGATATGGGCAAAAACATTCTGTTTGTAGATCGTCCCATGTACGCACACTTCAAAAGCATGTCTTGGTACAACCAGACATCTGTGCCATAGAAAACAGCAATGGTGACAAATTCAGAATTTATTTCGATATGCAGGAGGTGCTTTGTTATTGTTATAGGCCTAATTGCAACCATTGTGATAGTTTTTGTTATATCATGATAGGCTTGATTTCAACCATGTGATAGTTTTTACTATCATTATGGCTAGAAAAGAATAATGTGATATCATGATATCATGAATATAAAACAAATACTGAGTAAAACTATACCACTCAGTCCAATTTGGATTATTCCATTACACTCGGCTTCACCTCATGCAATGGAAAAATACAAATTTAGGCCTCGTGATATAGTATACAAATAGTCAATGCCTGAGAGTGTGTTAGTAAAAACTATATCACAAGGTCAAATTTGGATTTTTCCATTACACGAGGCGCAGCCGAGTGTGATGGAACAATCCAAATTGAACAAACAAAAGGCATTCAATATTTGTTTTATATCATGATATCGCATTATTCTTTTTCAGCCATAATGATAGTAAAAACTATCACATGGTTGAAATCAGGCCTATCATGATATAATTTGTATTCATACACTCTATGTAGTGTTGAACCAATCAGGAAGCCGGAATTACAAATACGCGGAGTGCATTGAAAGTGTGCACTCCGCGTGCGCGCCGTTCAATATGCGCATGACGCGCTTTGTTTTGATTCGTTCTTCAGTTATCGCGGGTTCGCCGATTTTCACTTTAGGTGTTAGCAAACGTGTTAACATGTTTTTATTCGTTATTACATAGATCAAAATATGTTCAAATAGTGAATTGTGATTTGAATAGTGTCGTGTATGAATTAGGTCAATACATGCGCATGTTTTGTCTCTCGAAAAATTAGAAAAATCAATGCACTTGCGCAAATGTTGATATGCTCACAATAGCACTCCCCCTGCGGGGTCGTGCCATTATTCACACATCAACATCAGCGCGTGTGCATTGATTTGTCTAATTTCTCTCGAAACAACACATACGCATTTATTGACCTATAACTATCACACTCTCGGGCATGCAATGTGTATACTATGACAAGGATGAAAAGAGATTATGTGATATCATTATATATATCAAACAAATATTGCCTGCCTATTGTTTGTGCAATAGTAGAACTATTACTTGAACTAAGTTGTATTGGTTCAATATATTTGTATAAAATCAGTTTGATGACTATTGTAAGCTTAAAATTACATCATACATTATGTCATTCATCATGGTAATAAACGAGGCAATTATATTCCATCATATCGCAAGAAAAGTTTTACCACGGACAGGTTAATAAGAATAGAATTGGATAAAGTGTTCTTAAAACCAGGTATGCATCAACTACACAGTCAAATTATGCCTGAATAATGCGTTTATTCCATCAACGACTTGAAATGTGCGTGGAACCTGAAGTACACTCTTTCCGACTTTTAACATTAAAAAACGGACATGTGATGATTATATTTATTTTAAATCAATGGTACCATTCACAACACATAAGCCATGCATATGTATGACATAAATGTAATGTGGCCAATGAGTGGTTCATCTGCTTTTATTCATATGGTTGGATATGGTTAAGGCGACAAAATATTCCCCTGTTCTACGGGCCCAACTGACCCATTTTTTCAAATTTAAAAAAAATTGTTTTGAAAATATTATAATTTGTTTGAAATTTTTGATTTTTTTGTGATAATTTTGACGTTTTTGTAAACATATTGAAAAACAAAACAAAAAACACCCGACTGACCGCCTGCCTACCTGTGAGGTCTGTTTGCCCGTAGAACAGGGTTGGGGTTTTCGTCGCCTATTGGAAGATTTATTTAAGAGTCCGTAAATTGTATTTTGTATAAAATTAAATTGAAGGCTTGAAGAGCGAGAAAGAGGGGGAGAGAGAGAAGGGAGAAAGGTGGTTAAGTAAACACAACACAAAAAGTAAGTCCCCCTCTCAAAATTTTGTCATAACATCGTAAGGTAAAATATTTTACCAATAAAACTTAGTTAGAAATAATCCTATGACTGTTTCCTAAGTGGTGTTTGAAAATGAAAGATGTCCATGACTTCATGGCTGAATGAGCTCAAATGGAAGACAAAAACTGCCCTTCTCAAAAGTCACAACTCACTGTGCTAATATCTGAGCCAAGAAGTGGATTTACATGGCTGAATGGTCATGAATTGATTACACATTACAGTAATATTCGCTCAACCACAGGTGTTTTTCCATTAATAAGAAGCAATTCATAAACTTTTGTGACTTTTGAGAAGGGTAGTTTTTGTCTTCCATTTGAGCTGATTCAGTCATGGACATCTTTCATTTTCAAACAACACTTAGCGAAACAGTCATAGGATTATTTCTAACTAAGTTTTATTGGTAACATTTTTTACCTTACGATGTTATGACGAAATTTTGAGAGGGGGACTCACTTTTGGCGTTGTGTTTAGATCAATAACTTGCCAGGAAAGTGGTAGACAAAATATGTGTGTGAAACATTATGATTCAATTTGGATCAAGACCTAATCACATCCTCGGATGTATTTTCCAGAACAAATGTATGGTATTTTAGGAAATAAACTTAACAAAAATGTACAGATAATATTTCAATGACTATATATGACTTTGTGAGTTATTTGTGTTACATGATAGGTAATGTGTTTTCAGTACAAGAATATAACGACAGTGTCTTGGTTGGTACCCTGAGACATCATAAAATGGGATAAACCCACTACTGATACTGCTTATTCCGAGGCACCCGATTTATATGTTCACAAGGTATCTAAAACATGCAAATGATATGAAATAAACCCCTCAAAAAAGTAAGGAAATTGTTCATAGCCTTTTGAGTATCCAAGGAAAGCTGAGGTGTTCATCTTTCTATACCAAATTTATAGAAATCGCCTGTTTCAGTGCTCAGCAACTTGCTTTAGAATATTGGGAGGTCTCTATCTGAATGTGCCAACATCATCACTATTTTGTACTCACAAGTCTTCTTTTTTGTTCTGGAAAATCTGATACTTATTATATGACATCATTTGCATTAATGCACTTTGCATTCATGACATGGGAGTAACATAATCAACCTACACTTACCCATGCTATGAATGCACATTGTGTTCCAAATTTGATAGCAAAATGATGTTATTGCAAGACTTGTTGGCAGGATATT
This sequence comes from Ophiura sarsii, assembly GCA_035610835.1. Lineage (NCBI taxonomy): Eukaryota > Metazoa > Echinodermata > Ophiuroidea > Amphilepidida > Ophiuridae > Ophiura > Ophiura sarsii. The sequence goes on from CM069451.1 coordinate 57,429,157, forward strand.
CAAATGTGATAATTGGAATGCGAGCAGTACCGCTGTGATCTTTATGAATCGGCGCTTTATAAAAGCCTATTGTATATGTATGTACCAATTGCAATTCACTATGCTTCATAGACAAACACGTAAATTGGGTACCGCAGTCCACCAAGGCAAAACAATGTTTTTTAAAAGTATTTTATATAATTGTTTTACTCAGTGTTTTATTACACCTTACACCTAAACTCGAACCCACAAGCACTAGGGACAATTAAAGTGCATTCTTTTTACGATCGATGATAGTTTTTTGGGAGTGAGTGAGTGTCTGGTTATTTATTACTGTTGAGGGTTTATTTCATGACACGCTAGAGGCTATGTGGCCTTCTATGATGCTTCCTTATGATCAATTTTATTCCGAGACACACATAGTTTCAACAGAAAATACCGGCTTCGCCGTCCTTTTTATTCGAAAGTCACTGCTCAAACATAGTTTAGTATTCCAGAGAAGATGGCTGCTAATCCTTTACATGGATAATTAATGATCTTATATGTACAATGATCACATCTTTGATTAATCCTGTTGTTCGGCAGATTTGTTATTTCGAAAGCTCTTTATTATGAATTGAATATACTGGTTGTTACTCTGGACTTCTGAAATAATAAACAATTGGCATGAGAGAGCTTATTTCAATATCACCGGCATGAGAAAGCTTCTTTCAATTTCACTGGCATGAGAGAGAGAGCTGATTTCTATTTCACTGGCATGAGAGAGCTGATTTCAAGTTTGCTGGCATGAGGGAGCTTATTTCAATTTCACTGGCATAAGAGAGCTTATTGCAATTTCACTGGCATGAGAGACCCGATTTCTATTTCACTGGGGTGAGAGCTAATTTCAATTTCACTGGCATGAGAGAGCTAAATTTCAATTTCACTGGCATGAGAGAGCTAATTTTTATTTCACTGGCATGAGAGAGCTTATTTTAGTTTCACTGGCATGAGAGAGCTTTATTTCAATTTCACTGGCATGAGAGAGCTTATTTCAATTTCACTGACATGAAAGAGCTAATTTCAATTTCACTGGCATGAGAGAGCTGACTTCAATTTCACTGTCACGAGGGAGCTTATTTCAAAAATGTGATTTTTATGATTTTGGAGGTAAAAAAATCACATTTTTCGGCACTTTTTGGTCGATAATTCAAAAAATAATAAAGATTTAAAAAAAAAAAAAAAAGATTACTAGGGAATTGTATTAGGAATATAATAAAACTAGTATGACAAAATTTGACAAAATATATTTTGAGTTATCTTTGCAGAACCTAAAATGGGTCAAAAAACGTGTTTTTTATAATTTTCTCCAAAATGGTCAATTTCATTATCATGGTTGGATTCATTGAACCCTTTTCTGCAAAAAAATGTGTACTTTTATATAGATTAAATGAATAATTTAGAAGTTACGGAAGTTTACGGAGGCTATACCTGAAGGTGCACAGCCCCCTTTTAAAAACCGTCAAGGGAACTCCATGTATGGCACCCCGTTTATTAGATCCTTTCACATTTTATTCCTCTGGCAGCCTACATCCACATCCAAGTGATTTGTTTTACACATTTATGGTTTATTGGTCTTCATTTTTATTCTATATCATGCCCCACTTCATATCGAAGTGTGTTGGCACTACAATGTATATTTATCTGTACGTTAGAACATGGTACCACCCATGTATGCAACACTTCTATAATTCATTGGCTTATATCTCGCCGCTCCGAATACCACATTTTTATCTAATTTTACAATTGCATGTGCTACTCACACGCGGTCAATTATTCAAAAGCCAATGGACGCTCAAATTATCCTAAATACTTATATTAATGTCGGTTTGTTCATGATTCAACTAAAAGTTTTAAACTCATCGAAGTTTTTCTTGTCACAATACATCCAGGCAAGCCTCAATCCTACTCTGATCGGGGTGTGTGCGTCTATGTTGTAGTGGATATTATTTTGGTTGCCGCTTTGGTTGCCTTCTGCAATATTCCTTGAGCAGTCCAGTTTAGTTTAGTTTAGTTTTATTTTGCATATCAAGACACAGAGATACAATACATCAGATCAAATATACAAATCTTAAACATTTACAACAATTAAAACAACATAAATAAAAGAAAACATGTAATGCCAAGGATAGCCCAAGAAAGCTCTAAAAAGGGCTTATTTCCATTGGTGTCCTTATTAATACATTAATATTAAAACAGCACATTATAAAAACATCATATATATTTGCACACAAAATAATATTGCACTTTTTATGAAACAACTGCATATAAAAAAAATGGATGAAAAATCTAGATAGAAAGTGACTCTTTACTGCCTTTTTGAACTGCCCGTGGGTTTTGGATGTTTTAAGGGGGCTGTCAAGTGTCAGAAATAGCTTCCGTAAAACTGCCGTAACTACGTAATTATTCATATATTCCATATACAAGTATACATTTTTTTGAAGGAAAGGGTTCAATAAATCTAACCATGAACATAAAATTGCTCTAAAAAGAACCATTTTGGAGAAAATCATAAAAAACGAGAATTTTGACCAGTCTTCAATTCGGACAAGGTAACCAAAAAAATATTTTCTGAAAATCTGTCCTTTTACGATTTTGGTAATCTTAAGAAAATTACCCGGGTTCCATTTTTTTTGTTTTTTGATATCTGAGATATTTTTTTATTTATTGACCAAATAAGGCAACAAAATGGGATTTTTAAATACAACAAACGTGAATTTCCACAAAATGATCCGAAAAATCGGGAAATAGGCCTAAAACAAAAAACAAAAAAAATGGAACCTGGGGAAGATCATGGTTGTTGCGTTAAACTTACTTGCTGTCCATCAGATGCAGTTTGTATTGAGTTATCGTGTCTGTAAATCGTATTTTTACTCAAAAATGAACATAAAGAAATCAACCGATGAATGTGAAAAGTGACAATACCGCCGTTTGATCATGGTTTACGGGGAAATACACGTATTTCAAATCCTGTTCTTTAGATATTGTGGGAAACATATAAATCCCCAACTTCGTGCAAAGTTTCATTACAAACCGTTCTTTTCTTGGTATCAAAATAACCTCAAATGTGTGTTAAAAAACACCTTTTTCATGATGTCGAGTTTGAAAAAGAAGCCATACCATTTTATGCGCATTCGAAGTGCGTTCACAATTTCCGGGAAGCGTAACGCATTCAAGCGCGTGCGTTAATCGACAATGAGCGCAGACGCGCGCGGAATGTTTTGAGTTGGCAAAATAAATGGTGACGCGTGCGCGTTGAACCGGTTGACAAAGATTTAGACGCTCGTGTATTAATTTCTGTGCGCAACACTCTGCGGCTAATCATCAGAGTTTATCATTATAGGCCAGTGTAGTCGAGTCTTTATCAATGTGATCATTTAAAAATGCACCGTGGCGGGATTAGTGAGTAGTCTGGGTGTAAAAATCAATCCTAGATAAAGGACTTAGTAAAGGAGAGAGAAAAATTGGAAACAGAGAGAAAGCAAGAAATGGGATGAAGATTTAATTTAAGACCTGTCGTTTGGTAGGCTCTAGGCCTACATGTTTTCTCTTCTTCTACCTCAGATATTTAAAGAGACGGAATCGGGTAAGCTTCTGATTAACATGATTAATATGAGTCACGTCACGAATTGTAATTTCATCATAAATAGTAAAAGGCCACAACATGCCACCTGAACTTGATCCTCGTTATGCCAGCGCCACCGAAAAAGAAACTGAAATATATGTCCGATAGGTCTAATGTTTAATGAAGCACGAAAATAAATTTAACGGTTTGTAAAATGACTATATGAATTGTCTATGGGTAAACTGTCAAGCGAACGAGTAACAGTAGCGTATCAGCAGAGTGTCCCCCCTCGACGGATTTGACCGGGTAGAACAGCTCAAACTACCGGGCTAAAAGGTTTTATTTTCTGTAAATACAGTGGGTTGGGGGAGCAAGGGCCCCAATTTGAATCGGATGGGGTGGATTTTGAGAACACCCCCACCCTCCCCGTTTTCAAATGTCGGACTCGGCGGCGGCGGCAATCCTCAGCCTGTAAAGTTAAAGCCTACCGGGAAGATACCATTTCCCCCTCTGACAAGCGATCTCATCAGATACGCCACTGGCGGGTAATGGAGCACATTTCACAGTAGTTAAATGATGAGTATTTTCCATTAGAATGGACTTGGATCCTTTAAAAATTGATTTGAATTGCTATCTACCAAAGATAATTATTAAATAGTGATTGTTCAGTGTTATAACAATATCTCTATTAAGCATTTCGGTTGGATCTCTTATAAAAGTAGTTTGCTATCTACTGAAGATAACAATGATAACGTTGAAAACACGGTCATTATTTAACAATTAGCTCTAGTGCTAGGCCTATATACAGTATTCGGTATTTCCATTACTGCATGGTTTTATTATTTATTGGCTATCCCTATGAATTGCCTTGTCACCTATACCTAGATTGATTTTTTTTTATTGAGATGACACAAAAGTACAAGGATATCAAAGGTGCAACCACACATTTAATTAATCAGGCCTATTGTTTACATCTCATAACTTCGTGATAAACCAAACCGATGTTACCCTATTTTTTTTATTGGGGTGGCTCCGAGGGGCAGAAATATAGAGCATCCTCTCCCACCATAATCCCATCCCTTCCACCTTTGCTTTCAGTCTAGAACATTCGGACGTTTCATTGATTCAAAATATGAATGATGGGCATTTAGCGATCGAAATGGGAAGATCTCTGTTCTTTGTTCAGTCCGAATTTCATTTGGAATGTTCCAGAATTTTATATTATTCTATGACATTTTAGGAGGATTTTATAGAAACATGACTTGTTTGGCCGTATAGGCCTACTTCTGGTTATCTTGGAACTTATTTTGTCTTATATGGCATATGTCACCAACCAAACCGTAGGCCTAACAGAGGGGCCTTAGACCCGAACGCAACTGAATAAATGAGCTTATAATGGATAGTATATTAAAATACATGCCAGGAGAGGCTGTCCATCCCTGCTCTCCATGGCCCTATACACCCCCCAACTCCACATGTCGTGTGTTTGATTGCCGCGTGTGCAAATACATGTACTATACAAAGTTAGACTATTATGAGATGATGTGAACCATTTGATAGCATCGGCTCATCGGCCCGAGGATGCTTCTCCGATCATGCCCATGTAGGCCTAGGTAAAACGGCACTTATAATTGATATTATGTTTGATATAACTGAATGACAAATTAGTACACCGAGTTGAACTAACTGAGAACTAGCTAACTTAACAACGATACGAAGTAATAGGCCTACCATATTCAGTAATGACAATAAATAGATAAACAGGTAGGCCTATTGGATGGACGGGCGGGTGGAACGGACTTGTACAACATCGAAAGGCCAAACAAAAACAAAACATTAACGTCTTCGGATAAAACCCGGTGTAAGTCTTTTTGATCTCCTTACAATGTTTCACTCCGATCATGGATTCAAAATCTTTCTCTGTCCTTTTTTAAAAATCTTTTTTCCTTCTCTCTTTCCAAACTCCTTGACACTAACGCTTGTGCTAAAGCCTTGTTTTACTAATAGGCCTACTTGCTTTCAGGCTCAGCCACACCCCGGCAAAAATGACGGTTTGATAAGTCGGGCCTCCGATGCGTAAACAATGCGTATGAACAAGCCCTCAAACGCGGCAAAAACATAGCGGGTAACGCAGCACGCACTGACGGCTTTCGAAATAACAGCGTCGCGTATTTTAAGCGAACTGGCGCGTGCCAATTTGCGTGAAAAACAAAACACGGGATACGCGGCGCATGGGAGTTTCGCTGATCCCCTGCGGGCAGACTTTTCCATTCTACTTTGTCAATGATCACAATAAGGGATTTAAATCCTTCTAAATAGGCTTTTGGAATTTCAAAATTGAAAATTTCTTTGCATGTACTGATAGATAACACTCTGAAGTTTTGAAAAATGAAGAAAAGTGAAATTCCTGGAAAATACGAAATGACACTTGACAGCCCCCTTAACCTGAGTTGGTAGCAAGTTCCATTCCCGAATACCAGTAAAGAAAAATGTATTGCACTGCTGACCTTTAGCTTTGGGAACCAGAAAATTTGTTGCACTGCCCCTGGTATTGTATCTGTGGGTGTTGGTCAATTTGGTAAAATGAGAATTTAGGTACTCAGGTGCTATTTCATTATAGATTTTAAAAACATGATTGAGTTTAAATTGTTTAACTCTGTCTTCAACTTTCAGCATTCCCAGCTTCTTAATTCTACATCACCAATGTGGGACCTGGGCTCCAGCTTCAAAATAAAGCGAATCAACTTATTTTGCACAACTTGCAGCTTATTTTTCAACTTTGCAGAAAGTGAAGAAAACCATGAAGAGCAACAATAATCAAAATGACATTGTATAAGGGCATTGCAAAGGGTCATTCAAAAAATGACATTGTCTGTATAAGAAACTTAATCTACCACAAGATTTGTTGACAACTGATTTTGCAACAGTTTCACCACTGAGATTTTCATCGAGAGTAATCCCAAGGTATTTGACAGAGTTGGTAAGATTTATAATTTTTCCGTCACAAGAAACTTCAAACTTGTCCACCCTGTTCAGTCTAGGTTTAGATCCAAAAAGAATAGACTCTATTGAAAACACGCGCTGTCATGCCTCACGTTTTACATCATAACTTGAGAACCACTCAATCGATTTCAATGTGATTTTCACACATTGTAGCGTATACAACGCGCAATAAGACCACTTAATATTATTCAACATATTTAGAATGGCGCAATTCGTATATGTACAGGTAACGGTTATTTAAATGGAACACACATGTAATATTTTGGTATTAATGACAACCAATTTCATCTAAACGTTGATACAAACTCGAATGCGAGCTCATGGGTAATATTTAAGTCATGTACATACTGTATAGCATATAGGCCCCAACTGCTATCTACGGTAGATAGCAATAACCAATTAACCACTATAGCACCAAATGCCCACGCCACAATGATAGAATATATTGTTATGAACATTAATTAGCAAAAAAGAATAAAGAAAAATACATAAATGAAAATAAGATCTAGAAGAGAATTAAAAAAAGAAAGAATAAATAATAAAAGTAAGATAGACAAATGACAGATTCGAACCCACTTCCATTAAATATAGGTTTGGTAACAAGCGAGCGATCTATCGACTGAGCTAAACGAGGTGTTGATAGTGAAAGGTTTTCAGAAAAGATACTATTGCATTCGAGGGAATATATGAAGTGTATCCGTAAAACAGAGCAGAACGGGGCGTAACAGCCGGGGGGGGGGGGGGGGGGGTGGGGGCTGGCTGGGGGCACAGTGCCCCCCCCCTGAAGGTGCTCAGCAGGAAATTCAAACCTACCCACCAGGAAAAATGGGGGGAAGGGCGATTTTTTGTGACCGTGCGAAATTTTGTGATCGTGCGAAATTTTGTTACCGTGCGAAATGTTGTTACCATCCCAAACCCCTCCCCCCCCCCCCCCCCCCCCCCACTTACGTGAAATTCACGAGGTGACTGACTGGGAAAATTTTTGGGGCAACCTTTTACGAAAATTTCTGTCGAGTCGAACTGGTGTTCACCAGGAAAAAGACTGAAAAATAACTTTACATTAGGCCTACTAAGTGTTCGAACACTTTTTTCTAACATTGTAGGGAGACTAAAGGTGCGTTCATACTCCCGTCGTTGCGCATCGGCCGACGTCGATGGACATCGGCGCGCGAGTTGAAGCAATGTCAACTTTTATCCATCGACGTTGGTCGATGCGCAACGACGGGAGTATAAACGCACCTTAAGTCTATCAAGGGGGCTGTGCACCTTCAGGTATAGCCTCCGTAAAACTGCCGTAACTTCTTCATTATTCATTTAATCTCTATAAAAGTATACATTTTTTTGCAGAAAAGGGTTCAATGAATCCAACCATGATCATGAAATTAACCATTTTGGAGAAAATGATAAAAAACACGTTTTTTGACCCTTTTTAGGTTCTGCAAAGATAACTCAAAATATATTTTGTCAAATTTTGTCATACTAGTTTTATTATATTCCTAATACAATTCCCTAGGAATCGTATCAGGAGGGAGCTGATTTCTAGGGAGCTGATTCCTATTTCACTGGCATGAGAGAGCTGATTTCAATTTCACTGGAATGAGAGAGCTTATTTTAATTTCACTAGCATAAGAGAGCTTATTTCAATTTCACTGGCATGAGAGAGCTTATTTCAATTTCACTGGGGGGGGGGGGGGGAGAGCTAAATTTCAATTTCACTGGCATGCGATCTCGTTGGAATCAAATATGACGTCTAAATTTCAATTTCACTGGCATGAGAGAGCTTATTTCAGTTCAACTGGCATGAGAGAGCTTATTTCAGTTCAACTGGCATGAGAGAGCTTATTTCAATTTCACTGGCATGAGAGAGCTTATTTCAATTTCACTGGAATGAGAGAGCTTATTTCAATTTCACTGACATGAAAGAGCTAATTTACAATTTCACTGGCATGAGAGAGCTGACTTCAATTTCACTGGCACGAGGGAGCTTATTTCAATTTCACTGGCATATGAGAGCTTATTTCAATTTCACTGGCATGAGAGCTTATTTCAATTTCACTGGCATGAGAGAGCTAATTTCAATTTCACTGGCATGAGAGAGCTTATTTCAATTTCAATGGCATGAGAGATTATTTCAATTTCACAGGCATGAGAGATTATTTCAATTTCACTGGCACGAGAGAGATGATTTCAAGTTTACTGGCATGAGGGAGCTTATGTCAATTTCACTGGCATGAGAGACCCGATTTCTATTTCACTGGCATGAGAAAGCTGATTTCAAGTTTACTGGCACGAGGGAGCTGATTTCAATTTCACTGGCATGAGAGACCCGATTTCTATTTCGTTGGCATGAGAGAGCTGATTTTTCAATTTCACTGGCATGAGAGAGCTGATTTCTACATTTGATACGTTTTGGGGTTTCGATATTTTGGGCTCAATAAAATAGACATTGACTGTCGCTCGATATCGGGCTCAATACAAACAATTGTACGAGGGCCTTGCCAGTAGTCAAGTATCCAGGGGGATTTGTAGCAAAATATACCAAGAATAGTAATGTTTATGACTATCATATCGAGACTGGTAATGTGGTATCGAGAACGGACAATAATTAAAATAAAAACCCAAAGCTCTATTTACCATGTTTACATCCGCACCACTTGTCCTTATGCTGCTCGATAAATAATCCCTTGCTGCTCGACAAGGGTCTCGATATTTCTTAAATCAGTCTCGATAAAAGAACTCATCGAGTCTCGATACGGTCTTGAAAATGGTATCGCAAAAATTGGTTATTTTTACACTGAAATGATCCCGTTCCTGAAGTAATCTCGTTAAGCTTGAATAAGAAAACATTAGAAATAATTTGTGCAAAAACTGGTTATTTTTAACACTAAAATGGTCCTGAAAAACCGTTCATGAAGCCATTTTGTTTAAGTTTGAATAATAAAAAAATGAAACCAATTCGCTCGAAACGCACAAAAATGTCTAGTTTATTAACTAAAATGGTCCAGATAACGTTCCTGGTACAAACTGTGATTTTTTAAAACTAAAATGGTCCAGAAAACGTTCCTGAAACCGTGTTAATCGATAAACTGAGTTCCTGAAACCGAGTTTATCGATAAACACTGTTTTTCGCTCGAAAAATATAGTTTATCGATAAACTCAGTTTAACAAATTGAAAAACACTGTTTTTCAATCGAAAAACTGATCGATTAGCTCAGTTTATCGATAAACTGAGTTTATCGATAAACACTGTTTTTTCTCTCGAAATTTATCTCGATAAACTCAGTTTATCGGTCGAGTGTTTATCGGCGATAAACACGGTTTTATCGTCGAATTATTTTACATCAGATCAGATCATAATTCAAAAACGGATTTTTAAATTGTCATATTATTTGGCTAGATTGTTAAGAATTCCAGGCTGAAAAAGATATTAATTTTGCGCTTCGATCCAGTGTACTGTATGGCACAATCCATTTCACCCTAATCTATGACTTTTGAGATCTGATGCATGGGTAGTGCATTTAACGCATAGGCAGGCCAACATGTCGGGTTCAGAAACTACACGACCAGAGACTAATCAAAATCAAAATCAGTTGGATTTGAGTCAAAAAAAATTAAATTAAAGTGATTATGTGATTCTTATTCAATTCTGCTTATGACTGCTAATATCAACTGTTTTGATTTTTTACATTTTGTTTGCCATGCTATTGTTATTGTTTTTCATATTCAATTTGTAATTGTAATTGTTTTTTAGTCATATTTTTTAGCACGGAACAATTTTTGTTTTGATTTTGTTTACTGCGCAAGTTTGTTACAGATTATGTTTTTTCTGTGATTTCACTGTACTGTATTGTTTTTCTTGTTTGTTCATTGCGCCTTGGATTAGAACTTGTTTCTAGATAAATGGCGCATTATAAATGCTTATTTATTATTTATTATTATTATTATATTATCTTTTCAAGGGGACGCCCTCAATCCTCGAAAAAAAATTGAATGCCGATTTTCTTGCAGATTTACTTTTCTGATCATAAATAGGCCTATATTCCAAGTTACAGAGCGATACGATTCCTAATAACCTCAAAATCATAGTTTTAGAGTGAATTTAGAGTAAAATTTGAAAAAATAGATTGTACCGGAGCTGTACAATCTATTTTCAAACCATGATTTTGAAGTAATTAGGAATCGTATCGATCTGTAACTTAGAAGATCTAGTATGATTTATGATCAAAAATACAAATCTGCAAGAAAATCTGCTTTCATATATAGTAAAAATCAATGATAGAGGGTGCTACTTGGAAAAAATCACATAATAATGCCTTTAATAGGCGTAACAAGTCAAAGCGCGTCGGGTCCAGCCTCGGAGTCAAAATGGAAAACTGATAGTGATTTTACGGAAGATGCGGCCTCCGTAATCACATCATAATTCAAACACGGATTTTTCGATTGTCATGTTAATTGGCTAGCTTGTTTAAAATATCTTGTTGAAACTAAGATGATATCCAGTTTGAACGATTTTGAACAAAATTGTCTTTATATCAGGTAGCACACAAACTATTAGGTCTCATGACGCGTTGTCCATGGGTTAAAGTGACGGTAGAGCTGCACAAAAGGCATTGTTGTAAAGTGTAACATGTTGATACTATCAGAAGAGTACTGCATTCAATTCCGTTATTTGCCCACATCCGATTATGACAATACATATAACAATGCTTTACAATATAGCATTTTCAGACCAGCGAGGTCACCGATACAGTCACCGATTCACACTCGAGTGCCTGTGAGGACACGCCCAGTCAATATCTAATGCATAACAAGATACTGAGAGCACTAAAGCGTTCCTTATAATATACAATGGTACATTCTCGGTACTACATACATAAGCAATTTTTATTAAAATAGCGTTTATATTAGTTTTTGCATGATTAAATCACAGCATTTATTCAATATATCTGTTACAACTTATTAAATTGTTTGCCAACAATTATTTTATTTTTCAAAGTATTTTTTTTTCTCAAGTGTTTTATTTTACTTTTCCTAGCAATATATTTCATGTTCACAAAATAAATGTTTTTGTTATACGCACAAGTGTTTGATGATTCGCAGGCGAACGCACAATCGTTAATTGTGTCAAACGCGTATGAACTATTGTTTTTCGATGCGCAACCGTACACACAAATGTTTTTAATGCGACGCGGACATACTATTGTAGGGGTGCGTGTACGTATGTATAAGTGTAGTTCGATGCGAACGCGTACGCTTAAGTGTTTTTGATGCGCATGGGTACGCACAATCATGAATTGCTGCAAATGCGTAAGCACAAGTAGCACAACTTTTTCTAGGGGGGGGGGGGGTGCAAAAAATTGACTGTGACAGTGTCTACGGGTAGCACAATTTGACATGGGGATGCACATGCATAACACATTGGAAGTAAAAATGTTCCCTACGGGGGGCACATACATTGACTGTCGCAGAGTCTAGGGGTAGCACAAATTGACATGGGGATGCACATGTATAACACATTAGAAGTAAATTGTTAATGCAATCTCAGATTACTAATAGTCTCAAATAGTAGCCGAATAATGAGCAACAACCCGATTATAACTGTTAACAAATAAGTTAAAAACAAATAAACACAACGTACACTTTTACAACAAGAAGATCTTTTAAAAAAATATCATTTAAAATTCACATTTCTCTCGGGTAGCACAATTTTCACTACGGGGGCACATACATTGACTGTGGGGATGCACATAACACATTGGAAGTAATTGTTAATGCAATCTCAGATTACTAATAGTCTCAAATAGTAGCCGAATAATGAGCAACGACCGATTATAACTGTTAAAATAAAATTACACTTATATAACAAGAACAACTTTAAAAAATATCATTTAAAAATTCACATTTCTCTCGGGTAGCACAATTTTCCCTACGGGGGGCACATACATTGACTGTCGCAGTGTCTAGGGGTAGCACAAATTGACATGGGGATGCACATGTATAACACATTAGAAGTAAATTGTTAATGCAATCTCAGATTACTAATAGTCTCAATAGTAGCCGAATAATGAGCAACGACTGATTATAACTGTTAACAAATAAAGTTAAAAACAAATAAACACAACGACACTTATACAACAAGAACAACTTTTAACAAATATCATTTAAATTCACATTTCTCTCGGGTAGCACAATTTTCTCAACGGGGGGCACATACATTGACTGTCGCAGTGTCTAGGGTAGCACATAATTGACATGGGATACACATGTATAAACACATTGGAAGTAAATTGTTAATGCAATCTCAGATTACTAATAGTCTCAAATAGTAGCCGAATAATGAGCAACGACAGATTATAACTGTTAAAAATAAAATTAAACACAAATAAACACAACGTACACTTATACACAAGAACAACTTTAAAAAAATATCATTTAAAATTCACATTTCTCTCGGGTAGCACAATTTTCCCTACGGGGGCACATACATTGACTGTCGGCAGTGTCTATGGTAGCACAAATTGACATGGGGATGCACATAACACATTGGAAGTAAATTGTTAATGCAATCTCAGATTACTAATAGTCTCAAATAGTAGCCGAATAATGAGCAACGACCGATTATAACTGTTAAAAAATAAAATTAAACACAACGTACACTTATACAAACAAGAACAACTTTAAAAAAATATCATTTAAAATTCACATTTCTCTCGGGTAGCACAATTTTCCCTACGGGGGCACATACATTGACTGTCGCAGTGTCTAGGGTTAGCACAAATTGACATGGGGATGCACATAACACATTGGAAGTAAATTGTTAATGCAATCTCAGATTACTAATAGTCTCAAATAGTAGCCGAATAATGAGCAACGACCGATTATAACTGTTAACAAATAAAGTTAAAAACAAATAAACACAACGTACACTTTTACAACAAGAACATCTTTTAAAAATATCATTTAAAATTCACATTTCTCTCGGGTAGCACAATTTTCCCTACGGGGGGCACATACATTGACTGTCGCAGTGTCTAGGGGTAGCACAAATTGACATGGGGATGCCCATGTGTATAATACATTGGAAGTAATTGTTAATGCAATCTCAGATTACTAATAGTCTCAAATAGTAGCCGAATAATGAGCAACGACCGATTATAACTGTTAACAAATAAAATTAAACACAAATAAATACAACGTACACTTAATGTACAACAAGAACAACTTTTAAAATATCATTTAAAATTCACATTTCTCTCGGGTAGCACAATATTCCTACGGGGGGCACATACATTGACTGTCGCAGTGTCTAGGGTAGCACAAATTGACATGGGATGCACATGTGTATAATACATTGGAAGTAAATTGTTAATGCAATCTCAGATTACTAATAGTCTCAAATAGTAGCCGAATAATGAGCAACGACCGATTATAACTGTTAACAAATAAAATTAAACACAAATAAATAGCAACGTACACTTAATGTACAACAAGAACAACTTTAAAAAAATATCATTTAAAATTCACATTTCTCTCGGGTAGCACAATTTTCCCTACGGGGGGCACATACATTGACTGTCGCAGTGTCTAGGGGTAGCACAAATTGACATGGGATGCCCATGTATAACACATTAGAAGTAAATTGTTAATGCAATCTCAGATTACTAATAGTCTCAAATAGTAGCCGAATAATGAGCAACGACCGATTATTACTGTTAACAAATAAAGTTAAAACAAATTAACACAACGTACACTTAAACAACAAGAACAACTTTTAAAAAATATCATTTAAAATTCACATTTCTCTCGGGTAGCACAATTTTCCCTACGGGGGGCACATATATTGACTGTCGCAGTGTCTAGGGGTAGCACAAATTTACATAGGGATGCACATGTATAACACATTAGAAGTAAATTGTTAATGCAATCTCAGATTACTAATAGTCTCAAATAGTAGCCGAATAATGAGCAACGACCGATTATAACTGTTAAAAATAAATTAAACACAAATAAACACAACGTACACTTAATATACAACAAAAACAACTTTTAAAAAATATCATTTAAAATTCACATTTCTCTCGGGTAGCACAATTTTCCCTACGGGGGGCACATACATTGACTGTCGCAGTGTCTAGGGGTAGCACAAATTGACATGGGGATACACATGTATAACACATTGGAAGTAAATTGTTAATGCAATCTCAGATTACTAATAGTCTCAAATAGTAGCCGAATAATGAGCAACGACAGATTATAACTGTTAAAATAAAATTAAACACAAATAAACACAACGTACACTTATACAACAAGAACAACTTTTAAAAATATCATTTAAAATTCACATTTCTCTCGGGTAGCACAATTTTCCCTACGGGGGCACATACATTGACTGTCGCAGTGTCTATGGGTAGCACAAATTGACATGGGGATGCACATAACACATTGGAAGTAAATTGTTAATGCAATCTCAGATTACTAATAGTCTCAAATAGTAGCCGAATAATGAGCAACGACCGATTATAACTGTTAAAAATAAAATTAAACACAAAAAACACAACATACACTTATACAACAAGAACAACTTTAAAAAAATATCATTTAAAATTCACATTTATCTCGGTAGCACAATTTTCCCTACGGGGGCACATACATTGACTGTCGCAGTGTCTAGGGGTAGCACAAATCGACATGGGGATGCACATAACACATTGGAAGTAAATTGTTAATGCAATCTCAGATTACTAATAGTCTCAAATAGTAGCCGAATAATGAGCAACGACCGATTATAACTGTTAACAAATAAAGTTAAAACAAATAAACACAACGTACACTTTTACAACAAGAACATCTTTAAAAATATCATTTAAAATTCACATTTCTCTCGGGTAGCACAATTTCCTACGGGGGCACATACATTGACTGTCGCAGTGTCTAGGGGTAGCACAAATTGACATGGGGATGCCCATGTGTATAATACATTGGAAGTAAATTGTTAATGCAATCTCAGATTACTAATAGTCTCAAATAGTAGCCGAATAATGAGCAACGACCGATTATAACTGTTAAAAATAAAATTAAACACAAATAAACACAGCGTACACTTATACAACAAGAAGCAACTTTTCAAAAATATCATTTAAAATTCACATTTCTCTCGGGTAGCACAATTTTCCCTATGGGGGGCACATACATTGACTGTCGCAGTGTCTAGGGGTAGCACAAATTGACATGGGATGCACATAACACATTGGAGTAAATTGTTAATGCAGTCTCAGATTACTAATAGTCTCAAATAGTAGCCGAATAATGAGCAACGACCGATTATAACTGTTAAAAATAAAATTAAACACAAATAAACACAACATACACTTATACAACAAGAACAACTTTAAAAAAATATCATTTAAAATTCACATTTCTCTCGGGTAGCACAATTTTCCCTACGGGGGGCACATACATTGACTGTCGCAGTGTCTAGGGGTAGCACAAATTGACATGGGGATGCACATGTATAACACATTGGAAGTAAATTGTTAATGCAATCTCAGATTACTAATAGTCTCAAATAGTAGCCGAATAATGAGCAACGACCGATATAACAGTTAAAAATAAAATTAAACACAAATAAACACAACGTACACTTTTACAATAAGAACAACTTTTAAAAAATATCATTTAAAATTCACATTTCTCTCGAGTAGCACATTTTTCCCTACGGGGGGCACATACATTGACTGTCGCAGTGTCTAGGGGTAGCACAAATTGACACGGGGATGCACATGTATAATACATTGGAAGTAAATTGTTAAGGCAATCTCAGATTACTAATAGTCTCAAATAGTAGCCGAATAATGGATTACTAATAGTCTCAAATAGTAGCCGAATAATGAGCAACGACCGATTATAACTGTTAACAAAATAAAGTTCTTGTTGTATAAGTGTACGTTGTGTTTATTTGTGTTTACTTTTATTTTTAACAGTTATAATCGGTCGTTGCTCATTATTCGGCTACTATTTGAGACTATTAGTAATCTGAGATTGCATTAACAATTTACTTCCAATGTGTTATGTGCATCCCCATGTCAATTTGTGCTACCCCTAGACACTGCGACAGTCAATGTATGTGCCCCCCGTAGGGAAAATTGTTCTACCCGATAGAAATATAAATATTAAATGATATTTTTTAAAAGATGTTCTTGTTGTAAAAGTGTACGTTGTGTTTATTTGTTTTTAACTTTATATTTTAACAGTTATAATCGGTCGTCGTTGCTCATTATTCGGCTACTATTTGAGAATATTAGTAATCTGAGATTGCATTAACAATTTACTTCCAAGTGTTATGTGCATCCCCATGTCGATTTGTGCTACCCCTAGACACTGCGACAGTCAATGTATGTGCCCCCCGTAGGGGAAATTGTGCTACCCGAGATAAATGTGAATTTTAAATGATTATTTTTTTTAAAGTTGTTCTTGTTGTATAAGTGTATGTTGTGTTTTTTTGTGTTTAATTTTATTTTTAACAGTTATAATCGGTCGTTGCTCATTATTCGGCTACTATTTGAGACTATTAGTAATCTGAGATTGCATTAACAATTACTTCCAATGTGTTATGTGCATCCCCATCTCGATTTGTGCTACCCCTAGACACTGCGACAGTCAATGTATGTGCCCCCCGTAGGGAAAATTGTGCTACCCGAGATAAATGTGAATTTTAAATGATATTTTTTTAAAGTTGTTCTTGTTGTATAAGTGTATGTTGTGTTTTTTTGTGTTTAATTTTATTTTTAACAGTTATAATCGGTCGTTGCTCATTATTCGGCTACTATTTGAGACTATTAGGTAATCTGAGATTGCATAACAATTTACTTCCAATGTGTTATACATGTGCATCCACATGTCAATTTGTGCTACCCCTAGACACTGCGACAGTCAATGTATGTGCCCCCCGTAGGGAAGATTGTGCTACCCGATAGAAATATGAATATTAATGATATTTTTTAAAAGATGTTTCTTGTTGTAAAAGTGTACGTTGTGTTTATTTGTTTTTAACTTTATATTTTAACAGTTATAATCGGTCGTTGTTGCTCATTATTCGGCTACTATTTGAGAATATTAGTAATCTGAGATTGCATTACCAATTTACTTCCAATGTGTTATGTGCATCCCCATGTCGATTTGTGCTACCCCTAGACACTGCGACAGTCAATGTATGTGCCCCCCTTAGGAGAAAATAGTGGTACCCGAGAGAAATGTGAATTTAAATGATATTTTTTAAAGCTGTTCTTGTTGTATAAGTGGTACGTTGTGTTTATTTGTGTTTAATTTTATTTTTAACAGTTATAATCGGTCGTTGCTCATTATTCGGCTAATATTTGAGACTATAGTAATCTGAGATTGCATTAACAATTTACTTCCAATGTGTTATGCTGTGCATCCCCATGTCAATTTGTGCTACCCCTAGACACTGCGACAGTCAATGTATGTGCCCCCCGTAGGGAAAATTGTGCTACCCGAGAGAAATGTGAATTTTAATGATATTTTTTTAAAGTTGTTCTTGTTTGTATAAGTGTACGTTGTGTTTATTTGTTTTTAATTTTATTTTTAACAGTTATAATCGGTCGTTGCTCATTATTCGGCTACTATTTGAGACTATTAGTAATCTGAGATTGCATTAACCATTTACTTCCAATGTGTTTGTGCATCCCCATGTCAATTTGTGCTACCCCTAGACACTGCGACAGTCAATGTATGTGCCCCCGTATGGAAAGTTGTGCTACCCGATAGAAATATGAATTTTAAATGATATTTTTTAAAAGTTGTTCTTGTTGTATAAGTGTACGTTGTGTTTATTTGTGTTTACTTTATTTTTAACAGTTATAATCGGTCGTTGCTCATTATTCGGCTACTATTTGAGACAATTAGTTAACTGAGATTGCATTAACAATTTACTTCCAATGTGTTATGTGGCATACCCATGTCAATTTGTGCTACCCCTAGACACTGCGACAGTCAATGTATGTGCCCCCCGTAGGGAAAATTGTGCTACCCGATAGAAATATGAATATTAAATGATATTTTTTAAAAGATGTTCTTGTTGTAAAAGTGTACGTTGTGTTTATTTGTTTTTAACTTTATATTTTAACAGCTATAATCGGTCGTTGTTGCTCATTATTCGGCTACTATTTGAGAATATTAGTAATCTGAGATTGCATTAACAATTATTTCCAATGTGTTATGTGCATCCCATGTCGATTTGTGCTACCCCTAGACACTGCGACAGTCAATGTATGTGCCCCCCGTAGGGAAAATTGTGCTACCCCGAGAGAAATGTGAATTTTAAATGATATTTTTTAAAAGTTGTTCTTGTTGTATAAGTGTACGTTGTGTTTATTTGTGTTGAATTTTATTTTTAACAGTTATAATCGGTCGTTGCTCATTATTCGGCTACTATTTGAGACTATTAGTAATCTGAGATTGCATTAACAATTAACTTCCATGTGTTATGCATGTGCATCCATGTCAATGTGTGCTACCCCTAGACACTGCGACAGTCAATGTATGTGCCCCCCCCCCCCACCCCCCCCCCGTAGGAAAATTGTGCTACCCGAGAGAAATGTGAATTCTTAAATGATATTTTTTTAAAGTTGTTCTTGTTGTATAAGTGTACGTTGTGTTTATTTGTGTTGAATTTTATTTTTAACAATTATAACCGGTCGTTGCTCATATTCGGCTACTATTTGAGACTATTAGTAATCTGAGATTGCATTAACAATTTACTTCCAATGTGTTATGCATGTGCATCCCATGTCAATTTGTGCTACCCCTAGACACTGCGACAGTCAATGTATGTGCCCCCCGTAGGGAAAATTGTGCTACCCGATAGAAATATGAATATTAAATGATATTTTTTAAAAGATGTTCTTGTTGTAAAAGTGTACGTTGTGTTTATTTGTTTTTAACTTTATATTTTAACAGTTATAATCGATCGTCGTTTCTCATATTCGGTTACTATTAGTAATCTGAGATGCAATAACAATTTACTACCAGCGTGTTATATGCATCCCCATGTCAATTTGTGCTACCCCTAGACACTGCGACAGTCAATGTATGTGCCCCCCGTATGGAAAGTGTGCTACCCGATAGCAATTATGATTTTTAAATGATATTTTTTTAAAAGATGTTCTTGTTGTAAAGTGTACGTTGTGTTTATTTGTTTTTAACTTTATTTGTTAACAGTTATAATCGGTCGTTGCTCATTATTCAGCTACTATTTGAGACTATTAGTAATCTGAGATTGCATTAGCAATTTACTTCTAATGTGTTATACATGTGTATCCCATTTGTGCTACCCCTAGACACTGCGACAGTCAATGTATGTGCCCCCCGTAGGGAAAATTGTGCTACCCGAGAGAAATGTGAATTTTAAATGATATTTTTTAAAAGATGTTCTTGTTGTATAAGCATGATAAGTGTACATGTACGTTGTGTTATATTTGTGTTTTATTTTATTTTTAACAGTTATAATCGGTCGTTTGCTCATTATTCGGCTCTATTTGAGACTATTAGTAATCTGAGATTGCATTAACAATTTACTTCCAATGTGTTATACATGTGCATCTCCATGTCAATTTGTGCTACCCCTAGACACTGCGACCGTCAATGTATGTGTCCCCCGTAGGGAAAATTGTGCTACCCGAGAGAAATGTGAATTTTAAATGATATTTTTAAAAAGTTGTTGATCTTGTTGTATAAGTGTACGTTGTGTTTATTTGTGTTTAATTTTATTTTTAACAGTTATAATCGGTCGTTGCTCATTATTCGGCTACTATTTGAGGACTATCAGTATCTGAGATTGCATTAACATTTACTTCCAATGTGTTATGTGCATCCCATGTCAATTTGTGCTACCCGTAGACTTTGTCACAGTCAATGTATGAGCCCCCCCCCCCCCCCCCCCCCCCCCCCCCACACACACACCCAGGAAAAGTTGAGCTACCCGATAGAAATATGAATTTTAAATGATATTTTTTTAAAGTGGTTCTTGTTGTAAAATTTTACGTTGTGTTTATTTTTAACAGTATAATCGGTCGTTGCTCATTATTCTGGTACTATTTGAGACTATTAATAATCTATAATAATAATAATCAGAAAAATGAATTTTAAATGATATTTTTAAAAGTTGTTCTTGTTTTAAAATTGTCGGACGAGAAACACATTTGTTACTTGGCCTTAGTAATCTGAGATTGAATTAATAAATCACTTTTCATAATGTATGTGTTATAATATATTTATTATACATGTGCACCCCTTATCAAATTTGCCTTCCCTTGACACTATGTGAGAGTGAGACAATGTATGTGCCCCCCCCCCCACCCCCCCCCCCCCCGGAAAGTTGGACTACCCGCTGCGCTGAAATGGTTAATAGTGGATTTGTAAAATTAAATACTCGCGAAACTGACAATTTTGCATTGAATTACTCAGTAAATTTTCCTATTCGCGAAATGTAATACCCCCAAAAATAGCAGTCATTTTCAATTCGCGAAATAAAGTATCCGCGAAATTTAAAGTGTGTTAAAGTGTAACAATGATAAAAATATATTGACATAACAATAGTTTATTAAAATACAGTACAAAGAAATACGAAATGTTAAAAATGTGTGTTATTGATAATAAATATAAAAAACATGTATAGACGCCCTCCACACATGTTAACATAAGGAACTGGCAATTCAAAATAATTTTTCCATTGACACGCACCAATGAATCTTTGCACGCACGCATCACTACTGCATGCATACTAGCTCAATGCAAAGAATATATGCTACATGTATGCATGTATATAGCATGTGTCCTTGGGTTTCTTTGTGTATCTTCAGAAACACCCAAATGCCCATCGGGTTTGTTTTGGCAAAGTATTGTGGTATACCACAAAGCCTATTGAAGGATTACCTCGCAAATCAAATAAGAAATACCTGGCTTTCCCGGGTAATTCTAACGTCACGATAACCCATAGACCTACGAGGCATGTCGCGCGACACGCTATCGATCAGAACGGAAATAATGATTTTACGGAAGTTGCGGCCTCCGTAATCAGATCATAATTTAAAAACAGATTTTTCGATTGTCATGTTATTTGGCTAGCTTGTTCAAAATCACATGCTGAAAAAATGATATCAATTTTGAGATGAGTGTTGAGATCTGATAACTTCAGTGTAGGGGAGAGCGGGGCTAGTCCGCCCTCGGGTGAGTCCGCCCACCACGTGTTTCTCATCACGTGACTGTTGAAAAAAGTATCAGACTGGTGTAATTTGGTTGCACCGGTCATAGCAAGTAACTATTAAAACTTCAGACCCGGATACATCTCCAATGGATTTATATTGAATACATGTTTTTGAATAATTTAAGTACAAATATGTCATGAAAAATGTTGCATTAATCTAGAGAAATTACAGTGATGGTACTAACTTTTATTGTCATTCAAAAGGTAAGGGCTTTGCCTAACATATTATGCAGTTAAAACTTCCCAGTCCGTGTTTAGTACTGTAGGTATACCATGAGATTTACAAAAAAATGAGCCCTGGGCAATTACACGCTAAGAAGGGGGTGGACTCGCCCCATAATAAATGGACACATGATGTGTCCATTTTCATATGCTGGGGCCACATGGCCTAATTAGTCATAGTTGTGTCTAGTTGACTTTTAATCAACCTTTACATGGAATAACTGATAGTTTCTGGAATATTTAAAAGCCGGACGAGCTTGCCCATCATGAGGGCGAACCTGCCCCGGCGTGAGTATAGTGTGGGGTAAGTCCGCCTGTTGGTTATTTTCCTTTCCTGCACTTACTAAAAGTTCTAGAGTGCTGAAACTATGGGGTATGTAGCTAAGAAACGTAGCTTTCATTTGGAAGTAGGATAGCTTTCTAACTTGTAAAATGAGTCCGCTATGCAAGCCTGAAAATTAGAGGGCGAACTAGCCCCGCTCTCCCCTATTTAACGCATAGCCCAAAATCGTGGGTTTAGAAAACACATAAATAAAAATTGGGTTTCACCCAAATCTATGCATTTTGAGATCTGATGGGCAGTGTATAGGCCAACATGTCGGGTTTAGAAAACACACCAATAGGAGGTGGGGGATCCAAAAACAGAAAATTTACGGAAGATGGGCCGTGTATTTATCGCATAAGCCAACATGT
>CM069451.1:57452037-57724474 GCA_035610835.1 Ophiura sarsii
GAACATTATAGTTAAACGAACCGTGCATGTGTCATGACTTTAAATATAACATAAATGTAAATATGTAAATATGCTTAGGCCTACTACTGTAACAAATGCAATAGAAACGAGGGATGCATTTTCATAACAATAAAATAATAACTTTTTAACTCAAACGATAAACATTTTTAAGAGGTAATGGCATTGGATTGGACCATCATGATAAATTCAACAAATCTAAAAACATCCAATTAGATTTAATCATACGGGTAGGCAACATATGCGAAGGGATGGGGGGGGGGGGGGGGGGGGGGGGGGGGGGGGGGGGGGGGGAGGTGTCCCCTTCCTTAAAGCCATTTTTCAAAGCACACAAACATCAACAATCACAAGCAATGATAACGTCACCATTACAACAATGGGAAACCCCATCCCTTCTAATCTTCTAATGTCGAAACAAGTACACCTCTTTCTTTCTAACACGCCTTTTCATGCTTTTAGTAAGAACGACGCATACACTATCTATTTTTTCTACTACATGTCCCCTTCAGCTTAATATTTATAAACTGTCCCTGATTATTTTGGCATTTATAGATTGAAGCCGCCCTCTATAGTTTGTTTAAACGTGAAGAGTGACACTGGCTCTATAGTTTGTTTCAACGCAGACTGTTTCAACGTGAAGGCCGCCCTCTAGTGACATGTGTAATTCCTCACCATAATGTATCCGTACGATAATCTATGCACGACTAGTGAGGTCCCTAAACGGTGTTGGTGTGTTATAGCAGACGACGCCGGACACGGGCGTATTCACGAATATTCAGGTTAAAATATGCGAACGAGGTTACGTGATCAAGTGAATGGGACGAACGCTTAACAACGGTTTAAATTCAAAAAATGATACTGACACTGCGGATGGTTAGCCACCCACAGTGGCTTAGGATGAACTAATTTAGTTCCAGCGTGTGATGAATTTTATGGGGTCATATAACTTCAAAATCCATTGTTACATTGAAACCAACGGAAATTCAAAATTAACGGCCGTTCGTGTCCACCGTCGTCTGGTGTGTAGGAAATTGCAGAATTACGCCACACAAATATACAGAAATTGAATATTGGACTGGAAGGAGTTGAAAAGCAGTTTTCAAACTTAAACCCAAACAAGGCCTGCGGTCCTGACGTACTTAAACCCAAACAAGGCCTGCGGTCCTGACGTACTTAAACACAAACAAGGCCTGCGGTCCTGACGAATTCCAGCTAGACTACTTAAAATAGCACCTGTAATTCTGTCATGAAATTCCTATTTCATTCAGAAATCGTATGACCAAGGTGTGTGTGTGTCTCCACAAGACTATAGAAGAAGGGCCTAAAAACGACACAGGACATGCCTAGCCTTTGTTGTATAATTATGGAACACATTGATCTCAGTTATACGGCAAAACACATCCAGCAATGACATTCTTCTCGATAGTCAACACGGTTCCCGAGAGAAACTATCAACTGTTACTCAAGTGCTTGCTTTAACCCACGAATGGGCATCCACACTAACCGTGGACAAACAGGTAATGGTTCTGCTCGATTTAAGCAAAGCCTTCGACAAAGTCCCTCAACGGTAGACTATACGAGTCAAACTCGAATACTACGGGATTAAATGTCCTCACATTAGAATGGACAGTATTATTCCTATCAGAAAGAAAACAGGCAGTATCCGCTGATGTCTTTTATGTCAGGCTAAAATGTTCTACAAAATTCAACATGAATTTGTCATTATCAAAAATGCCATCATACATAAATCTTGCCGTTCCGTAACAACGTATCACTCACAATCTTAAATATATACAGCCGCAATAAAATGTTGATACCTACGGGTACGCTTTCTATCCCAGATTAATCCGAATATGGAACAGATTACCACAAAATGCAGTTCACGCTCCGTCGTTAGTGTCTTTTAAAAGCCTATGGTCGTCGCAATGAGACCACCTCCAAACCTACGCACACTCTAAATATTACACCAATTTTTTACTTTCACCTTTCACATATTTGTTGTCACACACATTTTAATCTAATTCACACAGGAAGCTTTAAATGTTTAGCACCTCAACGGCCAGCTAGCCATCGGTGGTAACCCTCACATTTTAGCTCTATGAGCTATCATCGGGAGTCAAGGATGAAATGTGAATTAATTACTTGATTTGTTAGTAACAGGTCAAACACGTCACATCTACATCTATATACATGTAGGCCTACATCAATACTCGACAGAATCCATAAGTCAGGATATTAACGCCAAGGCCCCAGTTTCCTTGGGACAATGTGTGTACAACCACAGACCGGGATGATCCCCCACCTTTAGTCTTTACGAAGGAGTCTGTGACCTTTTAAACGTGCTCGGATTTTGCTCTTCCGACTACACGGGACCACCATTTCTACGTGACTTCCGAACCACGAGGCAATTAAGACTAAGTACCTTGCCCAAGGATACAAATATGTTGGCTGTAGCGGGGCTCGAACTCACAACCTTTGTATCATGAGTCCGCGTCCTATCCACTAGACCACACATACTCTCAAATGGTTGTGGTTTGCCCATATCAAAACTAGATACACAATATTATGTCCGGTACCATCTGGATTCGCATGCCGGACGCGGGCGTATTCACGAATATTCAGGTTAAAATATGCGAACAAGGTTACGTGATCAAGTGAATGGGACGAACGCTTATTACAACGGATTAAATTCAAAAAGGATACTGACACTGGAGTTGGTTAACCAACTCCAGCGGTTTTAGGATTAAATAATTTAGTTTTAACGTGTGATGAATTTTATGGGGTCATATAATCAAAATCCATTGTTACATTGAAACCAACGGAAATGTAACGGTCGTTCGTGTCTACCATCGTCTGGATAATCAGCGAATTTATCATGCGCCCTCAATTTCATAATCATCTGCAGTGGATGACCAATCGAACTTTTTGTCAATCAATCAATCAACTACCGGCGAAGAGTGAATGTCGAGCAGCGGCTTTTCATTATTTATTAGATCAACGATTACTCAAATTCCTCTGAAGTTTTGTTTCTTTTCGTGTAATAAAAGGTAAGTTGGAAGTCCAATGTCACATAGCATTGACTTAGGGATCGCTAGATTTGGTTTATCATTCATTTCATGTGTAACTCATTGACATAGTGTTGGCGCAACCTTGGAATAAAGCGACAAGGAAGCACTACGGTATCGAATCCTTTGAGCAATCAGTTTGCCGACCCCTAGATCACAAAGCCAACAACATTAACATAATACATCACCTGCCCAAGCGTGTATGTACGCGGGACTTTTGAATAGGGTGACACACTGCAACTAAAAAATTGGCGTCCAATCAGTCTATTCAAAAATAATGTCAGTTGTTTAGCAAATCGTTTGAAGAAAGTTATCGGTAAAATCATACATACAGATCAAACTGGTTATATACGAGGGGCAGTCAATAAATAATGAAAGTGATCATGGTATGGGATGCATGAGTGATTCTATTGAGGGGATAATGTGATCAATACAAAGTATGAACCTTTGTCTTTCAAACAATACACTTTTGGATTGTTAGATACCTTTGGTTATGTAACGTCATTAACATAAACACAATAGGTTTCAGACACTGACTGAAATCTGCCAATTATTTGGCTGGATATGTAATATGTTGAATATGGGTTGATTGATACATTTGCGTATATCTCGGCAATGCAAGCATAAAAACAGATAACACTTGGCACATAGTTAGAATACACACTTATCTCTGTTTGACACTCTTTTTTAGATCTGAATGCCTTAATACGAACAAGAAGGGACCATCTCAAATACGCTTTTATTTAGCAAAATCCACAATAATATACCTTAGAAAACAACAAAGGATAAAGAACAATAGAGGGATTATAATTTAATAAATTGTTGTGGGATGTAAAGCAATAATAGTGGGGATTTCAAAAGGAGCTGTTCATAAAATTTCCTCAAACCATTGAAATTATATGACGATTACTTACACAATACATATCTAGTAGCTCTAAAGATAACAGTAATAAGAGAGGTTGTGGCAGCCATCTTTGATTGATACATTCCTGTATATCTTCATTTTGACTATCACAATATGTTTACACATTGATTTAAACATTTTTCATTATTTCTGATTAGAATTTGAAGGCACAGTAAGCTTTTATCTGGTAAATTTCATGATTTTAGCCATTTTGGGCCCGTTTCAAAATTATCTGCCGTCTGCGCATGCGCATTTTTTCTGCAGGTTTCATGCGAATAAGTTCAGATAATTAGTTAACTATCATATGGAATCTTCCAAACTGGTTAATTGCTTGAATTTTTCCTCTTATACTACACATTCCAAATTACACAGGGATTAAGGTTATTGTCTTTAGTATCATATGTATGCGAAAAAAATCGGGATTTACCTGCTTCTGATGTCATGTTATGCAATCTTCTTACCACGTGTTTCATAAAAATAATCAAATTTCCCGCCAAATAACTGATTTAGCAGTGTCCCAAGTGTACTTACTTTGAGACAGTGCTATGACGTCATAGTTCACATTTAAAAATCCAAAAGTGAATTGTTTGAAAGACAAAGGTTTATACTTTGTATTGATCACATTATCCCCTCAATAGAATCACTCATGCATCCCATACCATGATCACTTTCATTATTTATTGACTGCCCCTCGTAAAAGGTAGATATTGGTACAAATATACGATTAGGCTAAGGGACCGTTCATTATTTATGCTGGAGGGTGGTTGGGTAAAATACAGGGGGGTCATGTAACTTTCATATGTTGAAATAGGGGGGGCTATGTAACTTTTTATTCTTAAACAGGGGGGTTGTGTAACTTTTTTTAAGTATAAAGATGGTGGGGATTTGGGTGATTTTAGAGGCTATTTTGGAGTGTAAAAGCCTTTTTTTTTTCTGCGCTTCGCGCACATTTTCTTACGACCTATCAATTTCAAAACATGTACTTATGATGAGACAACTTTCGGAGAGCAAATCTTTTTGGGCACGCCCTGCTCGGACGATCTGTTGAAAAAACGCCTATATAATCATCAACGTTTGAAAACATTAGAGCCATGGGGTGTACAAAAAGAGGTTGATTAGCCTATGTTCTAAAATCCAACAATATATGATTAAAAATGGTAATTTCTTGCATGCTTTTCACCTCGTCTCACTCTCAGCTCTGCACCTACATGTAAGCTCATAAAAGTAGAATGTTGCATACGTTTTTGTCAGGATGTTCTAACTTTTTTCAGGAATATAAAGACTCACAAAACCACCCAAAATGTATAAATATATGGCAAATTTTCCGCCTCGCTTCACTCGCAATGTAGTTAATATAATTTCACACAATCAAAAGATCAAGGGGGTTATCATTCAATTATTGGCCGTTCAGAGGGCACAAACAGACCTTACCAACGAATCCATAGACAAAAGAAAAAGACAGCCCCTAAGATGTGACAAGTTGGGTTTTCTTTTTTTTGGGGGGGGGGGGGGGGGGGGTTGTGTAAAAATCTTCTGGTTAGCAGGGGGGGGGGGTCATGTAGTTTTCAGTTTCAGCTGTAGGGGGGTTAGGTAATTTTGACATACGAGTCTCAAATTTGTCCCAACCCCCCCTCCACCATAAATAATGAACAGTCCCTAATTGATGATATTATTAATTTATGTATAAATGAGCATACATCAGCTGCTATTTTGTTTGCTGATTTTGGAAAAGCTTTCGACACCGTAGAATGGAATGTTATCATTCAAACGTTACAGAAGTTTAATTGTGGGCCAACTTTTGTTAAATGGATTAATGTAATGTATAATTTTAAATCTTGGTTGGAAATCAAAGTTCTTTAGGTTGAGTATACGGCTACGGAACCGATACTCGGCGCTTTGGTTACGAAGCCGTATATTATTTCCACGGCTATAAACCAACATCTGCTGTTGGTAATATCCGCTCGTCTTGAATATTACTGGGGAAGGGGTAGCACTGGTATGGTATCGGGCTCGCTATTTTCTTCGTTTACTGATATTCCATAAAATGAAGCTCACTTGCGATACATTTCCCCGTGATACATAGTCCGCGCCGAAGGCGCGGGCAGAGCCGTGTCCAGAGTCACTCTCCGATGTAGCCCGCGGGTTGGAACAGCTTTGTAGTCGGCAAATATAGAGTCGGGGATATGCCGCTAATTAGAACAGCTTTGGTTTTGATATACACTGACTAGTCAACATAGTTTTGACTATTATATATATCATGTGGGTGATATGTACGTGTTGGGCTGGAGGGGAACAAGCGAGGGCGTATTATTACGTCTAGGGAAGGGCAGACGACGATGGACATGCGGAAACCTAAATTTTGAATTCGTATTGAAATAACACGTAATCGCGAATGTTGATCTTATCATTTTGAAAAATTCAATTATTTGCATCGTTAACCGGGCGATGACTGTTAAAAATATTTCAAAATGGTGCACTCCCGTTGCCATATTGGATCATTCGAGACCCGTGGCCAGCATCAAGGGGAAGGGGGTACTCAGATATTTTGTTGGAGGTATATGGGCCATTCCACAAAAATGGGACCACTTCAGCTTTGGAAAATTATGAAAATAAATTGTTTCAAATCTGCTTACTTTGATTGTTTTTGATGACCCAATATGCTAAAGTTACTAGAACAATAATGTTTGCGAACACCACTGTTCATATTTTTCCGCACGAAACCATGTACTTCAGGTGTTATATATGCTTTTTCACTCGGTGAACGGCGTTATCTAGTGTCATATTGCATTGGATGCAGTGTCATTGCATCCCTAACTAAGTCCGAATATGATATAAAAATTATTGTTTTTTGGTCGTTGAGAGGTCACCCCATAACAATATTGGACAAGCTATGCGACAGAAGAATGAATTTCATTTTTTAGCCTCAACAAATCTCTTGCTATAAATCAACGCTTTTGACAACTATGTGCTTTCAATTTTGTACCTTTTTCCAAAACTTGTTTTGTCAATTTTACCCTAGTAGAAGAATATTCCCTACTGTAATGTATCAATTGTTATATTTTCTTTAAGCCCAACATTGAAATTGTATGTCATTATATAAAGATAACTTTATATGCTATTTTTAATGGTATTATTCTTGGATAACGCCGTTCACGTGTATGATAGTTATGGGATTGAAACAAAGATAAAACAATTGAAACTGACATAAATCATGTGGCTGTTGCAGAAACTTTATTTGTTTTATCAATTTTAATACTAAAAAATGATTTAAACCTTCATTTGGGCTGAATTTCCCAATATTGACCGTCAAACAGTGGTCAAATATTTAATTTTCACTTTAAATGTTTTATATAGCTTGCATTTTTGTTTAAAAGGGGTATGTACCATTACATTAACTATTGTATTAAATTACATGCACACTGCATCGCATATTGTGAAGTTGTTCTCTTTTTGTATTGATATGGACATTTTAGGGTGAATTCCGTTATCCCTGTGATCAGCGTTATCCATGGTTATCCTGACATACACACGCGAAATAAGCCTGACGAAAACACATGCTCAATACTTGCTCAATAGAGCGATTTGGCTATGTGTAGCGCGGTAGTAAACACTCATGTGGACTATGAGCCATACATTTACACTTACAGCATATTCTAGAAGAAACCGTTTGGTTCACAAAGTGAAATGCATTATATAGAACACGAAAGAAGAAGCAAACTCACTGTTTTCAATGTTTAGCTGCTGCATCTAGACTTCTCAAAGATTTTCCAAAGAAGAAAGATTGTGCTCTTGCAATATTTTCTTCAAATGAGGGTGATAACACTTTACAGGATAACGCCGTTCAAGATAACGCCTTTTACGTTTTCATCCCTTTTCGGACCTTCTGCAAGCCATATGGTTGCATTTCTATTTTTTCGACACAAATGGTGAGAAAAACATTGGACCTATAACATATTACCTTTTATACGGGAACAGAATACCTACTTTACCGAGAAATATCGATCACGGAGTTCACAAGCTTAAAACAGTCGTTTGAAATACGGAACTTCAACATTTTTTATAGCCCAAATGATGTGCCAGAGACTTTCGAGGTGATATAATTTTAATAGCGTGGTGGGTTTGCTAGGGGATTGTTCATACACGATTGCAAATTTAGTACATTCAGTTCATGTTGAAACGCTAGCTGTGCGGATATCGGAAATTACACACATTAAGTTCATTTGATATTAAAAGTGCACGTTACGATTAATGAAGGCAGAACTAAATGCCTTTATATTTTGGTTTGATACGTTTGCTACATTTACTCGTACCAAAATATTACAAAA
Organism: Ophiura sarsii; assembly: GCA_035610835.1. Lineage (NCBI taxonomy): Eukaryota > Metazoa > Echinodermata > Ophiuroidea > Amphilepidida > Ophiuridae > Ophiura > Ophiura sarsii. The sequence goes on from CM069451.1 coordinate 57,460,350, forward strand.
ACTTGAATTGAGAATTAAATTCAGCAGCATAAAATTGAGACATTGAGCTGTGGAAACAGTGTTTTGGTGGTTTTGAGGGCCTTTCAGTACAAATATGAATCTGATAATATCATTCAAAGTATGGCAAACCATGGTGTTCTGAGTAGAATTCATCGAGTTTTACCATAATATTAATAAACATTTGTGATATATACTTGCAGTAAGATTTCCCGGATCAAAGAATGATAAAACCCCAAGTGGTCCCATTTTTGTGGAATGGCCCATATGCCGCCAGAATAATGAAAATTGACCCAAACAATTACCAATTTTCGGGGGGAAATGGCCCCATTTGTTTACCGGAAACTATATTTGACAGATTATGCTAACATTTCTGTGAAAAAAACCCAACACTAAAATTACGAATTTTAGACCCATAAAGTTACCAAAAATGACTTGAATGAGGGTCGTTTATTTATCTGAGAGTGTAAAATGGGACCCTACTATACATCCCGTAAACTTCATATCCACTAATCCCTCATGACTTTGAGACTACAACTTTTTAATTGATTTATTCTAATACTTTAGGTAATGTTAGGCAAAATAAAATAAAAACATGTTTAGCGTCCTGACTTTTTCCAAACAAGGAAGGAACCCTTTTTTAATTTCTTCCCACTTTAGGTGCAACATTTTCCTAATTGGCGTTGAAACTTTGTGAACCTAAAAGAGTCATTTTAGAGACTTTAATAATTGATAAGAACCGCTTAGACCTAGGCTAGGCCTGGGCGTTCTAAAAACATTCGTATCTTCGACGGCGCATATCTCGACCATTTTGCCTTGTATTGAATACTATGTATTGACCTTATTTGTTGTTGTTGTTATTTAAAGGAAAGCCAAGACCATGATCTTCATCCGAAATGTAAAACTGAAGCAATCAGTTGCTTTATAAGCGAGCAAGAAAATAGCTTTTAATTATAGCCCACTTTACACAGTAGGTATAGGGGATTTATTTAGTGGTGTGGATCCATTGACTAGGGTCAATGGTGGATCCTATCCCGATCCTATCAGTGTCGGTCGTTGATTTAGATTAGTCCATTGACCATATAAGGGTCAATGATTAGTCCGTATGTGGAGAAACCATAGCGTAGGGAACCAGCGTATGCCTCGAGAAGTTTAGCTACTCGGCAGTTGCCGTTTTTTACTGTGTCGCTAAATATAACCGTGATATCGCTGCAGCTGTTTGCGCTGAACTACGAGATAAAGGGGTTCATCTGCCAGTCAAATAGCTGCGAGTGGATATAAAAATTGCATTGAAATGGATTAGGGGCGGTCCAAGAGAAGCATGTTTTGTAACCATTTTCTTCCAAAATACCAGGGAAATGGTGTATGTATTTTCCATAATTCGAACAAAAAAAAACCCCAAATCAAAACACCGCAGTTAAAAAAGTACAGGAATTAAGGCAATAAATTTGATTTGTGTGCAAGTTGATTTGTGTGCATGGGGGAGGGGGGGGGGGGGGGGGGGGGGGGGCTGAAGAACAATCTAGGTATTATATGACATTGTACTTGGTCTAAAACGTTGGTCTAGGAATTGCTATAATAATTAAAAATGGCATTCCGCGATCATGGTGACCATATTGCCATATTGACATTTCATTAAATCAACCCAGGAATTATTATTACATAACTCGAAACTCAAACATCCACAACTCACCACTTATAAGACAACCCCACAACAATTTCTCCTTAGTAAAACTAGATAAGCTATTATGTCTCTCTGTTGGGAGTATAATAACATCTCTCTGATTGAATCTTCAACTAAACAAGTATAGCTTTGACTCCATCACAGACTGCGGGTCTGTTAAAATAAACTGCATAGGTTCATGTAATTTACAACGACTACAAACATGTAGCACATTTTACAATAACATGCTAATAGGGGGATTCGCCTCCTAAAAGTAAGGGTTTGTGCACAGAGACTCTTTAAAACAAATACAAGTACATAAAACATCACAAATAAGGCCTACATGCTGAAATATACACAAGACCTATACAAAATAATATACGAGTTTGAGGGCGCTAATACATCCGGCGTTTTACAAAAGTACGGCTACGTAAGTTACGTAACCCTGGGGTTCCGTAGCCGTATACGGCAACGCAAAGACTTCGTTAACATAATGTCTAAATTCTGTTTTTGACGGACATAACGGACAGGTTTAACTAAAAATTTAGGGATCACCGGGTTCTTGACCAATGTGCATCTATTTATTTGGATGAAATTCAATCCGGTAGCCTTACACAGAAAAACAAAATTACCAAATTGTTGATGTACATTGTACCCATAGCAACAAAAATCAATAACAGCTAACAAGCCGCTAGTTAGCCGATCGTTAGCTGTTATTGATTTTAAACCTATCAGGAACTAGCGGCTAGCCGTTGGCTTTCTGCTACTATTAGCAGTATGGTAGCAGCTAGCTGCTAGCTTCTTGCTAATAGTAGCAGCTAGCTGCTAATAGTAGCAGAATGATAGCAGCAAATTTAGTCTTCAAAATATACATAGGAGTAATAATAGCAGCTGGCTGCTAATAGTAGCAGAATGATAGCAGCAAACTTAGTCTTCAAAATATATATAGGAGTATGGTAGCAGCTAGCTGCTAATAGTAGCAGAATGATAGCAGCAAACTTAGTCTTCAAAATATACATAGGAGTATCAGGAACTAGCGGCTAGCCGTTGGCTTTCTGCTACTATTCGCAGTATGGTAGCAGCTAGCTGCTAGCTTCTTGCTAATAGTAGCAGCTAGCTGCTAATAGTAGCAGAATGATAGCAGCAAATTTAGTCTTCAAAATATACATAGGAGTAATAATAGCAGCTGGCTGCTAATAGTAGCAGAATGATAGCAGCTAACTTAGTCTTCAAAATATATGTACAGTATATGGTAGCAGCTAGCTGCTAATAATTTTAAATTCTTAACCTGCAGCAGCCATATTGGAATTTCCTGCCAACTGACAAACTGCCTGTGTCGGAATGCTGCTATATTTAAGGAAATTTTAAGGTAGACTATTCAGATTTATACTTATCAAATGATTTATCCTGGATTTACAGTATTTTGAGTAAGCTTAAGCTTATTCAATGTTTAGTTTATATGCATGCTACGGTATAATTCCAGTACTACCTTAGTCAGTATAGGCAATCACCTTTTTCTAGCATCCAAACTCTTAAATTCTTGAAACCTTAGTTTAATTCCAATGGAAATTGGATAGCTGGATGATTAAATATTGATTTGATTGGTTGTTTTGGTTTGTTGGCTAATTGTTTATTATTAGTTGATCGTTTTTGAGATGGTTGAATCAAATAGTAAATTTATTTTGTTTGATTTAATAGCTGATCGATTGATTTACTGTTTATGGATTAATTGGTTGGTCAGTTGGTTGATTGATTTATTGCTAAATAGATTAATTTGATTGATACATTTTATTGACAGGTATTAAAGGTAGATGTTCCGATTTTCAACTTAAAGTTTTCTATTCTACATGAAAGGTCATCCTTAAAAAAGTCGTGTTCCAAAGTTTGAGTTGCATAGCTCTAATGGTTCTTATTTTAGACGCACAAGATGCTGTGAACTGTACCCATTGAGTAGTACACAAACTATATCGGTGGTTACCACCATTCGCGGTAATTCGACGTTATTTCATCGATTTCTCCGTAATTATACCGATTTAGGCCGTCAAATTTCAGTATGATGATGAGAAAAATACGAGCTTTCATATGATATGAAAATCTCCGTATGTTTGAAATAATTCTGTGTTACGAAAATGTGATCGGGTCATCTACCTTTAATGAATTGATTGATACATTAATTGTTTGATCCATTTAATTGGAAGGTTTATAGATTGATTTATAGATTTGGTTGGGTGATTGGTTCTTTGTTGAATCATTTATTTTTAATTGCCTCGATTTATTTATTTTTGAGTGATGCATTAATTGGTTGATCGATTGATTGGCTGTTAAATTGATTTTTCATCAATAAAGATGATCGATTATTTAAATGAGTGGTTGGTTAGTTTATTTATATTTTTTAATATTTTTTTATATTTATTCACGGTATAAAAATAGCCAGCAGGCAGCATAAGCTGAAAAAGCCGGCTTTACAATATAAAAATATATATATAAATATCAAAAATACATGCATAAAAATATTGCAACGAAATACAGACATCAGCAAAATACATTAATCATCCAAAACGCCATTGAGCTTTTTTATGATGTAAGGAATGGTGGATTTTTGGTATTTGTTGGTATTGCACAATGGTTGAGGAAATATGTTGCTGCGACGGAGGGTGGTTAATCGATCTCTTCTCTGGGAGAAGGTGGCGATGTCTTTCAGAGTTGAGGACCTGCTGACCAAATTTCAAAACTAATTCTTCCCTGCGATCGACAAGACTGGTGATGTTTAATTCGCGAAGCGCAGACTCGTAGTCTTGATATTTGTTGCCGAGGATGATTTTGCAAGTGCGCTTTTGAATCCTTTCAATTTGGTAGCTTTGATTTTTGGTAAGCGCAGGATGCCAGACAGCACAAGCATATTCCAGAATTGGTCGGATATATGTTTGAAAGATGGTCAGCATGTCCTCAACTGGGGCAGCATGTTTACGAAGAGCATATAACATAAATAAACGTCTACTGGCACGAGATATCATATTTTTGACTTGGATGTTCCATCCCAGATTGTTTTGGATTTCAAGACCAAGTAATTTCATGTGATCAACAACTTGCAGGACCTCACCACCAAGAGAAAGTTGTGGAAGCAAGACAGGTTTTTAAAAAAAATTTACATGCAAAACATGACATTTGGTTGGCTTAGGCAGCATATCGTTAACCTTACACCAATCATCTAAAGCATTCAGATGGTGTTGGAGCTGATGATTGTTTGTTTTAGAGTTAATAATTTCTGCCAGGGTGAGATCATCGACAAATTTCCATCGATCAGAAGAAGTTTCAGCAGCGTCATTAACCATCACAGTAAAGATACCGGGCCCTAACTTTGTTCCCTGTGGAACACCACAAGTTATGGTTTTGAGACTAGAAAGTTTGCCTTTGTGCTTAACGCATTGGGTACGATGTGTCAAAAAACTACTGATCGTTGGAATTATTGAGGGTCTCACTCCGGAAGAAATAATTTTGTTAACAGCAACATTATGGTTTATTCGGTCGAATGCTTTTGTGAAATCAACCGCGACCAAAGTAGCATAGTTGGAAGGTTTGTCAATACCTGAGATAACATTATTCAACATGTCAACAAGATAATGGGTTGTACTTGTATCTTTGACATTACCATATTGTTTAGTGTCAAGAAATGGGCTAAAATCATCCCTCAACCAAACTGCCAAAAAAGACTCAAACACCCTCCCCAAGATTTTTGTCAAGGCAATAGGGCGCAAATCATTAGCCATAACAGGTTTTTTGACTTTTGGCACTGGAACAATGGAAGCAGTTTTCCAAACAGATGGGAATTTGCCTTCCTGTAGACTAGCATTGAAGATTTTTGTTTTGATGATGGTCGATTGATAGCTTATTTTGGTTTAGTATTAATCTAAGTTGTAAATTTGAGTTTTGATGATGTTGGGAGGTGTCGTATAACTGACGAGATTTGGCACCAAGTATAATATATTGCAAATTTAACAGTATGCAGTTGAAAACATGTTCAAGAATGTGTCAAGCGTTGAAAATAAATGGATGGGTGATAAACAGATTAAGGCACCTTGTTATTTGATTATTTGACTTGTGACTTGACTTGGTGTAAGTATGCAAGACTAACTTAACTGCCTATGAGGACTAACTGCCTATAGACCGTTTTCCCTTATCCAGGAGAGGTACACTGCAAAAACTCCGGTGTTAATTAAATTTTAACACCATGGGTGTCACTATAGGACCGGACCCCTTTACACCGGTCCTATAGTGACACCCATGGTGTTAAATTGACACCCATGGTGTTAAATTCAACACCGGAGTTTTTGCAGTGTATGTGTCACGAACACATATTTATAAAGGAGATTTTAAGTACAAAATATATTGCCATATCTCTTTACGTGTAACAGGCACCATTTTGAAATACCACCATGGAAAGTTTGGAGTTATGTTGGTGTTGCTACATGGAAAAGAACGAAGACTGACGCGTACTGGAGCTGTCTCTTTCCCGCGCAGGTTTGATATATGCGGAAAGAGTGACAATTTCTGGAAGCTTGCGGGCCTTTCTGAAAAATACCTACACCTCCAATAAATTTAATTTCGTGATGCACTTCAGCTCGTGTATGATGGGAAAGCGAAAACGGTCTTTACTTAGCTATAATGAGCTGGGCGGTAAGAAATGGATTGCAGGAAGACACTAGCCGCTAATTGGCCGCTAGTGACTAATTTGCATGTGACCCACTAACTAGCCGCTAAGCCACTAGTAACTAATTTGCATGTGATTCTATTAGCGGCTAACAAGCGGCTAACAAGCAGCTAGCCGCTAATACTAGCAGCTAGCTGCTAATACTAGCGACTAGCTGCTAGTATTAGCTGCTAATACTAGCGGCTAGCCGCTAATACTAGCAAGAAACGGTAGCAACTAGCTATAGCAGGAAACAGTAGCGGCTAGCGGCTAATTAGCTAACAATCCGCTAATACTATCAGAATTTGCATAAACAGTAGCGGCTAACTAGCCGCTACTAACTAATTTGTATGTGATCCTATTATTAGCGGCTAGTTAGCGGCTAGTTGTGGCTAGTTAGCGGCTAGTTAGCGGCTAACCCTGCTCGATAACCATAGCAGCTAACTATCGGCTAGCATTAGCGGCTAGCTATCTGCTAGTATCAAGTATTTTGCTATGGGACGTGATTTCTTTTTCTTCAAGATGGTCGACGAAGGTGACTTTGTGTTTTACCCCTGTTTTATTTGCCAGTCGTAAATAAGTTTAGTTTAGTTTAGTTTATTTATTAAAACATACGCTTTTACAACAGCGGCACACGTCTTTAAAACGGTGCGTTTATACAAAAATAACAATATACACACAAATTTAAAAGAAAATACAAAAATGAGACCTTCAATTTTACTCACGAACTCCAAGGCTATATACAGATGTGGGATAAAAATAAAGAGTCAAAGATAAACATATATAAAATTATTACTAAAAAAATAAAAGTAAAACGAGCACTTATCACAGCATGAATTGAAAGCATAAACACAATTCAATGAACTGTGGACCGAGAATTATTTAGGCCTCACCTATGTGTCCAGGCCTTTTTAAGATATGATTTACAATACTTGTCAAAGATGTTATCAATGTTAGAATACGAATTAGATAGAAAAGTAGGCAAATATTGACGAACATTGGTATCAAGAACAAAACATTTTTGAATAGACAGATAAAAAAAAATCCAATGCGACTTTTCTAACCACTTTTGCTAAAAAACAAAAGTTGTGACAAAATCTTGTACAGACAAGATATCAATAGTGAAGTTAAAAAGACCCACGATAAAACCAGAAAAAACACCCTAATACAAACATGTTAAGGAAGACATCAAAACTCGACCGCCCGTTGACAGCCGGTTACGTTCGGTTCCGCCCGGTTCTTTCAGGTCAAATGTTTTACTGGTATATGAATATTCACGCATGCAACACTGAACAACCGTCGGTTAACTTAATGCTGTAACCGGAACAATTTACACTATCAATCTGTTACTTTGCGGTCATAATAGCTCTCTCTATAATCGTTGTATAAATAACCAGACTTTCGGTATTGATTTAAAAAAGTTAATTGAGCTATAAACAGATTGAAAAAGCCAACCCCAGCGAAAATCAATAGCTGTATTGTACTGGTTTTCAACTGAGACTTGAGAGCTCATTACTTCAAGATTTTATCGCTCACGCGTGTAACGAGGCACTATCAACCGGTCGTGTTCACCAGAGTATAACTATTTGACCTCATTATGTGTGTATATTATAACAGACGACGCGTTTTGTGAGAACCGGGCGGAACCGGCCGTAACCGGCGGTTGCCTGGCGGTCGAGTTTTGACGTGATCCCTTATGTATGCTAGAAGTACCGGATGACCCTAACCATCTATACCTCCACTTTGATTGAAACTACACATGGAATTGGTGATTGATTATTCATATGGGCAATGTCTTCCCCAAAATGGCCCTATTTTAGGGAGACCGACCGTACCATTGAGATTATGCAACACAGTTAAATCTATTTTTAGGAACTTAGGAATCTGCAGATTTAATGGATTCATAAATCATAGAAATTGATCTTGATAATTATTTTGTGTTTTCCTCTCCATTTTGTATAGATATTGCCGTGGTAATTATTAGCTGACGCCCAGGTGATCAATCTTCATCGCAAACCTACTTGTAGCAGCATCTGGGAGTTTAAAGTGGTTTAGACAAACCCCTGTTTTTCAAAAATTTCAACTTCAAGTTGTCCTCGATTATCTGACTATCTGACTTGCAGATCCATTGCAGTTGGATGCACAAGCAGTGAAGAGGTTTTTTGCAAGGCCGAACAAAATAGTGCATTATTTTGTAAAAAAACCCCGAACAACTATTCGTCGAACATGTCTTTCTATGCCACACGGACACACAAATACAAGGAGGTACCTGAAAATGGCGCCATAGAAACGGAGCCATTTTTGTTGGCTTGTCAAGACAGCATCATTCCTCTTTTTGGTGAGTTCACATTTAAGCATTTGCTTGTATAGAAAAAGAAAGGCATAATCCAAAAATATTTTGCTTATAAATATATAAATATTCAATTTTGTTCATCTGTTTTTAAACAGGGGGGTCAGAAAACCTTAATAAAATTGCATCAAATAAGTCAATAACCCTAACCCCCAAACCGGTTTTTAACCGGGATCGCAATTTTGGGAGAGAAGTCAACAACTAAATTCCCGCTTCCCGACTGGTGATCGAACCGGGACCCTCAGGAGCAAAAAACCTGGCCCCCATAGGCAAGCCACGGCTCTCATACTCGTTTGCGCAGTATAGTGCGCTTACAGTAGCTCTCACTATAGTCTCTGTCATAATACCTTGGACAAAATTCAACTAATACGTGCGTCATTGCGTTCATTCGTATTAGCGTACATGCGTAAACCCGGTAGTGCGTACCGGGCGATTTTAAAATGATCGCGCGTCCTCATTGGTCAATCGCGAAGTTGACACGCGCATGCATGCAAACTTGTACGCGCTTTTCATGCTTTTGGATGCAGCTCCGCGAACAACAACAAAATACGCTCGCGTGAAATAGCGCGAATTATGTCCAAGGAATTATGACAGGGACTATATATAGGCTCGGTTGATTATGTCGTCGAAAAACTGTCTGTACATGTGCTTGGCGATACTAGTATGTTGAGTACTCATAGACAAGTTCCACCAGTCCCCGAAGTGTCGTCCCGCACCCGCTGAACTAATATACCCAGAATGCATAGCGCGGTCCTCCACTTGGGGACTGGTCACAAAGCGTGAAAATAGAAGGAGCAAAATAACATCACAATTCCGATGTTATTTACGCACATGAATGCGTGTGAATTACCACGCAGATCTGCCGGCACGACGCGGGTGGGGCTCCGAATGTTCGCGCCGCGCCCGCGTGTGCGTAAGTGCCCTACCAATTCGCGTGTTTGTGCAAGCCGCAGCTCGCGCGGTCGTTAAAAAGTGCTCCGTCATTTGGGCTGGAACATTTCCAGTCGTCACAACAGCAAACGCAGTGGAGCGTATTGTACGACTGGAGGATAAAATCTAGAGTACTCAAGAGAGTTGGGGTTTACCTGAGCTTTGTCCCCAAATCAAATGCATTTTACAAACATGTACAAAGAATTGTTGCCAAAATGGTGGTCATTTCTTTTTTTGTCTTTCTGTGGGGCACCCTGTATTTCTCAATTCTTCTTTCATAATCATCATTGAAATGGTTTATAAAAATGTAATCTTCATGTAAATAGCACAAGAGTGCTCGATGCTATGCAGCAGAGCGTGAATGAATTAAAGTCAAATGGAAGAGTTTCATGCTACTGCTTTGCTAATGCTATAGTTTGGGAACAAACCATTCACTATCACATGGTCCATAATCTCTAGGGCACGCGCATATGACAACGGTACCAAACGCTGTGACCTGTGTCTATCGGAGAAACTAACTATCATCAACGCCGACAGGCGGTTTCTCCTTAACAAAAGATCGGAACTTGTATCTAAATGCCATCATGAGAACAAATTTTATCTCTCAAACCACTCCTGACTAACACAACGCCTATGAATGCATAGACTAATTACTTACTGTATGAATGAGCACCCCGCGCCAGGAGCGTAGAGCAAGGCGCGCGCATACTACCGCGATCTTCGCCGAACTTCCGACGCCCGCATATTGTGTTTGTTTCTTCAGCACGGAATAACAAAACATCAGTTACCTAATGAATGCAGTAGCATGAAACTCTGAGTAGTAACTCTTCCATTTTGACTTTAATTTATATATATTATACAAATATATACTGCCATGAGAGATTCTGGTTAAAACTATGGGCCCGAGGTGACTGCAATAGTGCTATTTTGCTGAGGGGCGTAGCCCCGAAGCAAAATAGCACTATTGCAGTCACCGAGGGACCAATAGTTTTAATCCCGAGGCTCGAATAAAGGCAGTATATATTTGTTTGATATACGTCATTCATATATTTCTAGTTCCATAAAGTTCAAATTAAAAAATCATCTGTTAAAAAGTTCAATTCAAAGGCAGTGCATCGAACGATCGTCACGCTGCGCCCGGGGAGGCAAATCGTGCGCTCTCTCGCGTCACGCGGAGTACAACGCCGCGTGAAACTACCAACGCACTGGTGCGCCGTAAATAGTCTTTTGGGGAGCCGTAAATAGTACTTTTGGGAGCCGTAAGTAGTACTTTTGGCAAAACAGCTTGTTTATTTTTGATCATGTGACCCACTTTTAACCAATCAATGAACAAGAATATATGAATGACGTATATAAATATATATATGTACATATAATAATAATAATAATTCCTGGGTTGATATAATGAAATGTCAATATGGGTAACCATGATCGCAGAATGCCATTTTTAATTAATATAGCAATTACTGGACCAACGTTTTAGACCAAGTACAATGTCATATATACATAGATTGTTCTTCAGACGGTATTCCCCCCTCCATGTACGGAATCAACTATATTAGTTTCCTGTACCATTTTAAACATTGCGGTGTTTTGATTTGTTTTTTGGTTTAAATTATGGAAAATACATACCGTATACCATATCCCTGGTATTTTGGTATGAAACAGATGCTTCAGGAAATGGTTACAAAACATGCTTCTTTCTCTTGGACCGCCCCATTCCATTTCAATGGAATCTTTATTGGACTATGCCTCGATCAAGTATAAGTTGTTCCATTCCATGATTGCCCGTGAGGGCACGAATGGAACATTTTACTTGTACGCCTGTGGCTCCTGTGGTTGGCTATACATATCTGTCATCACTTCTCTGTGGTCTGTGAAAGATCTGAAACGGTTGCAAATCTTGCAGAACAAGTGTGCAAGACTGGTGTGTCTCAAGCCCAGACGTGAGAGTGTATCCCCATTGTTGGCTAAATTACACTGGTTACCAGTAAATGAACGTATTATGTATAAGACAATGCTGTATGTGTACAAATCCTTGGAAGGGCTCTGTCCCCAGTATATTCAAGACTGCATCTTGTTAAGAAACAATCTCAAAGCACTATGAGAACACGCTCTGCTGACAGTATACATTTTGTTGTTCCTGTCACCAAGAAATCTGCTGGGGATAGAGCCTTCTCAGTAGTGGCTCCACGTTTGTGGAATAAATTACCTGTAGCTGTTAGAAATGCCACTAGTGTACAATGTTTTAAGTCCAAACTCAAAAATCATCTGTTTCCTTAAATCTCCTTGGTATTTCTTTTTGCTGTTGTATTTTTCATGTTTTTTTTGCGCTTTGTATCCCTAGGCAAAAGTGCTGTATAAATGTTATTTATTATTATTATCTGGCTAAGATTATAAGATAATTGCCCTTCCATTGAATTCATCTGGTATAAATTGTATGTGGATTGTTCATTTTTTGGTAGGGTATTTAACGAAGTTCCTGCTTGACATCAACACAGGTACATGGATCCTGTACAGAACATGGCCAATATTTCCACTGTAAACAAAGTGTCTCTAGAGCTGAAATCATAACCTTGAGCGTACAAAGTACAGTGTACATGTCTTAAGTGACCTGGACGAGTAATGTGTCATACTTGTATAAACAGCAAATACTGTTTGCACATCAGGTGAACAAGCAATTAAAACAGTACAATGTTCAGAATTGCTACATTTGGGACTGTAATAAGGCCTTAATTTGTTGTTGTTGTTGAATTGCCCTTTCACCTTAATTTGTTTTGGGGCTGTAGGTCGATTTTTTAAATATTTCAAAGAATGACCAAATCACACTGGAGTACAATGATGTTTAAAATTTAACTAAATTTTAATATTAAAAAGACAAAGTATGGTGGCATGGATTACTATTTCAGAGTGGGGTCACATAGGGGTAAATTGAGGTCATTTACGCGATGAATTTGTAATTTCTAAAAAAAAGGGGAAACAAATGCGACTGAGTTTTCCCGATTTTTACGGTTGGTCGGGAAAGGACAATCCATTTTGGCGCCAAAAAAATAAAGGTTTTAGGTTAGTAGTTGAGAGAGGGGTAAACTACTAACCTAAGACCCCTCTCAAATGTCGTAAAAATCAGTTTGGGATACACCAGAACATTGGGTAAGTATAGAGAGGGGAGGAGAGATCATTTAAATTTAAATCCAATCTCAACTATTAACCTAAGACCCTTCATTTTTGGCACCCAAATCGATTTAAATGACCTCGCCTCCCCTCTAATCTACTTACCCAATATCAATGTGAATCCAAAACTAATTTGACGACATAAATTTGAGAGGGGGTCTTAGGTTAGTAATTTACTCCCTTCTCAACTAATAACCTAAGAATCTCAGTTTTTTGGCGCCAAAATCGATTTGAATGACCTCTCCTCTCCTCTAAACTACTTAACCAATGTCAATGTGTATCCAAAACTGATTTTTACGATATTTGAGAGGGTCTTAGGTTAATAGTTTACCCCCTCTCAACTACTAACCTGAGAGCCTTAATTTGTTTGGTGCCAAAATGGATTTAATTGATATCTCATCCCTACTACTTACTTAATATCCTGGTGTATCCAAAACTGATTTTTACAACATTTGAGAGAGGGTCTTAGGTTAATAGTTTACCCCGTCTCAACTACTAACCCAAGACCCTTAATTTGTGGCACCAAAATCGATTTAAATGTTTGGTTTAGTTTAGTTTAGTTTAGTTTTATTTGGCATATCAAGAAACAGAGATACAATAAATAAGATCAAATATACAAATCTTAAAAAATTACAACAATTAACACAACATACTCGTATTAATAAAAGAAAACAAATAATGCCAAGGATAGCCCAAGAAGGCTCTAACAAGGGCTTATTGCCATTGGGGTTCTTCATATATTAAAACAGCACATTATTTGCACACAAAATGATATTGCACTTTTTATGAAACAACTGCATATAAAAAATGGATGAAAAAATCAAGATAGAAAGTGACTTTTTACTGCCTTTTTGAAATGCCCGTGGGTTTTGGATGGTTTTAACCTGAGCAAGTTCCATTCCCGAATAATAGTAAAGAAAAATGTATTGCACTGCTGACCTTTAGCTTTAGGAACCAGAATTATTTTTGCACTGCCCCTGGTATTGTATCTGTGGGTGTTGGACAATTTGGTAAAATGAGAATTTAGGTACTCAGGTGCTATTTCATTATAGATTTTAAAAACATGATTGAGTGTAAGTTGTTTATGACCTCTCCTCCCCTCTAAACTACTTACCCAATATCAATGTGAATCCAAAAGTAATTTTACGACATTTGAGAGGGGGTCTTAGGTTAGTAATTTACTCTCCTCTCGACTAATAACCTAAGACCCTTAGTTTTTTGGCGCCAAAATGGATTTAAATGATCTCTCCTCCCCTCATAACTACTTACCCAATATCATGGAGTGTATCCAAAACTGATTTTTACGACATTTGAGAGGAGGTCTAAGGTCAGTAGTTTACCGCCTCTCAACTACTAACCTAAGACCCTTAGTTTTTTTGGTGCCAAAATCGATTTAAATGACCTCTCCTCCCCTCTAAACTACTTGCCCAATATCAATGTGTATCCAAAAATGACTTTAATGACATTTGAGAGGGGTCATAGGTTAGTAGTTTACCCCCTCTCAACTACTAACCTGAGACACTTACTTAATTAGCGCCAAAATGGATTTAAATGATATCTCATCTCTCTAAACTAGGCTACTTACTTAATATCCTGGTGTATCCAAAACTGATTTTTACAACATTTGAGAGCGGGTCTTAGGTTAGTAGTTACCCCTCTCAACTACTAACCTAAGATCCTTAGCTTTTGGCGCCAAAATGGATTAAACGATCTCTCCTCCCTTTAAACTACTTACCCAATATCCTGGTGTATCCAAAACGGATTTTACGATATTTGAGAGGGGGTCTTAAGTTAGTAATTTACCCTCCTCTCGACTTGTAACCTAAGACCCTTAGTTTTTTGGCACCCAAATCGATTTAAATGACCTCTCCTCCCCTCTAAACTACTAACCCAATATCATTGTGTATCCAAAACTGATTTTTACGACATTTGAGAGGGGTCTTAGGTTAGTAGTTACCCCTCTCAACTACTAACCTAAGATCCTTAGCTTTTGGCGCCAAAATGGATTAAACGATCTCTCCTCCCTTTAAACTACTTACCCAATATCCTGGTGTATCCAAAACGGATTTTACGATATTTGAGAGGGGGTCTTAAGTTAGTAATTTACCCTCCTCTCGACTTGTAACCTAAGACCCTTAGTTTTTTGGCACCCAAATCGATTTAAATGACCTCTCCTCCCCTCTAAACTACTAACCCAATATCATTGTGTATCCAAAACTGATTTTTACGACATTTGAGAGGGGTCTTAGGCTAGTAGTTTACCCCCTCTCAACTACTAACCTGAGCCCCTTATTTTTTGGCGCCAAAATGGATTAAATTGATCTCTCATCCCCTCTAAACTACTTACTTAATATCCTGGACGTGTATCCAAAACTGATTTTTACAACATTTGAGAGGGGGTCTTAGGTTAGTAGTTTACCCCCTCTCAACTACTAACCTAAGACCCTTAATTTGTGGAACCAGAATCGACTTAAATGACCTCTCCTCCCCTCTAAACTACTTACCCAATATCAATGTGAATCCAAAACTAATTTTACGACATTTGAGAGGAGTCTTAGGTTAGTAATTTACCCTCCTCTCGACTAATAACCTAAGACCCTTAGTTTTTTTCTGCCAAAATCGATTTAAATGATCTCTCCTCTCCCCTCTAAACTACTTGCCCAATATCCTGGTGTATCCAAAACTGATTTTACGACATTTGAGATGGGGTCATAGGTTAGTAGTTTACCCCCTCTCAACTATTAACTTAAGACCCTTAGTTTGTTGGCGCCAAAATGGATTTAAATGATCTCTCCTCCCCTCTAAACTACTTACCCAATATAGGGGAATATGGGGCAACTCAGTGGACCGTGATGGGGCAAGTGGTCCGAAATGAAGGATTTCGTAATTGTATGGGCATACTGCTTTCTTTTGAACAATACGACTTTTGTTGATACTTGACATATATCTTTACCTTCTACAATCCAAAACATTTGGAACTTTAGGTTATTTACACATGTGATTTTTCTCCATATCTTTGAAGCTAACTCCTTGAGTGACTGATTGAAAATTCACAGATAGTATGGGCGATATATGAAGATGGGTTTAGATCATGTTTAATGTACTTTATATGATTGACAGATATGCAACAGTAAATATATACATGCAGTACAGTCGTCTTAAGATACTAGGTGCATATTGCATTTGATGGGTGCTATATTGTAGTGTGCTTAGGGACTTTCCGAAATATGATTAAAACCATGGTTGTGGTTGAAATGACCGTAAAATGGCGCATATTGCTAATTTGGGACATTGGTGGTTTGGATTTCCGATCAATATTATCATTTAAAGAATGCTTCAACTTAAATCATTATCACGGGTATTCATTTGGCAGAGTTCTTAGTTCATGAATTTGCAAATGACAAAGTACACCATTTCTTACTTATCTAAGGACACTCGTCTACTTGTAGGACCCGAACGCCGTAATATTTGCGAATTCAAAGATACTCACTGGCTACAGAAATCTGTGTAATGGCTCAAAACAAAAATGCAGTTTTGCCTTTTTTCTGAAATGTATTGGAGTTATTGATTATTATGACAAATGGTGGTATGTTTTAAAACATTTTGGCCTAAAATGTATTACGTCACAGGCGTGTTTAATAACGTTTCATCT
The DNA here is from genome assembly GCA_035610835.1 of Ophiura sarsii. Classification (NCBI taxonomy): domain Eukaryota; kingdom Metazoa; phylum Echinodermata; class Ophiuroidea; order Amphilepidida; family Ophiuridae; genus Ophiura; species Ophiura sarsii. Next base: position 57,476,800 of record CM069451.1, read on the forward strand.
CAACAAAGTGCTACGTCATTTGTTGGGGTAAGTGGTCCGAAGGGGTGTGGGGCAACTGGACCGCCTGCAAAAACTTAATCAAAATTGTAAAATTCATTTTGAAAATGAGTTGTTAGTGTCAATAAAACATGACTCGGTATTGAAATGTGAATAGAATATGAAATAATTCACATTCTTTCAAGTTCTTAGACATTTTGGGGCATTTCGGGTCTAATACCACTATTTCTGATATTGAAGGATAACAGTATGACATGAAATTGCTTTAGAATGGTTTAAAACCTCGGTATTATGAATTACATCTTAATTATGAATGGTGTCTGTAAAGGTATTTCCTATGACGAAATATCATGATTTATGTATCATATTGACTAACTTCATTGTGTTCCCATCCCTGAACACTTTTGGACCGGTGATTTTGACATTTCGCCGGTAATAAATCATCTAAGATTTTGTCAACCGCTGACTTTGTGGTCCATTTTCAGGGTTATGAAGGTTAGTTTATGCCCTTGGGGCATAATTATGTCCTTTGCAGTCTTTTAATTGGACCACATAGTGGGAAATAGACACATCCTTAGATGATTTATTACCGGTGAAATGTCAAATCACCGGTCCAAAAGTGTTAAGGGACTGGGAACATAATGTTCCCCTGTAACATGAAAAGCGGGCTAAATAGCAAGATGGTCTGAATATCACAACCATGTAACCATTTAACTAGGTTCATACCGTTTTATCTAATAAACGTGCAGTCGAACATTGCGCTTGCTTTGTACACCATTAGTATTACTGCTTTTTACACGTTAACCATGAAAACTGTATAAAACATGGGTTTCATGAGACCTGTATCATTTTTACACGTTAAATAATATGGAAATGATTTTGTAAAGAAAATACTGCTTAGTTACCGTGTTTTCAATCAATGATTTCTGTGTATTCTAACCGTTTGAACATATAGGACCAGTTGCCCGATGGGGTAACTGGACCGTGCCAAGTAAAGTTTTTAGTTAGTGGTAATTGGCCTTTTGTTTGGTTTTTTTTAACATTGATTATATGTTATATGTAAACAGTTACATGGGTGATATTTTCATAGCAATTCCATAAATATTTACACGAGCTTTAAGCTTTTATATCATGAAATATGCTTAACCGGTCCAGTTGCACCATCCTCCCCTATCCTGGTGTATCCAAAACTGATTTTTATGACATTTTGGTCTTAGGTTAGTAGTTTACTCTCCCTCTCAACTACTAACCTAAGACCCTTAGTTTTTGGCGGCAAAATGGATTTAAATGATCTCTCCTCCCCTCTAAACTACTTACCTAATATCCTGGTGTATCCGAAACTGATTTTTACCACATTTGAGAGGGGGTCTTAGGTTTGTAGTTTACCCCCTCAACTACTAACCTAAGACCCTTAGTTATTTTAGCGCCAACATCGATTTAAATGACCTCTCCTCCCCTACAACTACTAACTCAATATATCCTGGTGTATCCAAAACTGATTTAAGAGGGGGTCTTAGTTTTTGGGTCTTTGTTTTTGGGTTTTAGTTTTTGGGTCTTAGTAGTTTTTGGGTCTTAGTTTTTAGGTCTTAGTTTGTGGGTCTTAGTTTTTTGGTTTTAGTGTTTGGGTCTTAGTTTTTGGGTTTTAGGTTTGGGTCTTAGATTTTGGGTCTTAGTTTTGGGGTCTTAGGTCTTAGTTTTTTTGGTCTTAGGTCTTAGGTCTTAGGATAGTAGCCACCACGCTAGCACCGTCATAATAATACTCACCACTTGGATGGTACCTGATCAAATTCATTTTTAACCCCCCTAAAGAAAAAAAGTTCCCTCATCCTTTTTTTTAAAGTTAGGACGAGAGACTAGTTTTTTATTTATATTATTTATATTTATAATATTGTAATAAAAAGAAGTTAAACCACTATCTGTGGTTAAACAAAGTATAGCATGTACAACTTCTTTGTTTACATTACAGGCGTTATCGTTTGAACAGACATGTACATTTTATAGTTATCTAGTACACAACGCCCATCACTCTAAATATAGTTACATGTAGCTGTGGTACAAAGTTCACTTTCTAACTTCTGTAAATAAATTTCAGTTTAAAATTAAAAAACTGCAAATTGGGTTTTTAAAATTTAGATTTCTGTGAAAGGTTACCAACCTTTTAACAATTTGCCTGATAACTATACCAAAATACAGTTACCCTATACATAGCACAAAATACCATCACTGTGCATTAAAGGGACATTAAGTGGTGTTGAACATTTTAAATGTTTAAAAATTTACTTCAGAATTCAAGATGAACATTAAAATTACCATTATTGTTGTTTCTACTAACAAAAACACATCAAAACTTGATTAAAACAATATCATCGCTATTTATTGAAAAACGCCCTCTATGCAAATATGGTTCGCGTTATGTATCAATGCTCGTCGCGGCTGTACGAGCATTTTTGAATCGACGTTTTCTTGTACAAAGAGGGCTGATTTGTCTTAATCCTTATAGGTGTAAGTTCATGCATACATGTAATACAATTATAAAAATATACTAATCCCAGTTTTTATCATAATTGAGGGCGCAGCCTCCAACACATCTCTTAGTGCCCCTTTAACCCTAACATACCGCCGCTGACCCACCCGGATTTGACCCCGAACAATCCACACACCACCACCGCATCCTTAACCACTGAGCTAAGCTCCCAAGGCTGCCCAGGGCAATGCTTTCGTACCCACATAAGCTTAGACGATGACGTCATCGAATCAATTGCCTTAGCGTGCGTGTGGAGATAGTAGTCACTGGTCGTAGTGAATCGTAGTGATGTTCAGGAAGGTTAGGGTTTGGCCTAGTCTTTCTGGGCCTTATTTTATTGTGTTATTTATTAAAATAAACAACAACAAAAAAGTGCGTGGGGGAGGAAGAAATAAAGACTGACAAAAATATCTGTGCTGGATTAGACGTGAATACAAATCGGGTCTGGGAAAATCAGGTTTGCCGTAAAAGTAATCAAATGTTATTAGGTTCAGGGCTAGCTGGGACAGGAAAGTCTGGAGCTGGGAGAAAAATATCTTGCTCTGCATGACTCAGATGAAATACAAACTTTGATGTTTTGATGTCGTTCACTGGAATTTGCACTGATGTTGAGTATGTCTTGGAGTATGTGTTAGACATAGTTTAACTGATCCCTACTTGATGAAATTAAAATAGAATAAATGAACATTGGGAAAAAATAAGTAAATAAAGAAGTAAGATAAAATTACTGTATAAATGAAATCAACCTATTAAAACAGACAATTGTTGTTGAAATGGCAAAGGAGATGAGAAAATGGGTATCATTGCAAAGAGGTGAAATAAGTGCGGGTGGTGTGCTGCATTTTAACTTTTATAACAGGATCTCCAGGGTTCAATTGATGGTTGAGGAAATGATTAGTTGTTCCTTTTTTGGAAGCTAGACTGGATTTTAACTATAAATTATTTATTTACATTGTATAACAATGGCATGAAATTGTACCCTCTATTGCCGTATCAATCATTATTTTTTGTGAGCTACACTCTGGCTCCCTGTTCAGCAACGCTTACAATACAAAATTAGCTCTGCTCACATTTCTGTTCGTGCATCCACCAATGTCAAAAACCTTGGTGTCATTTTTGCCCGAGGGGGGGGGGGGCACTGACATTGGAAAAGGGTATAGGTATGTGCCGCGCTGAAGAACCCCTTTTTCACCCTCTACTGCTAGCTCTTATGACCCCCCGTTTGAGCCTGCATCAGTTCTTAAGACCCCAATTTTATTGAAAATTCAAAAATCGCGAAATTTTGCGTTCCAAAGCCCTAATTCTTCGAAAAGTTTGCGTTCTAAAACCACAAAATATCGAAAATTTGCGTTCTTGATAATCAAAATTGAACTATAGGCCAGTTCTCAAGACCTACTTTTTTGAAAAAATCAGTTCCTAAGACCCTATTTTTCATAATAAAATCCACTCAGTTCAGTTCTTTAGCACCCCTTTTTGAGACCCTGGGCGGCACACCCCTACCCCCCAAAAAGGTGAGTGCCCTGGCGTAGCCAAGGGGGGGGCAAGGGGGGGCAGCTGCCCCCCCTGTGGGGTTCTCTGCCCCCCCTGTTGCCCCCCCTGTGGGAAATGTCAGTTGAAATAATTTGGGACTAACCTATTCACAACACAAGGAAATTCAATCCTCAATTTGGTTGTTGCCCCCCCACCAAAACTCCCGGCCCCCCCTTTGCCCCCCCACTGAGAAAAACCTGGCTACGCCACTGGCAGCATTTTTGATGCCTCCATGAATATGTCTGGTCAAGTGCCATCTGTAAGAGTGTAAATTTTCACATCCGCAATCTGTGGCGTATACATATAGACTATGGGACGTTGGTCTGTATCTTTCACTCTTGTAGTCCACCTCTGGGGACCACATGAAATTATTACCAAAAGGTGGCAAATATATCCCTTAACACAAATTCACCTGATCCCACGTTCTATTGACTATATAAAGTATATTTTATTGTTGGGATAAGTGTTTTAAACAAAAAGTCAATCACAAGTTTGATCGTAGATCAATAGTTTTTGAACTGTGACCTTATGAAAATTACAAGTTGGCCAAAATAGACCATTTTGGTCATATTTTCGCAAAATTAGCACAAAAATGACACGTTATCATCATTAAAAATATATTTTGACTCATTATGAATTGATAAACCATGTTATAATGTTGGTTTATAGATGAACTTTACATTACAACACATTTCAATAAAATATACTTTATATAGTCAATAGCTTATTTTTTAGTTTTTTTACCATGTTAAATTTAGTTTTTGACTTTACATTGAAACACATGTGACCTTTGACCCTAAATCGAGGTCTAGGGTCATAACGTGCAACCTACGAACGTGGGATCAGGTGAATTTGTGTTAAGGGATATATTTGCCACCTTTTGGTAATAATTTCATGTGGTCCCCAGAGGTGGACTACAAAAATCAAAAACTAAGTACATTTTGGCCTCACGGCCCATTATCTAATAGGTTTATAACACAAGAGGCATTCCACCATGCTGTGCGAGCTCTGGTCCTATCCCGTATCGACTACGCCAACTCGTTACTGTATGGAGCCAAGCAAATTGACCTCAATCGGCTTCAGCGCCTCCAAAACAAAGCTGCGCGCTTGGTATTTGCTTGTGGACGAGACCAGAGCTCATCACACCTGTGTACACTTCATTGGCTACCCGTAAGGGATAGAATCAATTGCAAGATATTGATGTATGTTTTTAAATGTCTTAGCGATCACCCCCCACTTTACCTAACTCACGTACTCAAATTGTATAATGTATCTAACGGTAGAAATGAAGATAGTAGACCAAGGACTTCGCTCCTCTTTTGATGATACCAGGGTTTTTGTTCCTCGATTTTAACGTCAAGCTGGTGATAATTCCTTTCGTGTATGTGGTCCCCGACTTTGGAATCAGCTCCCGGTCAGCATTAAAGAGGCGCCGTCCATCTGTATCTTAAAACGCCGGTTAAAAACTCATTTGTTTCCAAAGTTCTGATTTTTTTTGTCTTTGCATGACTTGTGTATATATTGTTATTTGTATTTTATTGTACGTAATGCTGTTTCATAGCTGTGCTCTTTGTAGAGCGCTATATAAATGCTTATTATTATTATTATTATTATTATTATTATTATTATTATTATTATTCTTAGTAGTATTATTAGTAGTGTTATTATCATTATTATTATTATTATTATTATTATTATTATTATTATTATTATTATTATTATTATTATTATTATTATTATTATTATTATTAGTGTTATTAGTGTTATTATTATTATTATTATTATTATTCAAAGCATTGAACAATATGGCACCAGCATATATCACAGAACTCCAAACAAACGAACTCTTCGCTCCTCCTCTCAAAATCTTCTTTGCATCCCGGCTACAGGAAACACACATTTTTACAGTAACATAACTTTTGCGATCATGACATCAAAGATTCGGAACACTTCGTCATATATCGCTCAATGTGAACTCTGGCCCATTTAAGAAACTTGTTCATATAGTGTTTAATTGATTACTATATTGTTTTTGTAAACTATTGTGCAGGCCCTCTGTAGTTTTGATATGCCGTTTCTGTATGTCACTTTGTGTTTTTCTCTTTGTATAGCGCTTGGAAACTTGTTGTAAGGCGCTCTATAAGTATTTTGTATTATTTGTATTATTGTATTATTATATTCTGGTAACGTGGACAGTACTTACATCAGATGATTTTCTTTTTCTTTTTTCCCAGACATTCTTCGGTCTCCATCAGATGTTAAAGCCGACGTAAATGGAAATATACAGGTACGTATTTTCAGTGTCACCTCAATTTGGGGAAGGGAAGGGAGATGGATGGGGCAATATGTAGTCTCTATACTCTATTTGGCTTCCTTGGACAGTGACGTAACTTAACAGGCGCAGCTTTTACGCACGCGTATGTATCTTCCGCCTTTCGTGTGTATACGCCAGCGCCGCGAGAAAGCGCGTGTTATGTGCTGCATTTAGAAGAATACGCGGTTATGTCACTATCCCGTGATGGCCAAATAGACTATATAGTGTGTCATTTCTAATAATTGCACAAAGAATCCAATATTATGGTATGCACCTTAACGACCAAAGAAGAATGATGGCTCGACTGGCGCAAGATCACGCTTCAATTTCACCTTTTTATAACTTGAGATGACATGGTCCCACACCACCAAATCAGTTCCCTATTGCTTTGTGTGGTACAGAGGTCAAGTTCGTTTTAATTTTGTTTACCTTTAGAGCAAACTGGTTCATTCAAATCATTGTTTTTATTGAAGATCTAGATGTCTTCTGCTTAAATATTTTTTGTAGGGGATAACCAGCATTTTCCCCCGTTACGGGCCAATGATATCTACGAGGGGCAGTCAATAAATAATGAAAGTGATCATGGTATGGGATGCATGAGTGATTCTATTGAGGGATAATGTGATCAATACAAAGTGTGAACCTTTGTCTTTCAAACAATACACTTTTGGATTGCTAAGTGTGAACTATGACGTCATGGCATTGTCTCAAAGTAAGTACACTTGGGACACTGCTAAATCAGTTATTTGGCGGGAAATTCGAATTGTTTGTATGAAACATGTGTTAAGAAGATTGCATAACATGACACTAGAAGCAAGTAAATCCCAAGTTTTTTATAAGTATGATAAAAAAGACAATAACTTTAATCCCTGTGTAATTTGATATTTGTAGTATAAGAGGAAAATGTAAGGAGAGGCAATCGAATAAAAAGTATACAAATATCAGTATTTCAAATAGCCAATTTTCATTGAAAAATGCCTAGTCAGTGAATCACTAATATTGCGGAAAATCAAACAATTTAGGAAAAATCCAAGCAATTAACCAGTTTGGGAGATTCCATATGATAGTTAACTAATTATCTGAACTTATTCGCATGAAACCTGCAGAAAATATGGGCATGCGCAGACGGCAGATCATTTTGAACTGGGCCAAAAATTGCTAAAATCATAAAATTTATCAGATAAAAGCTTACTGTGCCTTCAAATTCTAATCAGAAATAATGAAAAATGCTTAAATTAATGTGTAAAAATATTGTGATAGTAAAAATGAAGATATACATGAATGTATCAATCAAAGATGGCTGCCACAACCTCTCTTATTACTGTTATCTTTAGAGCTACTAGATATGTTTGGTGTAAGTAATCGTCACATAATTTCAATGGTTTGAGGAAATTTTATGAACAGCTCCTTTTGAAATCTCCACTATTATTGCTTTACATCCCACAACAATTTATTAAATTATAATCCCTCCATTGTTCTTTATCCTTTGTTGTTTTCTAAGGTATTATTATTGCGGATTTCGCTAAATAAAAGCGTATTTGAGATGGTCCCTTCTTGTTTGTAAGGAATATAGATCTAAAAAAGAGTGTCAATCATAGATAAGTGTATGTTCTAACTATGTGCCAAGTGTTAGTTGTTTTTATGCTTGCATTGCCGAGATATACGCAAATGTATCAATCAACCCATATTCAACATATTACATATCCAGCCAAATAATTGACAGATTTCAGTCAGTGTCTTAAACTTATTGTGTTTATGTTAATGACGTTACATAACCAAAGGTATCTAACAATCCAAAAGTGTATTGTTTGAAAGGCAAAGGTTCATACGTTGTATTGATCACATTATCCCTCAATAGAATCACTCATGCATCCCATACCACGATCACTTTCATTATTTATTGACTGCCCCTCGTATCTTAGGTACGACAGGCTGCCTATATTCTTAGATCAGTGGTTTTACCTCTAAATTGGTGGAAACAGTGAAATCGTGTAAAATGATACCATTATTTTTCAATTATTTAACTTAAATTTAGGTGTTTGGTATCGTAGGTACTATTTTATCAAGTTTGCTATTTACTGAAGATAGCAGCATATTGATAGAAAATAGTATGCAGAAATTTAGAGTTATTTCATTTGGAGTGCCCAAATTTTTTACTCGAAAAACTATGTTAAATGTAGCAAAGACCAGCTATAAAACTTATAGGCTAAACGATTCATCTCTTTATACCCCTCCCCGATGAAGTAACAAGTGGGGAATCGTTCTATAGCACAGGTGTATGTGTTGAAAAATGAATACCCAAAATCATTTATAGTGCACACAAGTCACTCATCTTTTAAACTTATTATGGATAGTAAACATGGGTCTCTAATCTAAGCTTATTTGAATAACATCTTCATCGTGTCTGGTTAGTCTTGGTACATGATACCGCAACCCCCCCCCCCCCCCGAAGTCAAGGACTCCAACCATCCAAACACTATGTAAATCTAGCAGCTCAACATTAAATAAGCTTAGTTTTGATTCTGAACTTTATAAGTGCACTTCTAAACTAGCCTTAATTTATCAAAACTTACGCCTTCCCCTGATGCGTCAAGTTTTGTGTACTTGCTCTATGGCAAAAATAGCTGAAATGCCACTAAATCCGCAGAAAACTTACAAAAAGGAGTCCAAAAGCTGTCAAATGTAGGAAATCTCTCACTTTTAAGATTTATTTACATCGTTAAGTTGTCTTGATTATTATTACAGCCAGTATGCCAGGCTTGGGAGGCTTGGGTGGTACCAAATCACAATAGATGAAAATCAGACGAGATTTCCTACAGGTCCCACACCACCAAATCAGTTCCCTATTGCTTTGTGTGGTAAAGAGGTCAAGTTCGTTTTAATTCTTTTTCACCTTTAGAGCAAACTGGTTCATTCAAATCATTGTTTTTATTGAAGATCTAGATGTCTTCTGCTTAAAAACAATCACTTTTGTAGGGGATAACCAGCATTTCCCCTGCCACGGGCCAATGATATCTATCTTAGGTACGACCGGCTTCCTATATTCTTAGATCAGGGGGTTTTAGCTCTTAATTGGTGGAAACAGTGAAATCGTGTAAAATGATACCATTCAAGAAAACGCTAGAAATGTTGGGCCTAATATGGAGGAAATAACCTACAAATGCCAAATTATGAAACATTTTGGTACATTTACAGCACTTTTTACCTTTTCTAGGATGTTAAATTTAGACTTATGATGGGGTCTATCTTAATTTTAAACACTGCTGGATATTGCCAAAATGCAAAATGTTATTTGGTGGTGTGCACTCACATACATAATTGGGCAATAATCATGACAATTTGCTATTCAGTCAAGTATCTATTATACACACAGCAAAAACTTCAAATTAATATTTTACAGAATGTCATCACGTATCAAAATCAAAATCAAAATCAAAATCAAAATCAATCCCTCTTCCAGCTTTCAATTAAGATATCAACATTCTTACACACTTATCATCCAGTTAACAATCGCAAAGGCTGTTCAAGAAATTATTAAACACTCCTCCACACATTCAAATTTGGAGCGGTTCATCCATCTCAAAGATCAGTCGAAATACAAAAACAGTCAAAATATAGATTTATGCGGTTGAGTACCAATACGAATTAGAATAAATCTAATTTACGTTTGGTTCGATAATGAGTGTTTAGTGGTCTGAGACTTGGTGTATCGATAATTTCAATAGGCGTACATTTTAAATCGACATTTATCTAAGTCGTATTGAGAAGTATCGTTTGGAACTCACTTCACGCTAGGGCATAGCAGCAGCCGCATCACTTTCACTTTAAATAAAATTGACATAATTTAGTGTCTATAGGTTATGATTTATCATGTTTGATGAAAATGTAGCACGTGTTCCCTTGGCCTGAAAGGGCTGATTCGCATTGTTCAGGTGTACGTTTCCACTTTTCCCCAACAAAAGGGGTTTGTGGTTTTTCGTAGCTCGCGCTAAGCTGTTCACGTGGCCGGCTCATGATATTTCCATGATTGTTCGTATAAATTTGATTAAAGTGTCCAATTCAATGTGATGGCGTGTATATTGTACCATGATAGGATATCATGTGAATTATTAGTAATTATGATAATTTAATAATAGCGTTTATCGTATGAACTTGATTATATGGTTAGTATCCCCATGATATGATATAATATGATTTGATATGATATGTTACGATATGTTTTATTACTATCCAGTTGTTCATATTTGGTGTTTATGTTGATATTATGTGATGTTGAGAATTATACACGCTGCAACTAGCGTAGCAAATGCCATTTAATGTGTATAGTGTTTGTTTGAAGGGACATTGTTTGAATGTAGTTCAAAACTGAATTAGGAAGGTTTGGGTTATTTTTTCAGTAAATTTTGTTACTGAAGTATAAAAACGCTGTATGTGTCATTGTTATTATAAACAACCAGCAAGTGATTCTGATTTTTATAACTAAATTATAACTATGATTCCGCCTCTTTTTCTAGAAACTTTTTACTAGATTTCGAGAGAACCCAGAGAGATTTAGTACACTAACAAGGATAGTATTGGATGAAATAGAGCAGGGCAAAACAATGAAAGCTACAGTTGCATTATTATGGCTAACAAGGTAGGTGTTTGGTTAATAACCCTAACCCCAAATAGCTGCTACAAATTCAGTAATTCCATGACCGTGGAGAGCGAACGTTCGTTTGTCATAGGATTTGTCTTCTAAAAGGTTTAAGTAAAAAATTAAGCGAGAGTGTCCTTTGCTAAAATATGGGTGGAAGCTGCGAGGAGGAGGTCACAAACTTATTTATTACAAGAGTTGAATTCCAGAACGGTTGTGAAAACCACACACATGTATTCCTTGTATGATAAAGATTCAGACAAAGTATAGTTTGACCTATCTCTGATATCTCTGGTCATTCTTAAGTTATAAGCAAAAAGGTCACAGGTCAACCCGGGTTGCTTGCTTGGAAGTAACGGAGTCAACTTCAAAAATCTACCAGCACCTAGTAGTATACACATGGTATTTTGTAGTACTCAGGGACATTAAGGGATAAGGTGACCAAATGCACGTCCACACCGCTCTACAGGTGGACAGACCTTTGGACAGACCTTTCTAAGGTGTTTTCCCCTTGTTCCCTCTTCCCATGCCCCCCCCCCCCCCTCCAACAACACAATGCAAAACCAAACAACCAATAACAGTTGGTGCAAATTGAATGGTTTTATGTGGTTTATCTTAGTATGTTTAGCCTTTACCATTCTATTGTTAGCAGTTAGTATAAAACCAATGCTTTCCTATAGAGTTGTATTTTACTGTGCTGGCATTTCATTGTTTCTGTTGACATTTATTTCCTGATTTTATTGTATGTTTCAGAGGTCTCAATTACATGAGCCTTATTATATATAATATGCTTAACGATGAAAAGGAGGATGAAAGTATAAAGCCAGCAATGCAAGAGGCTTACAACAAGACACTAAAACCGCATCATTCATGGACAGTTTATCTATTGATGCAGGTAAGAGGGCTTGGGTGGTGGTGGCAATGTATTTTATTGAACTATTAATCAAATCCACTATAAAAGTATACAATTCTGGAAAGGAAATGGATCAGAAAATCCAAATGTGGCGTCAATTTTGACCACAAATTTTGATTCTTTGACCAAAATGTGATTTTTTCCATTTTTTGTCACTTGTTTTTCACTTTTTAAGTCAAAATATTAGATTAGGTTAAAAAAAAAAATCGTCCCTAAGTTAGAGTTTATACATCATAATCAAGCGATTTGTGCAATTTTTACTCAAAATGATTTTTTGTATTTTTCTCTAAAAATCAACATTTCTGGTCAAAATTGATACCACATTTGGTTTTTCTGATCCATTTCCTTTCTAAAATTGTATACTTTTATATAGATTTGAGTCATAGTTCAATAATTACAGCACTCACACAATTCTAAAAGTAACTTCCTTGAGCCCCCCCCCACCCCCCCCCCCCCCCCCCCCCCCCCCCCCCCCTTAAATACACTAAAGAACACACAGTCATCATCAAAGCTTTCTTTGTCCTTGTGGTCACCAGAACCACTGGATATGACGCTACTCTTCGCTGCTATTTGGCACCATGCGAATTTGAAAGTAATTTATTTCAAACACATAATTGACGACTGCAATTTATCCACATCGCTTAACATAGCAATAACGTTACATTTTGTGCAAAACTTTATAGAAGAAATTATGATAGAAACAATTTATAAAATAACTGTCAGAGATTGAGGTCAGGAGAATAATTTGCCACTCAAAGAATACCGACTGACTCTGCGTCTCACAAGAGTCAGCCATCTAGCATGTAAATGTCTAGCGGATGCGAAACCTAGATTGAGTGTTCAAATCTATTTCTCCTGCCATATCCAAAGAGGGAAAGAAATTTCCAACGAGAGCTAAAACCTTGAGCGGATACAAATTACAAGAGCAAATGGGATATTTACCCTTGTAAGCCAGATGATTAGAAGAAAATTAATAAATAATACATTTTGTGACCTTAATTGATCGCGACTTGACGACTATAAGACATTAAACAGAATATATATAATATTATATATATTGGGCTTAAATGTTTTGATAATCAAGAAACCGCCTGCATGGATAAATATGTATCCAACATAAGTTGAATATTTGACACTCATAGATTGTAGGGCTAAACATTTATCCAACATAAGTTGAATATTTGACACTCATAGATTGTGGGGCTAAACATTTATCCAACATAAGTTGAATATTTGAAACTCATAGATTGTGGCGCTAAGCGTTGATCCAACATAAGTTGAATATTTGACACTCATAGATTGTGGGGCTACACATTTATCCAACATAAGTTGAATATTTGAAACTCATAGATTGTAGGGCTAAACATTTATCCAACATAAGTTGAATATTTGACACTCATAAGAGTGTGGGGCTAAACATTTATCCAACATAAGTTGAATATTCGACCCTCGTAGATTGTGGGGCTAAACATTTATCCAACATAAGTTGAATATTTGACGCTCGTACATTGTGGGGCTAAACATTCATCCAACATAAGTTGAATATTTGACACTCATAGATTGTGGGCTAAACATTTATCCAACATAAGTTGACTATTTGACACTCATAATAGTGTGGGGCTAAACATTTATCCAACATATATTGAATATTCGACCCTCGTAGATTGTGGGGCTAAACATTTATCCAACATAAGTTGAATATTCGACGCTCGTAGATTGTGAGGGTAAACATTTATCCAACATAAGTTGAATATTTGACACTCATAGATTGTAGGGCTAAACATGTATCCAACATAAGTTGAATATTTGACACTCATAAGTGTGTGGGGCTAAACATTTATCCAACATAAGTTGAAATTTGAAACTCATAGAATGTGGGGCTAAACATTTATCCGATATAAGTTGAATATTTGACACTCATAGATTGTAGGGCTAAACATTTATCCAACATAATTTGAATATTTGACACTCATAAGAGTGTGGGGCTAAACATTTATCCAACATAAGTTGAATATTCGACCCTCGTAGATTGTGGGGCTAAACATTTATCCAACATAAGTTGAATATTCGACGCTCGTAGATTGTGAGGGCAAATTGTTGAAGATATTCATCAGGATTGTTAGATTAACATTGTAGATTGGTTTTATAATATCTAATCCAGATTTAAAACATACCTTGCGGACGTTTCGAAAACAAGCTGTTTTCTTTATCAACACTGATGCTAGAGTAACGATCCTGTGTTGATTGCACTTTTTTCTGGTTGCTTAACAACAGTGTTGCTAGATGATTTTGCAACTAAAAAAAGTGCAATCAACACAGGATCGTCACTCTAGCATAAGTGTTGATAAAGAAAACAGCTTGTTTTCGAAACGTCCGCAAGGTATGTTTTAAATCTGGATTAGATATTATAAAACCAATCTACAATGTGAGGGTAAACATTTATCCAACATAAGTTGAATATTTGACACTCATAGATTGTAGGGCTAAACATGTATCCAACATAAGTTGAATATTTGACACTCATAAGTGTGTGGGGCTAAACATTTATCCAACATAAGTTGAATATTTGAAACTCATAGAATGTGGGGCTAAACATTTATCCGACATAAGTTGAATATTTGACACTCATAGATTGTAGGGCTAAACATTTATCCAACATAAGTTGAATATTTGACACTCATAAGAGTGTGGGGCTAAACATTTATCCAACATAAGTTAAATATTCGACCCTCATAAGAGTGTGGGGCTAAACATTTATCCAACATAAGTTGAATATTCGACGCTCGTAGATTGTTAGGGTAAACATTTATCCAACATTGAATATTTGACACTCATAGATTGTAGGGCTAAACATGTATCCAACATAAGTTGAATATTTGACACTCATAGATTGTGGGGCTAAACATTTATCCAACATAAGTTGAATATTTGACACTCATAGATTGTGGGGCTAAACATGTATCCAACATAAGTTGAATATTTGACACTCATAAGTGTGTGGGGCTAAACATTTATCCAACATAAGTTGAATATTTGACACTCATTAGTGTGTGGGGCTAAACGTGTATCCAACCTAAGTTGAATATTTGACACTCATAGATTGTGGGGCTAAACATTTATCCAACATAACTTGAATAGTCGACGCTCGTAGATTGTGGGGCTAAACATTTATCCAACATAAATTGAATATTTGACACTCACAGATTGAAATTTGGGCATTGGGAGGGAAATTTTGCTCTGCCATATAAAGAAATACATGAGAAATAGTGGGATATGGTTCATTTTGGATGGACATTTGGCTTAGTTTGCCGGGAAATCAACATTTTTTCCAGGCCTATATAGATGTCTATCACTTTGATATCAATTGCCCTTGATAGCTCAGTTGGTAGAGCGTCCGACAAGTAAACGGGAGGTTCAGGGTCATTTGCCTGGCAACGAAATGATTATTCATTATTCATTTCTTGACCACCACAAGAAACAGATTACCTTTTGACATGGATATTTTAGTGTCAATCATGAATGCTTTTGTGCTCTTTTTCAGGCTGCTTTCCTTAAGTCTATGCCGTCCCGTAAAGATGTGTTAGCCCGCCTGAGTCATGATGAAAACAACAGAGCCATAGTGATCAAAGATATCACAGACTATCAGAATCTGCTCAAGTCCCAAGTAGATACAATTCGAGAATTTTATCAATCAAATTCTCTCTCTGTTATATAATGTATTTTATGGATGGTAATGTATTAAATAAGTGTTAGTAGCAAATTTATGCAGGTGTCAATGTGAATCTTGAACCTACCCTCCTCATCGAATGTCAAGGATTAGATGCTTAATCTTTTGCTTAGTGTTGTTTTTAAATGTTGAATCTTGACCTAATTTATATTTTGAACAGGTTAATATATATTTCCTATATATTATTATAGAACGAACATAGTGCACTGAGGTGAATCTTCACCCAATAAATTGCAGGTACGAACAAATCTTGACTTATTTTTCCTGAAGGAAGGTGAATACAGCTGAAAGCTTGAGTAGGGTAGGTTCAAGATTCAAATTGATGCCTTCATTAATATGTGACTCGTCACATCAAAAAGTGGACATGTTGGGTAAATAAATAATAAATAAATCCCATGATCCGGGCGCCCGGTAAAAAACCTGTTATCTTGAGCCTTTAATTTGGCATGTAGCAAGGCGATCAAAATCTTGTTTTTACACTGCATGTCACTATGTAGTACCACCAACAATATCTCATTGTCATTACTGGTGGATAAATCATGTTTCAGCGCAAATACATTTATAATGTTGCTACTTATATACTACTCCCTGTAATGCGACAGAAAAAAAATCCTGTTTTACGTGCGGACGGACCAGTTAAGTAGGGTCGGGTTGGTTATTTTTAAAATAATAGAAAATAAACCTAAAATGTCACACAGAATTTTGCACAAAAAACAGCTAATTTTACATGATTTGAGAAACAAAATTCTTAAAATCGCAAAAAGAGGGTCAGTCGGGCCCGTAAAGCAGGTTTTTGTTGTTCCTCGTCTAAAGGCAGAGTAGTAATAACCAGACTCTTAAAGGGGATTTGGAATTGTTCTCCAGGTTTTGGTCTTTTTTTTTAATCTTAACACTTTCTACACAGCACAATGTTTCAAAAACGGTAAATCTAATAATTGTCATTACCATATTTGGAATCAGCAAGAGAAATGCATTAAAATAAGTACAAACATGCCTAGTATTGGTTCAGTAATCCGTGAGATAGACCCTGAAAGTTAGGAAAGGTTTCTGAAAAATATGTTTAATGATGAGGATAAAGTGGAAAGAGTGAAGAATACGAATTCTTGCTAAATGGACGGACACCCTTATATTCAATTGCATATGCATAATGTAAAGCAACAAGAGTTGTCAATTTCTAATATATTATTAATGCTTTGCAGTATTAGATAGAAACTGTGGCAATAGAATCTGCAATCTATAATAGAATCTGCAATCTATAATAGAATCTGCAATCTATAATAGAATCTGCAATCTATAATAGAATCTGCAATCTATAATAGAATCTGCAATCTATAATAGAATCTGCAATCTATAATAGAATCTGCAATCTATAATAGAATCTGCAATCTATAACAGAATCTGCAATCTATAATAGAATCTGCAATCTATAATAGAATCTGCAATCTATAACAGAATCTGCAATCTATAATAGAATCTGCAATCTATAATAGAATCTGCAATCTATAACAGAATCTGCAATCTATAACAGAATCTGCAATCTATAATAGAATCTGCAATCTATAATAGAATCTGCAATCTATAACAGAATCTGCACTCTATAATAGAATCTGCAATCTATAATAGAATCTGCAATCTATAACAGAATCTGCAATCTATAACAGAATCTGCAATCTATAATAGAATCTGCAATCTATAATAGAATCTGCAATCTATAATAGAATCTGCAATCTATAATAGAATCTGCAATCTATAACAGAATCTGCAATCTATAACAGAATCTGCAATCTATGTATAAGTACGTAAAGCTAAGAATATTTTAATAACATGTAATATTGATACAATTGATATTAATAATATATATACTGGGTGAATCTAAAACAATTGTGCATGGATTTAAACGGCTATTTGACCTAGGGAAATGGTTGTTGTTTGTATAAAAAGTATCTAATCTAGTTTATCTTCCCCAAAAATGAAAGTAATTGACTGATAAATAAGCAAACTGTGATAAATTTTGTAAGCTGACCGCATTCCGATGGGATTTACACACAGTAAATTGGTTTTGCTAAAAATGGTCATTATAATCACACCAATTGTCAAAAATTTTCTGAAATATTAATTCTTTAACTCTGGGATAAGCAGTTAATCTTCTGATGCCAAAGTGTCAAATGAAAAGGCAAATCTGATTACCTGCACTTCACCAGCAAGAAGTGGAGGCACGTGTCCGAGCCGAAGTGACATCCTTACTCCGCAACAGGGGAATGGGTAGGCGAGCTATTCTCAACATCCTGGACAGCCCTGGACACACACATGTCTTCACCAAAATGATGGCCATGTCCAATGAAGGCTTCGTTAAGAAATCAGTTACTTCAATTTGTTGATATTAAAATATCAACAAACTGAAGTAACTGATTTCTATTGTAAAATGCAAGGAAGGTAACATTTTATTTTATGTCTCGCAGAACAGCTTTGAGCAGAAGAAAGACTGAATTCAGATCATATAGTTTGTGAACTTGACAAATATTTTCTTTCAGAATGTGAATGACTTTTAAGTGCAATTATCAAGAAACAAATTGTCTACAGACCATTTCATTTGTGCAATATTTTAGTATATGAAGTATTATCATCCGAACTATTTATTTCTAGTGTTTTAACTACCTTTGGCTCTTTGAATATGCCAGGAATCTATAATAAATTACAGGCACAATAACGTCTTGTTTGTAAACTCTCACTCCATTTCATCATGCTTCAGTAATATTTATATCTTAACTGGGTAAATCCCATTGGAATGGTGAAAAACGCAGTCAGCTTACAAAACTTGTCACTGTGTGCTTATTGTTCAGTCGAATACTTTCATTTTTTGGAAAGATAAACTAGATTAACCAGGCTTTATACAAACAACAACAATTGCATGGTTTCAATCAGCGCACAATGTGTTTTGATTCACCCTGTATATAATATGCAGTAGTGGAAATACCCACATGATATCCGTAAAATAATATAGATTTATTTGTGACAAGTCTCCTCTCTCCTCTATCTGTCTTTCTTTCTCTGTGTGTCTTCCTTATGACAATGTTACAAATCTTATACTTAATATATATAAAAAAGAGGATCCTTTTACTGGCCGGCAATATTGACACAAAGTTGCCAGGATATTGTGATTGTCGCTTGGTTAATTATATATAGATATCTTTAGATGTATAAGTATTAAAATAATTGGAAATCTGACACGTACCTCAAATATTACTTAATATGGTATTATTATGTTTTACCAGATAATCGGCATCAACCGCATGTCCATGTATTTTATTCTATAATATTTAATCTCAGTTCTTAACATTAATTCCATGGTCTAGAGTTCTGTTCTGTTTCTAGAACTTGGTTGGTTATCTTCACGGATTGTTGCTAGATACGTCTGTCCGAAGGATCCATCCCTTCCCAAAGTAAAAATGTAACGCAAAAGGATAGGTGCAGTATCGGAAAAGCTTGGTACGGAACCAAAAAAGTGGCACTATAATAAATAGAAAGATTACCGAGACGTTTTGGGATAATCTTTCCTCATGTGCAAATGATTAATTTTTAAAGCATTCTTGGATGAATACATAAATAATAAGTTTCGTGGTAAACTTTTATGATATTTCAAAATTATATACATCCGTCATGCTCATCATTTTTATAATATCAATGTAGAAACTATTTGGAATCTACTATTTGAAAACTCGTGAAATTTGTGAAATTATGCTTGCCCACATTCTGTATGAGCTTGAGCTTAATTGTTCCCTCTAATCATCAAATTTTGTTGCTTGTACGGAACAATTATTTTGGATTATAAATGAAAATATCTCAATTTCTCAAGTCATACAAATTACACATTTCAAACATGAATTATTACAAAATTAATATATATGCCATATAGGCAATGACTATTCCTTTTTCTAAAAGGAACCCTATAGAAATTTCATTGGGTTCCTTTTAGAACCAAAAAAGGTTCTAAAAGGGTTCTTTAGCCAAGAAAATGGTTCCTCAAGCTTCAAGAACCTTTTGGGAAAAAATTATGGAGAACCCTCAATGGTTCTTGGTAAAACGGTAAAAAATGTTTTTAGCCAAGAAGAAATGATTTTTAACAGTTGAAAAGGACTAAATTTGTTTACATTTCTCTTGAATTTGCATATTACATAAAAACAAAAAAGTAAATATACCTTTATGTCTTATTTAAAATTTGAAAGTTCTTCAAAGAACCATTCTAAGGTTCTTTTTAGAACCTTTTAGGCCAAAAGGTGCTCCCCGCGGGACAAAAAAGGGTTCTTAAACGAACCATTTTTTCTAAGAGTGTAGAGAGAGCTATTATGACCGCAAAGTAACAGATTGATAGTGTAAATTGGTCTGGTTACAGCATTAAGTCAATCGGCGGTTGTTCAGTGTTGCATGCGCGAATATTCATATACCAGTAAAACATTTGACCTGAAAGAACCGAGCGGAACCGCCCGTAACCGGCGGTCAACGGGCGGTCGAGTTTTGACGTCTTCCCTTACCGGATGATTTTTGAATTTGAACTTTATGAAACTAGAAATATATGAATGACGTATATAAAACAAATATATACTGCCTTTATTCGAGTCTCTGGATTAAAACTATGGTCCCTCGGTGAGTGCAATAGTGCTATTTTGCTTCGGGGCTGCGCCCCTCAGCAAAATAGGACTATTGCAGTCACCTCGGGCCCATAGTTTTAACCAGAGTCTCTCATGGCAGTATATATTTGTATACTATCACACTCTCGGGCATTCAATATGTGTATACTATGACAAGGATATGTGATATCATTGTATCAAGCAAATTGCCTGCCTATTGTATGTGCAATAGTAGAACTATTGCTTGAATTAAGTTGTATTATTGTAAGCTTATAATTACATCATATGATGGTAACATTGTTTTAAGGGGGCTGTCAAGTGTCAGAAATAGCCTCCGTAAAACTGCCGTAACTTCGTCATTATTCATATAATCCATATAAAAGTATACATTTTCTTGAAGGAAAGGGTTCAATAAATCTTGCTATGAACATGAAATTGCTCCAAAAAGGACCATTTTGGAGAAAATCATAAAAAACGAGAATTTTGACCAGTCTTCAGTTCTGACAAGGTAACAAAAATTTTTGTTGTTGAAAATGTCTCCTTATACGATTTTTGTAATCTTAAGAAAATTACCCGGGACACGTATTTTTTGTTTTTGGATATCTGAAATATATTTGGATTTATTGACCAAATAAGGCAACAAAATGGGATTTTCAAATTCAACAATCGTGAATTTCCACAAAATGATTCGAAAAATTGGAAATAGGCCACAAAAAAAAACAAACAAAAAAACGTGTCCCGGGTAATTTTCTTAAGATTACAAAAAACTTACTTGCCGTCCATCAGATGCAGTTTTTATTGAGTTATCGTGTTTGAAAATCGTACTTTCTACTCATAACCTCAAATGTGTGTTAAAAAACCACCTTTTTCGTGAAGTCGAGTGTGAAAAAGAAGCCATACCTTTTCATGCGCATTCGAAGTGCGCCTACAATTTCCGGGTAGCGTAACGCATGAAAACGCGTGCGTTAACCGATAATGAGCGAGAACGCGCGTGGAATGTTTTGAGTTGGCAAAATAAATGGTGACGCGTGCGCGTTGAACCCGTTGACAAAGATTAGACGCTCGTGTATTACTTTCTGTGCGCAACATCTGCGGCTAATCATCAGAGTTTATCATTTAGGCCCACTGGCCCAGTGTAGTCGAGTCTTTATCAATTTGATCATTTAAAAATGTACCGTGGGCGCAGTTAGTGAGTAGTCTGGGTGTAAAAAATCAACACCTATCGTAGATAAAGGACTTTAGTAAAGGAGAGAGAAAAATTGGAAACATAAGAGAGAAAGCGAGCAATGGGGATGAAGATTTAATTATGACCTGTCGTTTGGTATGCCTACAAGTTTTCTCTTCTACTTCAGATATTAAAAGAGACGGAATCGGGTAAGCTTCTGATTAATATGAGTCACGTCACGAATTGTGATTTCATCATAGTAAAAGGCCAAAACATGCCACCTGAACTTGACCCTCGTTATGCCAGCGCCACTGAAAAGGAAACTGAAATATATGTCTAGGTCTAACAACTTTAAACACAATGTTTAATGATGAAGCAGGAAAATAAAATTAACGGTTTGTAAAATGACTCCTAGGAATTGTCTATGGTTAAACTGTCAAGCGAACGGGTAACAGTAGCGTATCAGCAGAGTGTCCCCTTCCCTTGACGGATATGACCGGGTAGAACAGGTCAAACTACCGGGCTAAACGGTTTTATTCTCTGTAAATACAGCCTGTGTTGGAGGGAGCGAGGGCTCCAATTTGAGTCGGATGGGGTGGATTTTGAGGACACCACGTATAACGAGCCCCCCTCCTCCCCGTGTTCAAATGTACTCGGCAGCAGCAATCCTCAGCCTGGTAAAGTTAAAGTCTACCGGGAAGATACCATTTCCCCCTCTGACAAGTGATCTCATCAGCAATCAGATACGCCACTGGTGGGTAATGGATCACATTTCACAGCAGTTGAATGATGAGTATTTTCCATTAGAATGTAGGCTACTTGGATTCTTTTAAAATTGGTTTGCTATCTACCGAAGATAGTTATTAAAATAGTGATTGTTCAGTGAATAGCTCTATTAAGCATTTCGGTTGGATCTCTTTTAAAAGTAGTTTAGCTAACTACTGAAGATAACAATAATAAAGGTGAAACACGGTCATTATTAACAATTAGGTCTAGTAGGCCTATATATATACATGGTTTTATTATTTATTGGCTATTCCTATGAATTGCCTTGTCACCTACCTGGATTGAAACCTTTTTTTTTCATTGAGAGAAGGACACAAAAGTACAAGGATATCAAAGGTGTAACACACATTTAATTAGGCCTTGTTTACATTTCATAACTTCGTGATAACCAAACCGATGTTACCCTTTTTTTTGTTGGGGGGGGGGGGGGGGGGGGGGGGGGGGGTCGAGGGGCAACAATATAGAGCATCCTCTCCCACCATAATACCATCCCTTTGGCTTTCAGTCTAGAACATTCGGACGCTTTATTGATTCAAAAATATGAATGATGGGCCATTTAGCGATCGAAATGGGAAGACCTCTGTTCTTTGTTCAGTCCGAATTTCAATCGGTATGTTCCCGAATTTTATATTATTCAATTTAACCATGACATGACTTGTTTGGCTATATACTTCTGGTCCCGGGTAGGGGGGGGGGGGGGGGGGTACTCGGATTTGGTTTGGTCGGAGGTGTGCCGCTGGAGATTCAAAACCCCTACCCATTTCTAAGGGTGATTTTTAGGGGTTTTGCTTCATTTTAGACCAAATTTTCGCGAAAATAGACCTAATTTTGGCAAATTTTCGCGAAAATAGAAAAACAGGACCCATGTCTAAGGATTTTCAGTTGAAAAGCCTACCCATGGCTAAGGATGTCTCATGAAAAAACGACCCACTGGAGCGGCACGTCCCCGTATGCCTTACATACGTGAGTACCCCCCCCCCCCCCCCCCCCCCCGGGCTTCTGGTTATCTTGGAACTTATTTTGTCTGATATTATGGCATGTCACCAAACCGTAGACCTAACACCGGGGGCCTTACCCACTACGCAAACTGAAATAAATGAGCTTATAATGGATATTACCATATTAAAATACATGCCAGGAGAGGTTGTCCATCCCTGCTCTCCTGGCCCTATACCGCCCCCCCCCCCCCCCCCCATGTCTTGTTTTTGATTGCCGCGTGTGCACATAACTATACAAAGTTAGACTATAACCAATGATTGATAGCATCGGCCCGAGGATGCTTCTCCGATCATGCCTATAATATGTACGCCTAGGTCAAGTGGCACTACAACAAAACATTAACGCCTTCGGATAACACCCGGTGTAAAGTCTTTTTGATACTTCTTATAATGTTTCACTCCGATCATGAATTCAAAATATTTCTCTGTCCTTTTTTTCTTCTTTTTTCTTCCTTTTCTCTTTCCAAACTCCTTGACACTAACGCTTGTCATGCTTGTGCGAAAGCCTTGTTTTACTTACTTGCTTCAGGCTCAGCCACACCCCGGCAAAAATTACGGTTTGATTAGTCGGGCCTCCGATGCGTAAACAATGCGTGTGAACAAGCGTGTGAACAAACGCGCCAAAAACATAGCGGGTAACGCAGCACGCACTGGCGGCATTCGAAACAACAGCGTCGCGTATTTTAAGCGAACTGGTGCGTGCTAATTTGCGTGAAAAACAAAACACGGGATACGCGGCGCACGGGAGTTTCGCTGATTCCCTGCGGGCAGACTTTTCCATTCTACTTTGTCAATGACCACAATAAGGGATTTAAATCCTTCTAAATAGGCTTTTGGGATTTCAAAATTGAAAATTTCTTTGCATGTACTGATAGATAACACTCTGAAGTTTTGAAAAATGAAGAAAACTGAAATTCCCGGAAAATACGAAATGACACTTGACAGTCCCCTTATTTGACCGTATTTTCATACATTATGTCATTCATCATGGTAATAAACAAGGCAATTATATTTCATCATATCGCAAGAAAAGTTTTAACACGGACAGGTTAATAAGAATAAAATTGGATAAATTGTACTTTAAAATGAGGTATACATCAACCATTGTCAACTACACAGTCGAATTATGCCTGACTGATGCGTTTATTCTGTCAAAGACTTGAAACGTGCGTGGAACTTGAAGTACACTCTTTCATAAATTCTTACCAATAACACTTTTAAAAATTAGAAACAGACATTGTAATGATTATGCATGGTGCCTTTCACAACACATAAACCATGCATACGTATGACACAAATGTTATGTCACCAACGAGTGGTTCATCTGCTCTTATTCATATGGGTGGATATGGTTAAGGCGACAACAAATACCCCTGTTCTACGGGCCCAACTGACCCTTTTTTCAAATTTTACAAAATCGTTTTGAAAATATTAGAATTTTTTTGACATTTTTGATATTTTGTGATAATTTTGATTTTTGTGTGAATATTTTTGAAATTGTTGGGACGTTTTTGGTCCGTTTGCCCGTACAACAGGGTTGGGGTTTTCGTCGCCTAAAGGAAGATTTATTTAAGAGTCTGTAAATTGTATTTTGTATCAAATTAAATTGAAGGCTTGAAGAGCGAGAAAGAGGGGGAGAGAAAGAAGGAAGAGAGAAAGGTGGTAAAGTAGATCTATAACTTGCCAGGAAAGTGGTAGACAAAATATGTGTGTGAAACATTATGATTTATTTTGGATCAAGACCTAATCACATCCTTGGATGTATTTTCCAGAACAAATGTATGGTATTTTAGGAAATAAACTTAACAAAAATGTACAGATAATATTTCAATGACTATATATATGGCTTTGTGAGTTATTTTGTGTCACATGATAAATCAAAGGATAAGTAAGGGAGCACATCATAACTCGACCGCCCAGCAACCGCCGGTTCCGTGGGGTTCCGTGCGGTTACAGCCGGTTTCTATTGTTCTAAACAATGCGGTCCAACAGGGCGGAACCGGCGGTTGCCGCGCGGTCGAGTTTTGATGTGCTCCCTGATGTGTTTTCAGTACAAGAATATAACGACAGTGTCTTGGTTGGTACCCTGAGACATCATAAAATGGAAATAAACCCACTACTGATATTGCTTATTCTGAGGCACCCGATTTACATGTTCACAAGGTATCTAAATATGCAAATGATATGTGAAATAAACCCCTCAAAAAGGTAGGAAATTGTTCATAGCCTTTTGAGTATCCAAGGAAAGCTGAGGTGTTCATCTTTCTATACCAAATTTATAGAAATCGCCTGTTTCAGTGCTCAGCAACTTGCTTTAGAATACCGTATTGGGAGGTCTCTATCTGAATGTGCCAACATCATCACTATTTTGTACTCACAAGTCTTCTTTTTTGTTCTGGAAAATCTGATACTTATTATATGACATCATTTGCATTAATGCACTTTGCATTCATGACATGGGAGTAACATAATCAACCTACACTTACCCATGCTATGAATGCACATTGTGTTCCAAATTTGATAGCAAAATGATGTTATTGCAAGACTTGTTGGCAGGATATTCAAATGTGAAATTGGAATGTGAGCAATACCGATTGCAATTCACTATGCTTCATAAAATCATAGACAAACACGACATAATTCAGATGGTTTTTGTGTACATATTTTGTGTCATTTTTTATCAAAGTAAAAATATATCACAAATTTAGGAATCCTTTAGCGCACCAGCAAGAACTAGAGACGACAGGGCTTATACCGCAGTTAAGATTCACCAAAGAGGAACTGTAAAGATACCCATAACATTCTATTGAGCAAGGTTTAAAACATACTTAATTCAACTTGGTTTTGAAAACAAGATTGTTTCATTTCATAATTTAGGTGGATTTCTTGTACACATTCTGTGTCTTTTTTCATCAATCAAAGTTCAAAAACATCACAAATTTAAGAATATTTTAGCGCACCAGCAAGAACTCCAGAAAACAGGTGCACATTATTAATTGGTAAGAATAGAGGTTATTCATGCGGAACAAAACAAAGGGATTCATACCCTGCCTATTCTATGATATTCAATAGAATTGACGTGTGACATCCAATACGGCAAATACGCACCATAAAGTGTGTTATCAAATCAATATGAAACGGGTGTATACCATCGTCTGAAAGTCTTAAACACAGTGTAGTAATCCAGACAAGATGGCTGCTAATTCTTTACATGGATACCTCAATACTATAATTAATGATTGTGTACGAGGGGGTATCATAAAGTTTTAGAAATCACCCAGAAGTGAAGGAGCCAGAAACTTTATTTTGATATGTAATCCTTCAGACATCTTTAAATAGTCCCTGTGCAAAGTTACACATTTCTCCAACTTTTTATTACCTGTCCACAGACCGCCTTTGTAGAGATCCTCAGATTGACCGCCATAGATTTATTTTCAGATTGCCTCAGATTGTGTTATTCCCAAAACAGCAATAAATAGTTTAAAGTGTTGACACAAAGGGTCAAAGGTCATGTAGGGGTCATTAGAGGTCAAATTGTGCACACCCCATGTTACCCATAAGTTTATTGTCACCAAGCTTGTTTGTAATGACCTTTGACCCCTTTCTGTCAAAACTTTAAACTATTTATTGCTGTTTTGGGAATAACACAATCTGAGGCAATCTGAGAATCAATCAATGGCAGTCTATCTGAGGATCTCTACAATGGCGGTCTGTGGACAGGTAATAAAAAGTTGGAGAAATGTGTAACTTTGCACAGGGACTATTTAAAGATGTCTGAAGGATTACGTATCAAAATAAAGTTTCTGGCTCCTTCACTTCTGGGTGATTTCTAAAACTTTATGATACCCCCTCGTATGTCAAATGATCACATCTTTGATTGTTGTTCGGCAGATTCGTTATTTTGAAAGCTCTATATTATACATTGAATAATACTGGTTGTTACTCTGAACCTCTTAATAAACAATTTGAAACATGTAACTGACCTACATTTTCATTGGATATACAGGGCGAGTCAAAAAAAGTGTACTCAACTTTGTGATTTTATATCTTAAATAAAATATGTTCAAGAAGTTCACAAATTTTTTAGTGACGCAGACGGTTATCTCATAAGCTTTCTTAAGAATTTTAGTTGGTTGAAATTGGTTGAGGTAAACATATTTTATGCTCATTTGCATAAAAGGGAACATTTTAAAAACCGAACAAGATTTGCAATATTTTCTTTTATAAGATCTATTGAATTCCACTATTGAAAACGGTCCACCCTCTAGTCCGAGTTCAGTCCGACTATCACAAAAGCCAAATTCTTTGTTGTTGTTGCTAAATTCGTGTAATAATGACATTGTTTTGTCATTATTTCACATTTATTGTTTGAAAAAATAACTGAGAAGTTTGATTTGTCTTAATTAATAATAATTGTGTACCATACATGAATCCACTTGTTCATTAATATCAAGCATGTATATTCAATATTGTGTTCGTTTCAAAATACAGTAACTTTACACAAATAGTCATATCTGGTGAACGGTACAATGAAATATCATGATTCTTTTTGCTGATGATATTGAATAAATACATCTATTGCGGCATACATTGGTTGCCTTCATTTTCTGATAACAAATATATTAATAATTATTTTACTTTGAGTACACTTTCTTTTGACTCACCCTGTATGCTATTGGTACAAAAACTATTCATCACTAGCCCAAAATAATACACTCAATGTAAAGAACTGAAATTCTTGTATGAACAAACCTGATAACAAGTAGGCCTACTAGTATAATAAAGCAATGAATACACTTCAATAATATCTGACACGTCCAATTCAAATATAATAAAAGTAATGGCTATACTAAATGGAATATATTATATCTGCAATGTCCAATTAACGTTTAATGACGACAACGGCAATACCGTTAGCCCCAGAGAGAAAATCACTTCTAGACATGAGTTATTCATTTTGGATGGGAATTTATTTGTGAAAATCTGTACTAGCATTTTCTAAATCATTTATTGTGCCCTGTGCATTTTGGCATTAGCTTTCAATATAATTTTAGTTGAATCAGTTGATGAAGACATGTTTTGCGCTCATTTAAATGAAATAACACATTTTAAAAACCTATCAAATCGCGAGATCATACTAAGAAGCCCCCTATTCAATTTCACTAGCCATCATTGTTCATTTACAGTTCACAGTGTAGTTGGAAAGCATGGTACATTTGTTCTTTTCAATGTTGCGAGTCACAAATGGTTATTTTTTTGAATAGTTGTTTTTACATTAATGGTTTGTTATAGAGAACATCTGAACAAGAATATAATGTGAATTCAATTGCTTCAATTAAATAATTATTGTGTTCCACACATGCACTTATACTTACTATGGATCATTGACTATGAAAATCACAAAGCTGTTCAGTTTCAAAAATATTAGTAATGTTACCAAAATCTATTTAAGGAAACCATGAAATCCTGTGATTCTAGCAATAAGAATAGCAAGCAAATACTGCTATTACTCGTAGCACTACTTTACTTCATGATGGTAAGGAATATCTTTAATATTTATTTCATTTTGAGTACAGTTAAGTTTATGACTCACCCTGTAGATCCTAAGGACCCATCATACTCGGCGGCAGTTTTTAAGTACCTGCCTTGCTGATGGCCAAGAAGTGGATGACTTGCTATCATATTATTTTCTAAAAACTGAAACGGATATTGGAAGTCTAGTGTATAAACAGATCATACCCATGGAGATATGATTCGTTATGGTCACTTAATGTAATTGCATTAATATAATACTATGCATCTATCTCCCACAGAGAGTTAAGATTCAGAGCTATATATGCATCTATCTATTCCTGTCCATCTGAGACAAACATTATATAAATTGTCTCGACTATTCATCACCACTTCCGAGCAGAGAGTTTGCAAAACTGATGTACTAGTTAGTTTAATCAGTTCCAAATTGGCGAGAAATGTTCGTTTTTTTCTCTCAATCCAAGCGTCCTCGCGCGATCCTGTAGATCGTTTAATGAAGGACCCACCATACTCGGCGGCATTTTTAAAGTACCTGCCCTGATCATAGGCGTGCGCAGGATTTTTTTACCCGGGGGGCTTAAAAATAAATTTCATTGGTTGGCACCGCTATCCGGCCGCGGTAACGAGTCTGAGGGAGATGTGCCCCCATGGATTGGATTTTTGGCTTAACCGGGAGTTTAACAAATCGTTCCTGAAGCCATGTTGCTAAGTTTAACTGATAGGCCTAATATGAAACTAATTTGCGCGTAGCGTGCCAAAAATGTCTATTTTAACACTATATATAAAAAGGTCCAGAAAACGTTTCTTGTTCCAATTGAATAACAAAGTATATAGTATAAAGATAATTGGCGCGGAGCGCGCAAAAATTTGCTATATGTAAAAATAAAGGTTTAGAAAAACGTTCTTGAAGCCATCTCGTTAAACTTGAATAATAAAGAATCAGTGAAACTAATACACGCGTAGCGCGCAAAAATTGTCTATTTTAACACTAAAACGTTTCAGAAAACGTTTATGAAGCCATCTTGTTGAAATTGAATAACACAAAATAAAAGATAATTCCCACGGAACGCGAAAAAATTGGCTATTGTAAAAATTAAAGGTTTAGAAAACGTTTCTGAAGCTATCTTGTTAAGCTTGAATAATAAATAATCAGTGAAACTAATACACGCGTAGCGCGCAAAAATGTCTATTTTAACAATAAAAAGGTCCAGAAAACGTTTCTGAAGCCATCTTGTTCAAATTGAATAACAAAATATTGTTAAAAAAAATGGCTATTGTAAAAAGAACACGTTCCTGAAACTATCTTGTTAAGCTTGAATAAAACATTCCAACTAATTCGCGCGTAGCGCGCAAAAATTGGTTATTTTTACACTGAAATGGTCCTGAAAACATTCCTGAAGCAATCTTGTTAAGCTTGAATAATAAAACATTGAAAATAATTTGTGCAAAAACTGGTTATTTTAACACTAAAATGGTCCTGAAAAACGTTCATAAAGCCATTTTGTTTAAGCTTGAATAATAAAAGAAAAATGAAACCAATTGGCTCGAAACGCGCAAAAATGTCTAGTTTACTAACTAAAAATAAATGGTCCAGAAAACGTTCTTGAAACATGTTGCAACGTTGTTATAAAGCTGGAATAAACATTGAAAGCAATTCGCGCGAAGCGTGCAAAAAAAATGCTATTTTAACACTAAAAAGCTCCAGAAAAACGTTCCTGAGCGTACAAACTGTCAGTTTTTTAAACTAAAATGGTCCAGATAAACGTTCCTTAAGTCATCTTTGTATAACTTGAATAAAGAAACATTAAATCTAACTCGCGCGAAGCGCGCCAAAATTTCTAGTCTTTCCCCCTAAAATGGTCCAGAAAACGTTTCTGAAACCATGTTGTTAAGAGTGAATTTTTTCTAGATTGACAAACTTTTGAACACACATTTTTTAGATTTTGCCTAAAGTTGGGAGGTGAAAGACATTTAGTAGTTATGAAAAAATATGGTATTCAAAAATTCAGCAACCCTCTGTTGCCATGGTAACGAGCCTATCTTGTTTTAGGTCATTTTAGGGGGAAATTCTACTAATTATACTGATTTCAGCAACAAAAAAAGTCAAAACTTGGCCAAATTTTCCTCTACTACTAGTAGGCCTATGTCAGATTGACTGAATTCACATGCAAAACTGCCACGATACGTAGGCCTATGACTTCATTGATACAGGGACTTTCGATCGCCGCGAATTAAAAAAGTTGCATGTTGAGAGATGGCCGTTTTTATTCGTTTTTGTGATAAGTATGATGTTTTGTTCTATATAATTACGCAATTTTGGCTCGATAATAACTTTTCTAACATAAAATACACAATGAATGTTGTGCTTGCTGGACACTTTCTTTAAACATATCTACATTTTAATATCGACAATAAAACGTGGCTAGACTTTAAATATAATTTTTATATTTATATACATTTATATCAATTGCAACTATTCTATTTCAAAATTCGCCTATAGTTACTGTAATGATATTATCTCTGGAATTAGGCTGTCAAAAAATGAGACAAAGTCATGTTAAAGAACAAAAAACCCAAAAAACTCAGCCCATCTTATTCTTAAATAGTGGGACAAATGTTTAATAATTTATGTCCCTATGGGGCACTGTTTTGATACGCCCTGTATTTTCTATTTTCTTTCACTCATTGTACAGTATTTTATTCTTCGTTGTTGAACATATTAATAATAATTTGACCACTTCTGCGGGCACTTTTGGCGGCCATTTTGTCCGCCACCTTGAGATTGATGTACATTAGCAACATAAAAATACTGGAAATGAATTTGCAATGGTCAACACATATATCTAGTCATTTTATTTATGCTTTTATCATATTATTTAACTGATATATATGTCTTGTTTCAAATGTTACCATTTTTGGCGGCCATATTGGCGGCCATCTTGGATATCTGGTGAGCGTCGGTATTTTTTTCACTGTTAACATCCCAAATGTATTTTTAAGGACCCTTAAAGGGACCCCAAAAGTTTGGTTAAGTACTGGGGGGGGGGGGGGGGTGTTAATACCGACTGTTTGGTGTCAAAACAAATACTTTGATACGTTCACTTAATAGTCGAACATTAATTTTGACATTCTTCTTACGATTCATTATTATGCTTTACCATGACTGAGTGAGAAAATTACCTGACACATAATTTGCTTCTACTTATCTGGCGCGTCGGAAAATTCGAATCATTAATAATTGGGACTACAGGTCTTGATATGAAATGAACCCGCTAGGTAAGTCTTTAATAGGGGTACAACACTTTTCCGCTAGTTTATCCCATGAGTAAAATTGTTGTTCTCATGGAGAAAAAATATCGATGTTTGCATAGAAAAATCTGTTGAGTTAATGTTAACTCGCACAGTTTTATACACTCTTTCTTAGCTGGTACCATTCTATCAGTCACGTATGCATTGTGATACAAACGCGATACAAAAAGTTACCTTACAGGCAAAATGCCAAGACACAAAACCTAGACTAGAATAAGGTCTCGCAGTCGTTGCATCAATTTGATATTTCTTGCCTTGCATCAGTTCCATGCTGATGGGACTAAAGATACTTTAAAAGAGTCTTGGGTACGTAAGAAATCGTCTGGTGAGTATCGTAACATAGCGGGGCATACGATTCACATAGTAATTTGTCTCATGACGTTATCTTCTTCTTCTTCTTCTTCTTCGGCCTCCGTCAGATTTGACGATTGGCTGCCATACGATCACATCTCCGGATCATCTTTCTCCAAGCTACTCTGTCTTGTGCCAGACGCCTGGCCTTTATAAGACTCATACCAGTCCATTCCTTGATGTTGTCAAACCATTGTTTCCTTTGACGACCTCTTTTCCTGCTGCCTTCCACTTTCCCTTCTATGATGTGGAGTGCCATGTGGAGTGCCGAAGTAGGCCAGCTTTCTTTTGATAAGCTCTCCTAGCAGTTGTCTCATTACACCAAGTTCTTTCAGGATACTTATGTTGGTTCTTTTCTCCTTCCAGTTAACTCTTAACATTCTTCTCCAGATCCACATTTCAGCAGCCATTATGCGATTTTCATCTGCTTCGATTAGAGTCCATCCCTCCAGACCGTAAAAGGGCACGCTCCATACCAATGCTTTTACAATCTTTGTTTTAAGGTTTGTTGTGAGGTTGCGATCATTCCATAGGTCCTGGAGTTCTATCATCCTTCCCTTGGCCATTCCGATTCTAGCTCTTATATATATCAGCTGTGCAACTGGCAGATGTGGTTTTCACAGAGCCTGTATTTGAAGCGACTGACTTGTTCAACATCCTCACCATCGATTGAGATATTATGCACAGGCTGTTCTTCTCCAGTTGTTAGAAGTTTTGTCTTTTTGACATTGAGCTTGAGATTTAGCTTCCCGCCTGCATCATTTACGGCTGATGTTAGCCTCTCGATGTCTTCTTCAGAAGTTTCAAAAAGTGCAGTGTCATCGGCATATCTGAGTTTTGAAATTGGTGTACCGCCTACTTTTATCCCATACTGGTTTACATCAGCGTCTCTCATGACTTTTTCTGTGTAGGAGACGAACATGTGTGGTGAAGCAATGCATCCCTGCCTCACACCTTTACCTAGGTTGAATTCATCTGTGTTTTCACCATTCCATCTGATCTTTGCCTTCTGATTCACATAGAGGGATTGAAGCATGCACTCTTAGAAGGTCAGGATCAAATATGAGACGAAAAGGATCAATTTTGATCCAGAAGCGGTATCACATATGAGCTTACCCTTTCCGGATCAAAGTGATCCGACAAGCAGGATCAAAAAGTTTGATCCGAAATGGGATCAAATATTTCTGTCAAATGATACTGAAACGGATCAAAATAATGATCCTTAATCGGATGTACCTGTAGCTTATGATCCTACTCCAGGATCAAACTGAATCAAAGAAAAAGTGAAAACATAGGGGGTCATCGGGTGACAGATTGTAAAACAAGCATGCATGCAAGGGTCTTTCGGTGACACCGGGCCAAAAAAAGGGGGGTATTTTTGATGGAGCCTGGTGTGAAACCTAATATTGATTGAGTGCCCCCACCCCCGGGTGCACACTGCAGACTATATATCGAGTGCAGTAAGCTTACTACATCGTGTAGGCCTAGTACATCGCAGTGATCGTGACATTTTGTGAGGAGCATTTTGACCGAAAATCGTACTGATGGCACTGGTCAGGTACAAGAAATTTGTTCACAAGAATAGAGCATGTTCAAACATAAAAAATAAAACTACTTTACCGACAAAATCATGTAACATTTTACAGATTAGACTGGATAACTTACCGCGGTATTTCA
The DNA here is from genome assembly GCA_035610835.1 of Ophiura sarsii. Classification (NCBI taxonomy): domain Eukaryota; kingdom Metazoa; phylum Echinodermata; class Ophiuroidea; order Amphilepidida; family Ophiuridae; genus Ophiura; species Ophiura sarsii. The sequence continues at coordinate 57,510,884 of CM069451.1, forward strand.
CCCTTGTTTCAGCTGTGGCGACCGAATTCAAAAGATCGTCTGCTTGTCGTCTATCGGTTTGCGAAAGAGTGACGTCAGTCACTCATTGACCAATGAACTGTTTCATCGAATTGATCCGGAAATCAGATCAAAGTTGATCAAGGTGAATTTGATCCGTTTGTTGATATCTATCTGGAAACGGATCAAAACGATCCGAAAACGGATCAAAACGATCCGAAAATGATCCTTAAAGGATCAAAACAAAGTGAGCCGGAAATCTACTCATGTATTTGATCCTGACCTTCTAAGAGTGCAGTGCTATATGCTGGAAATCCCATCTCTATCATTGCAGAGAAAAGCTTGATGTGGCTCACAGAGTCAAATGCTTTAGAATAATCTATGAACATGATGAAAGCTTTCTGACCTATTGCAATGATTTTCTCCATCAAGATCTGCAAACAAACCAGCATATCAACAGTACCCCTGCCTTTCCTGTAGGTGGCTTGCTCTTCTGGAAGTTCTTGATCTAGTTTGGCTTTCAGGCGTAAGATAATGCCTGAAATCTTACGCCAAGACATAACATGACGTTATAAACATGTTTAAAGGTAATACATTTAGTGATGCCGATAAAATGTCAAGAGCACCCATGGTCCACCACGGAACATAAGATGTTGATATTTTAGTAAAATAAACAACCAATTAATTCTGCTAGCCACCTCCTCCCGACAGCTTTATAAACACAACTCCCGTCAATAGATAATGGGTTGGATCGAATCTTACGGAAACATTTTCCGTCGAATTTTAAGGATGAGGTATTGCGCAAGTTGTGATTTTTAATTTTTTTATTGCATGCTAAAGGCCTAACGTCTACAAATAATTGTTTACAAGTTGAGCTTGCCTTTTCTGTTTTCACTTCAAGTACCTATACCATTTTCAAAATAAGCATATTTAATTGTTCAAATTGCAGCGCCTTGCTACCATATGTCAAACGTAGGTCAGATATTACCACTAATTGTCTCTATAATTATCATGTTTTAAAACCGACCAATGACAGATTTCGACATCGTTTGCTAATGATTTTAATAAAACGTCTATGTCTATCTCAAGTTTGTTGATAGAATTGATACAGCGGAAAGCATTCCCGTTGATTTCTTCATTAATCAAATCAGAACAAACGAACAACTCGTGAAGTCACTATATCCTTGGTTCACACCAAGGCATCAGAATTCATACCATGCCATTGCATCACCTGTTTGGCCAATTTAAAGTCATCATACTGAAGAAACATTCCCTCTAATCTGATTTTAGCATCATTAAGTGAATGTGTCAAACTCATGATTAGAATAAGTACAGCTGAGGTAAGGCCTCATTAGATTGTTACAGTGTTTGGAAACTCCCTATTTAATACTGCGCATACTTGCAGAGACAATTGTTCCATTTTTGGAGCAGGAGAAATATGCAGAATGAAGACGAATCAAAAATTAAAATAAGAGTAGGATTTGCTTGGTATAAATCATGTTTAATTAGTTCATGGTAAATGACACACCGTTACAGGATATTCGTAACCAGGATTCGTTAACATTTCGGAAAATTGTCCTCTTATAATACCCATATACGAGGGTCATTCAATAAGTTCTACCTCCTCACTCAGAACATCGCTAATATGAATGTCAGCCTCATGACATTTGCCATGATTATAGCTCTGAATCATAGCTACACATTTATAGTAAATGCCAATTGATACCTATTTCATTTTTGTCATGATGCAATCAAAGCCATAGAAAAATGTTGGAGAACGGACACGGAAAATTACCCCAAAGATAAATACAAGTTTTTTTTCTCGTTTTCTCTCCGTATTGTATGACTAGGTATAACCGCCAGATTTAAATACTGAAAATAGAAAACAAAGGATGATTTCTGAATTTAATGCTATACTATCATGTTTAAATCAGATTGTAGGCAATATTAACCTTTGTAGCTTGCAAATAGTATAATATCAACTCGAATGTATTGACACGCCTTTAGCATACTGGAATACTGACATTCAGTCTAATGTTCGTTGTTACAAGTCAAGCCACAGTGATGCCTCGAATGTTGAATCTTAACATGATAGTAACGTCGTCAGTTTTCCTTATATGCATCATTTAGAATAGTTAATCAGGTAGTCAGTGATAGAAAAATATTTCTTCGAGAGACTTGAAATATATCCATTTAGTCCTGTATAATGAAGATCTCTTAGTTCCTATGAAAAGCAAGTAAGACTTTTGCAGCAGCTCTCTAGAGTATGGTTAACATTGATAGCTGTCCTGATCTGGTTCTGGCTAATTAGAGGGCATTTTCCGCCAAGAAATAAGTCACTTGTATTTTTAAAAGTCTGTTCAAGAGATATTTGTAACTTAGAACGATTGTAATTGACCGATAGGTACATTTTGTCTCTTAGAATTGACCAAATGAATAGCACTTAGAAGACATTTGGCTGTTTTACCCGTTTCCGTCGCACTAAATGGAAGTTTGGTTTTTACTGCATATCCAGAAAGGTACAATAAGTATTCTGACCAATCTACTATGATTTTGTAGCTGAGATTCAAAGCTACAATTGTGAAATATTTCATACGACTGGCTTGTATAATAGCAAAGTTATGAGGTAGGAGGTAGAACTTATTGAAAGACCCTCGAATATATGTGGAATCTAGCAGATGCTAAATCAATACCTTCATTCTCTTAAACACATTATTTATAACACACATGTATGTCGTATACGCTATTTTTATGTAATAACACACAATTTTGTATTGATGTTTGCCGAAATAATGACAAAAAAACCCAACAGCTCCCTCGTGAGGCGCGTATATGTCCTTATAGAGTAATACTCTTCTGGTTGATTCGGTTGTATTTTTATTTATGTTGTTTGTAGGAATTTTATTAAACTTAGCTTCTGTTTGCAATAAACATAGACGTGTAATTTCATCGAAAATCTACTTGATTTAGGATGGCCTAATTCGAGTATGGATGATCCATGTTATTCCCTTTACTCCTCTTCAATGTTCCGTACTAAAACGTGAAAGACATCATGACAATCTTGCACTTGTCATTAAGCATTACTTACTCTGGAGATTTCATAAATTCGAAATTGTGACACAATAAAGATAACAAGCCCCTACATTATAATATGTCGACGCGTCATAGCAAAACACAATACTTAAGTACTGTTGACAAACACGGAATACTAGCTAGCTATTCAATGTCAGTGACATACCAAATATACAACAACTCTAACAACTTTTATGCAGTATCATTTTAACATTCTGAAACTAGCAATAATGTTTTCTATTGTACACTTATGTCAACTTGAAACGTTTCTTTCCCTTAATTTGGATACAGTGTCTTCATGTCTAAACCAGGCACTATGATTGAAGTAATTGATTCTCACTTAATGGATCGTTTAAGGTGACACATCTCAAAAAAACTACTCCGCCCACATCCTTTGTAAATTGTTATGTCAATAAAACCAACGGGCGAAAAGTAAATACACCGAATGACCCAACTCATGGTGCAGTGGTACTGGCATGATTGGAGATACAGACAGGCAATATTTTTATTTTTAAAGCCTATCACATTTTGGTGACTAGTTAGTTTAAAAACTGAGAAAACCACCCAAAATGGATTGAGGTTAACACTTTCCACGCGGCAATTAGTTATGACATTATACAAAACAGATTTTTCAGAAACCATTCCCAATTTTCAAAGTATACCTCAAGGATAACAGAACCAAGACTAGGTATGTCTTTCAATGCGTTTCTCATAGTGATTCTAAATAGGGTATTGAAAGTCAATACAATATGTTTTTTAAAACATTTTGTGAACTTTCGGAATGTCGTCTGCAGACGCCTGCCGCGTGGAAAGTGTTAAGGAAGTGACGCGCATGAGGTGGGGTAGGTGGGGTGATGACGTGTGTTCCGGTTTTTAGGATCGAGATAGGTGTGATGTGACATGAAATATAAATAAATTCAATTTGACATTCAGCAAAGTAGGACTAATTGGAGGATTATAATTATATATAATTTGTTTTTTTTCTTTCTTTTTCTTATTATTTTTTAAAGAAAAGATTTGCATATAGGCTGCCCAAAAAAGTTACTTTGAAAAAAGAAAATGTGTAATTAATGATTTCGAGATATGGACGATTATGTAAATTTTTCTCCATAGAGCTGTGTATAAAAGCTCATTTTCTTCACCCCACTGTCTTTTATCCTGCGACATTGTCACTTATCGGACACGTGCCCTAGGCACCAATAATTGTTTTAAACGATTTAAAGTTTAACATGTTTTTTATCGAAATGGCAGAAATATAAGGGTTTCGTTTTCGCTTGTAGGAACAAAATTCGGAGAAAAACTTTTTTTTTAAATATTAAAAATATAATTTTAAAAGAATTAGGCTCTAATGAGAAAAAATGATTTTGAATTCAAGTTTTTGAATTTTGAATTTTGAATTTTGAATTCCACCCCTCCCCGTAATTCAAGTTCTGCTTACTTCCACCCTCCCCCGTAATTCAAGTTCTGTTTACTTCCACACCACCCCTCCCCCCGTAATTCAAGTTCTGCTTACTTCCATACCCCTCCCGTAATTCAAGTTCTGATTACTTCCACCCCCTCCTCCCCGCTCTATTCGCCGCCGCCGCGTGTAATTGACATAAATAACATGTTCAAAAGATTTTTAATTCAAGTTCTGCTTACTTCCATACCCCTCCCGTAATTCAAGTTCTGATTACTCCCACCCTCCCCCTCCCCGCTCTATTCGCCGCCGCCGCCGCCGCGTGTAATTGACATAAATAATATGTTCAAAAGATTTTAAATTCAAGTTCTGCTTACTTCCATACCCCTCCCGTAATTCAAGTTCTGATTACTTCCACCCCCCCCCTCCCCGTTCTATTCGCCGCCGCCGCCGCGTGTAATTGACATAAATAATATGTTCAAAATATTTTTAATTCAAGTTCTGCTTACTTCCATACCCCTCCCGTAATTCAAGTTCTGATTACTTCCACCCCTTCCCCGCTCTATTCGCCGCCGCCGCCGCCGCGTGTAATTGACATAAATAGTATGTTCAAAAGATTTAAATTCAAGTCTGCGTACTTCCATACCCCTCCCATGTCTAAACCAGGCACCATGATTGAAGTAATTGATTCTCACTTAATGGATCGTTTCAGGTGACACATCTCAAAAAAACTACTCCGCCCACTTCCTTTGTAAATTGTTATGTCAATAAAACCAACGGGCGAAAAGTAAATACACCGAATGACCCAACTCATGGTGCAGTGGTACTGGCATGTTTACAGACTATTGATCAATATTATGTGTGACAAGTGCTCTAAAGCCTTAATACAGCATAGTTTACAACATACGCTTACAACATAGTTTACATGTGTCAAATATTTGCCGGCTCCGACACATTCAACATATTAGACATGTATTATAACTTTAATATTATGTCCCTATTATGTTCATGCGATGTCAGATGTAAATAGATCTTGACACAGTACACCGATGCTATTAATGCTAATATCAAAATTATGAGGATTTGGAGTTTCAAATTGTGACAATATTAATATGATGAGCAGTATTTGACATGCAAATGTGACAGCTATCTGCAGACAGACACAATCTACCGATGTCAGTTGGGGGCGCGATTGATTTGATCATCCAATGTGATGTGCATAGTCATATAACATTGGAGTATGTCTCGTGTATTGCGCGCATAAGGATATGTTGTTGGCTGGCATAGATCTATGGCAGAGACCTTTGAAATCTACTCCCATCCGAGTATAATAATTATGTTGAAGATGACACGGGGAGGTCGTCGCGGTATTCAGCTACTAACCTTCTCTATGCTGAAAACGTACTGCTACAAAGAAGAATTGCATAGTCATATGCCGTACAAAGTAGTATTATACCCATAAAATACAGCAAACCGTAAAATATAATATCCCGTTATTTTTTTCTTTTTTATGATATTTTAACAGTATTTTGACGTTAGTTTACGGGTGTGTGTATGTGTTGTGAATATACATTTTACCTGTTATTTAACGGGGCTTGAGTATAATTTCGGATATAAAAATATACAGGAACATATTTCCTGCAATTTTGTGTGTCATATAATTCATTTTATGTGTCATATGTTAATCTGCTGTGTCATATATTTATTCTTCTCTCGCAATTTATTTTTACATGGCATTAAAGATTTTTAGATGAACTTACTTTAACTTAACCGGACGGGGAATTGAACCGGGCCCTTTCTCTGTATTGTAAATCTGACGCCTTATCGACTGAGCTAACGAAGTAGTTATTGATGTCGAAGTGTTTGTGTTAATATACACTTTTTATATAAAATAACGTTAATATATAGGGAGTTGTTAAATTACGGGGTTTTACAATTTTTTGTGTAAATATTGTTTTAAAACGGTAGAATATTTTTCCTGTAAATGAACGTCAATTTTTACATTTGCTGTAAACAAACCCGGAACGTTAATGTAGAGGGAATCGTAAAATTACGGGTCTTTACAATTTTTGTGTGTAAATATTGTTTTATAACAATAAAAATTGCATTTTTCTTGTAACTTAACGTCATTTTTTATATCTGATGTAAAAAAACTGGAATATTTTACAAATGACGTTAAAATAAAGTTAATTTAGAGCGAATCGTAAAATTACGGGTTTTTACAATTTGTGTGTGTAAATATTCTTTTAAACGGTAAAAACCGTATATTTCTTAACGTCAATTTCTAACAGTGTAAGATGACAAAAGATGACCGTAAGCTGTAAGAATTAGGGTCATGTGACGTGACAAGCACAACTACATCGTACTCTAGCAACGGGCATTGCAAGAATGTAACAATCGACCTCTTCAAAGGGTGTATGTACATATTTTGGACATTGGCATGTCAAATCCCAATATGCTTTTGTGGTAGAACTAATAGTAATACAACTTCTGCACCTTTCATTGTATGCATATCATAATAATTCTATACCCAATATACCAATTCGACTTCAGCGATGTAAGCGTTAAGGCCAAGTGTGACGTGACAAGATCCATTACTCGCACCGGGTAGCCCAAGAATGTAACAAGGGGCCAATTATGACCACACGTACCGCGTGTGATGCGGAGGCATAATTCTGTTACACCCTATACACCAACATCGGTAGTAATAGTATGCGTCGTTCTTAAAAAATCATGCACTATGAATACCTCTGTGAAGGGTATAACAGAATTACTCCGATGCGGATACTAACTACGAACACATTGCTATCATCATTACTTTGTGAGTAGTAGATAAATATGGTTCGGCATAATACACAAAATATGCCCGGGAAAATATGATCGCTAACATGACGGTTCTATCAACAAACGAGACACACGCTATTACTTTTGGAATGGTAGTAGAATGTTTTACCCTTGCCTGATTATTACAAACATTCTTATAATATAGTGGGTGGGTTTAGGATGTCGACAGGCAATTAGATTGGTTTTGGGCTGATTTACAGCCGATACGCACTACATGTATATATTATGAGACAGAGATAATATATAATTTTGGGCGGGGCTTAATTCATTTGGATAATAATACTTTCAGTGCGTATGGTCATTGCGTTAAGAATAAGATATTCAAGAGCAACCTACACACAGTTGTCGTCATATGACGCATAGTTGCCGTGTGTGGCCATGGGGGAGTGGGTGTTAAAGAAAGCGGTTATTCGAAGCAGGAAGATGGTAAACTCGCTGGATTTCCCGATTTTATAACCCTAACCCTAACCCTAACCCTAACCCTAACCCTAACCCTAACCCTAACCCTAACCCTAACCCTAACCCTAACCCTAGCCCTAACCCTAACCCTAACCAGATAAAGGGCAAAACTTGTTGTTGTTGATTAAAATAATTTCAACGACAATTTTTTTTATGAATATTAAAAATAACAAATAAAATAAATAAAAATGAGAATAAAATCTACGAACTATATTTGATTCTCTAATGGCCCTGTAACACGAAGGAATATCGTGAAAAAGTTGCCGAAATTGTCAATTTTTCTTGCTTTGATGGTGATACCTAATGGGATTAAGACTGCACTAAAACAACCGAATAATAAGATAAGATTATATAACTTTGAATAAAGAAATATTGCACTAAAATGCTCTAAAGACACTTTGTTTATTGATCAATTGCACGTATAAGTCAGACACGTTTACCTAAGAATATATGCCAGGTTTACAAATTATAAGCTTTCTTGCAATAAAGAATACATATCAGTTTAGACCTATATGTGTTTGTTGATATTTAGTTAAATAAATTAGTTGAAGTAAATAAGATGTATACGCTTGATTCAAACAGCATCAATGTCATACTGCAATGTACACATCAATGTCAAGGGTGGTTAGTTACTATCCATGCACATTTTGTATTCTCCCTGCATAGTTTATTAAGTACATGTATATTGGATCTATGACTAAGAGTCAACATTTCACGCTGCTACTTCATATACATTTTTACATACCTCGTTTTGACAAATTCACTGACTTGTATTGTAATGTATGCTACTATCACATCAACCTGAAAGCGTAATTTAACGCGCGCTGAGCGGGAGCGGGAGCCAGGCTAGGGGAAGGTACCCTTGTAGAAAACTCGTAATAAACACACTTAATTATCTTGGTAGCGTCCGTATTCTTTTCTCGTTAGTTTATTTATGAAAAGGCCAATTATAATAATACTCAAAATACTGTTACAATTTATATATAACTAAAATTGTACAGCTAACGCCTACATAGGCTCACCGGATAAATAAGTCATAGGCACAAGTAACTGCTGGATACCACCCGGATTTGTCACGTGAAATAGTCGGTCACTGGCTCGGACTAATGTAACTTTAACCTCACAGTACAGTGCCTATGTTCATATCCGATGATTCCCCTTGTAGTTCAGCTGCAGATTCAGGACTTGGCTCTAGTAGTACATGTAGTATGTCAGAATGACTGAATGCCGAACTCTGGTTCGGCTCCCCTATTTATATTCTTTTGAACCATGGCATTCCCATGCAAAACTGCCAGCAACGTATACACTTCTTCACACAGAAAAATGTTTACATAATTATGTTAAATATAGAACTCCATAATTATTATGTAAACCTTTCACACAGTATTTGTGTATAAAATACACCAAGTTATGTAAAAATAACTTGTGTATTTTATACACAATTAAGTTGTGTACAAAATACACAAGTTATTTTTACATAACTTGTGTATTTTATACACAAATACTGTGTGAAAGGTTTACATAATAATTATGGAGTTCTATATTTAACATAATGATGTAAACATTTTTCTGTGTGAATTGTTCATGACATCCACGCGCAATTCTGCCATGTGTACACTTTTTATGTGCACCCATGTCATGTCTGTCACATGGCTATCACATGTATCTTTTGTATAACTCAAGGTCCATCGATTAAATTCACATGTTATAGTATGGCCTGAACGTGGAGATCCCTGGTGCCACACTCTTAATTCCAAAGATTGAAAATTCAATCTAAAAGATTGACTTTTCAATCTTTCATTTAAGATTGACATTAATTTTTATTTTGGATTGAAAAGTTTCAATCTAAATAGATTGAAATTTCAATCTATTGGATTGAAAATTTCAATCGTGTTTCAATTGAAAAGTTTTCAATATGTAGTAAAAGATTGATATTTTCAATCTATTGGATTGAAAATTTCAATCGTTTTTCGATTGAAAAGTTTTCAATCTGTTGCAAAAGATTGATATTTTCAAACCTACAGATTGGTATTTTCGTACACACGAATAAACGACTGGCAATTGGAAGAACAATATCATTGGGCTTTTTATTAACACTCTCCAAAAAATGGTTCATGTATACATAGGAATATGAAATATAATTTGAATAGGCTCATAGCCCGAAATATACCTAAATCACTACTCCTCTAATTCTCATAATTAATTAATATAACCAAATAGCAGGGTCGTTACAATATTATTATTCTCTTTTTAGAGTGTCCAATATTCTGAAATATATCGTACTAGGCGGTCACCCGGGTTTGGCGGTTCTCGGGTTTGTAGCTACTTCCCTGGATGGATGGGGATTGTGGATGATTAATTACTGCACTTTTGCTGTTCCACCACACTTACAATCGACAGAACTTAAAAATTCGACCCCTAGATGACCTTTGACCCCGGACGACCCAAGAAAAGCAAAGGCGTTTTATTTTTTCCACGCTCGACTCGCATTCGGGCTTCCCGTCCCCGAGTTTAAGCCCGATCGGACAAACTTTGAAAATTCGACCCTTAGACGACCTTTGACCCCGGACGACCAAAGAAAAGCAAAGCCGTTTTATTTTTTCCACGCTCGACTCGTATTCGGGCTTCCCGTCCCCGAGTTTAATCCCGATCGGACAAACTTTGAAAATTCGACCCTTAGACGACCTTTGACCCCGGACGACCCAAGAAAAGCAAAGCCGTTCTATTTTTTCCACGCTCGACTCGCATCCGGGCTTCCGTCACCGAGTTTAAGCCCGATAGGACAAACTTTGAAAATTCGACCCCTAGACGACCTTTGACCCCGGAAGACCCGACAAACGCTAACCCGTTTTATTTTTGCCACGCTCGCCTCGCATCGAGCATTGCGATCACCGAGTTTAAGCACGATCCGACCAACTTCAAAAAGTTGACCCCTAGATGACCTTTGACCTCGTACGCTCTAGCGAATGCGAACTTGCTCTTGCGGGGACCGAGCCGCACCCACCCACAGAGTCTGAACGCCGCCCGACCCCGGGAAGGCGACGAAAAAGCGCGCACAGACAGACAGACAAACAGACACACAGACAAACAGACAGAGAGTAGCGTATTATAATATAGATTATTATCAACTCAGATACCCTTGCATTGGCGCGAAAACACCCTACGGGATATAAATGTTCTCTGTTCCATAAATAATGTTTACTTACCACGTACGGCATGTGCAATATTTATGCACGCTGCTCCGCTCTGAAACCTCGTTATGACAAATTTACTGATTTGTATAATTTTTTGACATCAGGCAAAAAATCGAGCAACTCATGCATTATAGTAATATTATGTATGAACTTTATGAAGAGGTTAATCGACATAATTCTTTTTCTTCTTGTTTCTTTATTTTGTTTTGTTTGTTTTCTCTTCTTCTCTCTCTTTCTGGTTTTGTATTTAATTGTTTTCAAATGTAATTGTTGTTATATTCAACTCTAACCTTTAACGCAATTATATATAAAAATGATCATTTGATATTAATAATGTTAAGTTTAATCTAGAAATGTGTAGAGAGGATCAATGCTGATTCATATAATTATTTTACCATACACTATTGATATGAAATATCCACGGATATTAAATAATAAATCCTCAATGTTTATTAAACTATTGGTTTAGCAATAAAGACACATACCATCACCACAATGTCATTAAAACGCAAGAGTAATAGAACCTTTTCAGGACTAGGATTAGCGGGAGGATTAGATCAAATCAAAAACATGTGCTCAAGATACAGGGGGTGTCAAAAAGTGCCCCATATCAAATATGATGTTTTGGCAATGAAAATTGTAAAATTGCACATGAATTAATTATAATGTTCAGAAATCTTTAATACATCTAAAGACTGTCCATTTTGGAGTTTACGTTTACAGGTTATGGCAAATCTACTCAGTCATGTCAAATTTGGCAGTTTGGTCACTGGTCATGTATAAGAGAACTCTGTTTTGGAATTTTCAATTAGTGAGTAATTGAACACAATCAATAAAATCAAAAAAATGATTTGTCTACTTAATGTTGATAGCCAAGTTGAATAGAAAAACACATTTCCACCCATAGTATCCATAACAAACAAAATATGTGAATATTGTAAACAATGCACTGATGTACATTGTGTATTATTATTATTATTTATATGGGCCTTCCAAACGGTACAATAAAAGTGCGTATTGAATAATGTGCACCAAGTTCCCGGATGTGCGTCCAATATTTTGTGTGCAGAAGATGAGCGCGTGAGTATGCGCAGAGAAGGTCAGTTCGGGCTAACTTATTTAATAATAAAAAATAAAAAATAAAAAAATAAAAAAATAAAACTTTATTGATACCGGGACTTTCAATTGCCGCATTTTTTTTTTTTTTTGCATGTTGAGAGATGGCAGTTTTGATTCGTTTTTGTGATAAGCATGATGTTTTGTTCTATATAATTACGCAATTTGGGCTCGATAATTACTTTTCTAACATAAAATGTACAATGTTGTGCTTGCTGGACACTTCCTTAAAACATATCTATATTTATCGACAATACGTGTCTAGACTTTAAATAGAATTTTTACATTTACGTTGATATAAATTATCAATTGCAACTATTCTGTTTCAAAAGTTGAATCCACACTATAGTAACTGTAATGATATTATCTCTGGAGTTAGGCTGTCAAATAAAAGTAGAACAAGCCTATTTGTTAAAGAACAAAAAAGAGATAACACTCAGCCCATTTTATGTTTAAATCATGGGATACATGTTTAATAATTTATGTCCCTATGGGGCACTGTTTTGATACGCCCTGTATTTTCTATTTTCTATTACTCATTGTAAAGTATCATTCTTCGTTGTTGAACATATTAAAATTCATTTGACAACTTTTGCGGGCACTTTTGGCGGCCATTTTGTCCGCCACCTTGAAATTGATGTACTTAGCAGCATAAAAATACTGGAAATGAATTTGCAATTGTCAACACATATATCTAGTCATTTTATTTATGCTTGTATCATATTATTTAACTGATATACGGTATGCCTTTTCTCAAATGTTACCATTTTTGGCGGCCATCTTGGATATCTGGAGAGCGTCGGTGTTTTTTCACTGTTAACATCTCAAATGTGTTTAAGGACCCTAACAGGGACCCAATCAAGTTTGGTTTAGTACTGGGGTGGGGGGGGGGGGGGGGGGGTGTACATACGGACTATTTGGTGTCAAATAAATACTTTGATACGTTCACTTAATAGTCGAACAGTAATTTTGACATTCTCCTTACGATTTATTATTATGTTTTACCATGACTGAGTGAGAAAATTACCTGACACATAATTTGCTTCTTATGTTGCGCGTCGGAAAACTCGAATCACTAATAGTTGGGACTATAGGTCTTGATATGAAATGAACCAGCTAGGTAAGCCTTAGGGCTACAAAACTTGTCCGCTAGTTTATCCCATGAGTAAAATTGTTGTTCTCAAAAGAATTTTTTGTCGATGTTTGCATAGAAAAATCTGTTGAGTTAATGTTAACTCGCACAGTTTTATACACCCTTTTCTCAATATTAAAGCAGTACCTCAAGCCTAAGTTGTCAAATTCATCCAAAATGTAGCGTGTCTATGATTATTAAGCTTGTTATACACTTATCTTGTACCATTCTACCACGTATGCATTGTGATACGAAAGCGATACATAAAATTACCTTACAGGCAATATACCAAGACACAAAACCTAGATTAGAATCAGGTCTCGCAGTCGTTGCATACATTTGATATTTCTTTGCATCAGTTCCATGCTGATGGGACTAAATATACTTAAAAAGAGTCTTGGGTACGTAAGAACTCGTCTGGCGAGTATACGTAACATGGCGGGGCATACGATTTACATAGTATTTTGTACGCTCAAGGTTATGATTTCAGCTCTAGAGACACTTTGTTTACAGTTAAAATATTGGCCATGTTCACTTGCACACGATCCATGTACCAGTATTGCTGTCCAACAGACACTACATGGAATACCCTACCCAAAAACAAACAATCCTCATAAAATTTATACCAGAGGAATTAAATGATAGTTTAATTATAAACTTAGCCAGATAAACCACCAGACAAGGGCAGAAGCTGATGACAGATATGTCTGGCCATACAGAGACAGCTAGTGTTTACATTATGACAGCTACACACTTAAAAATAGGTAGTTAAAAATGACTCCTTGTCAGGGTTCAACTATGCACCAACTGAAAAGGGTTAAATATGACACTTTTCCAGGTAAGTGTGTATTTATTATGGTTTGTGGTTAATACCAGCCTGTTTTTATGGAGCATACCTGTCCAGTCTGTTGGTATTAAAATCGTAACAACTCGGTGAGCCCTCATTAATCAAGTTTGACACAGTGGGACTATTGGCCATGTAAATTGTTCCATTCGTGCCCTCACAGGCACTCATGGAACAACTTATACTTGTCTCATGACGTTATAAACATGTTTACAGGTAATACATTTAGTGATGCCGATAAAATGTCAAGAGCACCCATGGTCCACCTCGGAACATGAGATGTTGATTTTTTTAGTAAAATAAGCAACCCATCAAATCTGCTAGCCACCTCCTCCCGACAGCTTTACAAACACAACTCTCCTCAATAGACAATGGGTACAATAAGGTCACGGTTAACCGATTAATTTACTTTGGCGTAAATTGCCAAAGACTGTCTGTCTGCGCTGTTAATTTGTTTATTTACTTCAGTTAGGTGAAGCGAAAAAATAACAATGACACTGTTACGTGGGCGGAGCATTTCAATTTAAAACATAAGATTAGCCGAAAAAATCAAGGGCTTTATACAACATTCTAAGAATATCCGGAAAAGCTCCTGAAATATTTGAAATTTAGTAAAAAATGAAAAGCACGATATTTTTAACCATATGTTGATCCTTGCAAGCCAGTATGATAAGATCGGTTGGATCGAATCTTGCGGAAAACTTTATCGTCGAATTTTAAGGTTGATGGTATTGCGCGATAAGCGTCCAACCAGCAGACCAGAGACTCTTATTTTTTTAGTTGTCAGTGACGAGAATATTTATTATTTTTATTGTATGCTAAAGGCCTAAGGTTTACAAATGATTGTTTACGAGTTGAGCCAAGCGTACCTTTTCTTTTTCATTTCGAGTACCGATACCATTTCCAAAATAAGCACATTTAATTGTCCAAATTGCAGCACCTGGTCACCATGTGTTAAACGTATAAAAAGTCAGATATAACTATAATTGTCTCTATAATTATCGTGTTTTAAAACCGACCAATGACAGGTAGACATCGATTGCTAATGAGTAACATGATTAACGTCTATTTGGCCTATCTCAGGTTTGTTGATAGAATAGATACAGCGGAAAGCATTCCCGTTGATTTCTTCATTAATCAAATCAAAACAAACGAACAACTCGCATATGTGAGTTATGTCACTAGATGCTTGTTTCACAACGTGGCACCAGGCTTATCAGGCATCACCTGTTTGGCCAATTAATAGTCCTCATACTGAAGAAACATTCCCACTAATCTAATTTTTGCATCATTAAGTGAATGTGTCAAACTCATGATTAGAATAAGTGCAGCTCATTAGAGTTTTTACAGTGTTTGGAAACTCCCTATTTAATAGTACTGCGCATACTTGCAGAGACAATTGTTCCATTTTTGGAGTAGGAGAAATACGCAGAATGAAGACGAATCAAAAATGAAAATAAGAGTAGGATTGGCTTGGTATAAATCATGTTTATAATTAGTAACATGGTATAAAAAGGCAAATAAAAATGATTAACAAAGCAAAAAACATTTCTGAAATATTTCCCTCTTATAGTCGGGTATGTACAGGGGGTTTCCGTGCACCCCCACAGGACTAAACTAAACCAATTTTTTTAGGTGTCTTTTAGGGTCCTTAAACACATTTTAGATGTTAACATTGAAAAAAATGGGATGTTCTCCAGATATCCAAGATGGCGTCCAAAATGGCCGCCAAAACTGGTCAAATCTCATAAAATGACATATAGCAATTAAATTGTATGGTGAAAGTATAGTTTTAATAGTGGGATGTATGTAGTAGACCACTAGACACTCATATCCAGAAATTTTGCTCTGTTAACACGCCTAAATCCAAGATGGCCGCCAAAATGGCCGCCAAAAAAGGTAACATTTCATATATTGGCATATATAAACCAACATGTATGATCAGAGTATAGTTTTAACAATGGGATGCATCGGTTAGACCACTAGAAACTCATATCTAGTAATTTTACTTTGTTGACATATTTTAAAACCAAAATGGCCGCCATATTAATGGCTAAATTGGTCAAAAGTGGTCACAATTTCATAAAAAAGCATAATATCAGCTGAAATGTATGATGAAATTATAATTTTAACGATGGGATGTATGTGTTAGACCACCAGTAACTCATATGCTTTGTTAACATAGTCCAAAATCAAAAATGGCCCCCAAAATGGTTCCCGAAGTTGCTGCAAAAATTGTTAAATTCCATAAAATGGGATAATATCAACCTAAATGTATGATGAAAATATAGTTTTAAGGATGGGATGTATGTATTAGACCATAAGTAACTCATATCTAGTATTTTTGCTTTGTTAACATACTTAAAAATCCAAAATGGCCCCCAAAATGGGTCCCAAAATGACTGAACAAATTGTTTGAATTCCATAAAATAGGATAATATCAACCAAAATATATGATGCAAGTACAGTTTAACTTTGGGGTGTATATAATAGACAACTAGTAACTCATATCCAGTATATTTGCATTGCAATAACATACTTTAAAACCCAAGATGGCCACCAACATTGCCGCTGTAAATGTAAAAATAGTCTACATGAGTGTATGATAGTCCTAAATAGATATTGTCAGAGTGTATATTACATCAAATTCACCAACTAGTATGTTCTAAACTGCTAAGCTATTGCTTTTAGAAATAAGGCCCACCTCTATGACGATTTTGATTCAGTATCAATTTGACAATTATTGCAGCCACTTCGGGAACCATTTTGGGAACCATTTTGGGGGCCATTTTGGATTGTGAACTGTGTTAACAAAGCAAAAATACTGGATATGAGTTACTAGTGGTCTAACACATACATCCCATCGTTAAAATTATATTTTCATCATATATTTCGGTTGATATTATCCTATTTTATGGAATTTTGACCACTTTTGACCAATTTTGGCCATTAATTTGGCGGCCATTTTGGTTTTAAATTAGGTTAACAAAGTAAAATGACTAGATATGAGTTTGTAGTGGTCTAACACATACCTCCCATTGTTAAAACTATACTCTGATCATACATGTTGGTTTATATATGCCAATATATGGAATTTTACCATATTTGGCGGCCATTTTGGCGGCCATCTTTGATTTAGGCGTGTTAACAAAGAAAAATGTCTGGATTATGAGTGTCTAGTGGTCTACTACATACATCCCACTATTAAAACTATACTTTCACCATACAATTTAATTGCTATATGTCATTTTATGAGATTTTACCAGTTTCGGCGGCCATTTTGGACGCCATCTTGGATATCTGGAGAGCATCCTATTTTTTTCAATGTCAACATCTAAAATGTGTTTAAGGACCCTAAAAGACACCTAAAAAAGTTGGTTTGGTTTAGTCCTGTGGGGGTGCACGGAAACCCCCTGTACATACCCGACTATTATGTCCATAATATATATGCGGAACAAATACACGGCAGATGCTAAATCAATACCTTTATTTTCTTAAAAACATTATTTATTACACGTGTCGTATTGATATCTTTATGTAATAACACGGATTGCCGAAATAACCGAAAACCCCAACAGCGCCCTCTTGAGGCGTATATATGTCCTTATAGAGTAATATTCTTCTCTGGTTGATTCGGTTGTATTATTATTGATGTTGTTTGTAGTAATTTTATTAAACTTAGTTTCTGTTTGTGATAACCATAGACGTGTAATTTCATCGAAAATCTACTTGATTTAAGATGGCTTATTTCGAGTATGGATGATCCATGCTATTCCCTTTCCTCCTCTTTAATGTTCCGTACTAAAACGTGGAAGACATTATTAAAGCGACACAATCCTGCACTTGTCATTAAGCATTACTTACTCTGGTGATTTCATCAATTCGAAATTGTGACACAAAAAAGATAACAAGCCCCTACATTACATGTCGACGCGACTCTGCAAAACACAATAATTAAGTACTGTTGACAAACACGGAATACTAGCTAGCTATTCAATGTCAGTGACATACCAAATATACAACAACTCTAACAACTTGTATGCAGTATAATTTTAACATTCTGAAACTCGCAATAATGTCTTCTATTGTACAAATATGTAAGAGGAAGACTGCATTAAAATAAAGAACTGCGAAATATGAAAACTTTGAAGAGATTGAACGCATTATTGGAAATGTTGTTGCTATCATACGTTTTGAAATTTACATTGGATGTAGGTCTAGACCTATGTCTTAATTTTCGATCGCATAGATGTTGTAACATACGAGCAATATGAACCTTAAAAGTTTTCCCAATAGCTTGAGGGCATGGAAAAGGAAATATTTCAAATTGAACAGAAACCACGTTTTCATGTCATTCACAATTTAGTGTAGTATACGAGATGGAGGGACGAGAAAGGATACCTTAGATTTTTTTGAAAACCTTTCATGCCCGTGAGGGTCTTTATTTACAAGCCCTCAACATAAAAAGCAATATACATACACAAGAAGCACACACCACGAATCGGTATATTGTAATGACAATTTAAATACAGTAATAAATCAAGAATTAATTTATAATAAATGCTCCCAGTTTTTAATATGACCTCCCAGCTTTCCTTTACTCATAGCAATCTTAACAACGTTTTGCACAAAAAGGACCCCTTCTTTAACATTTTGAAAAACCAAACTCGATTCTTGAAGTCTACACTACTTTTAGATATACCTATTAGCCAAGATGATAATCATATTAATGAAATTGGAATTGCTTTCCTCATAATATCCAAGACAAACATTTATATAGGAAATTTCTTTTTGGAATTTCAAATCTTTTAACCATTTGATTATTCCTTCCAAAAGGAAGAAGCCATTCAAACAGCTATTCATTATTACGAGTGCATATTCCCTAGATACCACGACAAGACCTTGTGTTTAAAAGCTGCCATCTAGTCGGTCATTTTTATAAGGGAACATGAACATCATAGACATGATAGATGGCCAAAAATATAAACATATCCGGCAGCAATCATATATATTGTCATGAAAAAAAGAATTCTGGATGAAATTTTATTTTATTTTTAAACAGACAAAACCCCTTTGTTATCAACTTAAATGTATTGCTGATATCTATACCCTGAGTCCGACCCTGTTACATATGGGGAGACAATTAAAGTCCATATTCAAACTTCGTTTTTGCAACTAATCCGTCAGGTACGCTATATGATAGACGACTCGGGAACTCCTTGAATTGCTCAGTTCCCTGCTCGCATGTTTATGCCTTTCCATGTCAACTCTCCCCTCTTTCATGTGACCAACCCGACGGATCAGTTGACTTATCACAGTCCATCCAATGGTGTTGGATGCTACGTAGCACTTGCAATATTTGAAATATTTTGAATCCAACCAACCTGAGGCATCCTTTCTCGTCCCTCCATCTCGTATACTATACTAAATCTTTTATGACATGAAAAGTGGTTTCTGTTCAACTTGAAACATTTCTTTCCCTTAATTTGGATACCGTGTCTTTACAGACTATTGATCAATATTATGTGTGACAAGTGCTCTAAAGCTTTAACGCAGCGATCCCTTACCCGGTCCTATGATTACCTTGAATGAAGTCACTGAAGTTACGTAATGCACTCTTACACATAAAAGTGTTTGGATGGGTTAAATCTCTTCTCTTCTCCTCCAAGTTTCTTTTCGATTTCCACTTATTTATTTTCCCTTCCTTATCAACTATCTACACTATTCTTTTCCTTCCCCTCTGTCCTTCCTCCCCTTCGTTTTTCTCTTTCTTTCCTTTTATCTTCCTCACCCTCTTCTTCTTTTCTTTCCCTTTTTCTCTTCCTCTTCCCCTTTCTTCTTCCCTTTCCTTCGATTTTTTTAGCCCGGTAGTTTGAGCTGGCCTTCCTGGTCAAAGCCGTGAGGGCTATTTTTATGTAATAAACACACAATTTTGTATTGCTGGATAATTTCATTTTTGGTATATCAACACTTTTTTGACCCCCCTCTCGCCATGCCACAATTTTTTTTACCCCCCCCCCCTGTATTGCACCTAAAACTTTCTTGTCCCCCCGTTCATTGTTATCAAGTTCAGAGAACATAGATATGTTATCTTATATGGGATTTTATGGAATTTGATAATGTATCATATTCTATTTTGATGGACGCATCACATCTAGGAGGGCAGGATGTAGAATCTAAAGCGAATCAAAACTTCCACTTCAATTGCAGGTATCTTTGGTTTAGTACCAGGGTCTTAAATCCCCTGAATAACTTCACATATTATTTCATGCACGGATCTCTGTTCTTAAAACCAATTAGGATGCGCCCTCCATCCTGGCTTTAAATACAATGTGCGTCCCATTGTTGTTTACTATTGACACCAATTAGGATGCGCCCTCCAATTATATATCCTGGCTTTAAATACAATGTGCGTGCAATTGTTGTTTACTATTGACATGAATTTGCCCTTCATTGTTTTTTAGCTGGGCTAGTACATAAACATAGGTCCGGGCGCCAAAAAAGGGCTATTTTTACGTTAATTAATGAACGTTCCGTAAATAATGTGCATACAGGTAAAACAGGGGTTTGGGGGCGAAGCCCCCAGAAAATGTTGGAAACTAATAAGTGTTTAAACTTTTTTGACCCCCCCCCCCTCTGTTGGGGTTTTCAAAAACTTTTTTGACCCCCCCTTTGCAGAGTATCAACACTTTTTGGGCCCCCCTATAATTATCCAGCCCCCCACCTAAGTATTTATGAACACTCCCTAAACTTAGTTTCTGTTTATTTGCAATAATAACCAAGGACGTGTAATTTCATCAAAAATCTACTTGATTTAGGATGGCCTAATGCGAGTATGGATGATCCATGTTATTCCCTTTCCTCCTCTTTATGTTCCATACTAAAACGTGGAAGACAATATATTAGCGACACAATCCTGCACTTGTCATTAAGCATTACTTACTCTGGTGATTTCATCAATTCGAAATTGTGACACAAAAAAGATAACAAGCCCCTACATTACATGTCGACGCGTCTAAGCAAAACACAATAATTCAGTACTGCTGACAAACACGGAATACTAGCTAGCTATTCAATGTCAGTGACATACAAAACATACAACAACTCTAACAACTTGTATGCAGTATAATTCTAA
Source organism: Ophiura sarsii (assembly GCA_035610835.1). Lineage (NCBI taxonomy): Eukaryota > Metazoa > Echinodermata > Ophiuroidea > Amphilepidida > Ophiuridae > Ophiura > Ophiura sarsii. Next base: position 57,532,076 of record CM069451.1, read on the forward strand.
CATTCTGAAACTCGCAATAATGTCTTCTATTGTACGATAATGTCAGAAGAAGACTGCATTAAATTAAAGAACTGCGAAATAATATGACAACTTTAAAGAGATTGAACGCATTATTGGAGATTATTGTTGCTATCATACGTTTTGAAATTTATATCGGATGTAGGTCTAGACCTATGTGTTATTTTTGATTTCATAGATGTCGTAACATACGAGCAATATCATGTGACCAACCCGACTGATCAGTTGCCCATCACACACAGTCCATTATGCAATGATGTTGGATGCTAGCACATGAAAAATTGCAATATTTGACTTAATAGTGAAACCAAGCAATCTGAGGCATCTTTTCTCGTCCCTCCATCTCGTATACTATCCTAACGGCCGAGTGCACCAAACTGGCGTAACTTTTAATAGGGAGGTAAGCTACCTTCCTAGTAGTTATGCCCTAACTGTAGCGTAACTTACTATAGATGTAATTTTGAGAGCAAAACTGGCGAGTAACACCAGCATAGTAACTAGCGAGGTAAATATCCACATTAATCAGCATCATCCCCTTACAAAATTAACTGTCGCATGCGTCAAATGTGTGTACATGTATCAAACAGCAATCAAATTGATACGAATGGTGTTCCGTAGAATTATAAAATGTGTCGTCAGTCGCTACGTCAATCGTTGATTTAAATAACATGAATAATGCAACATGTCATACCACGTCCAGTCGAGCAATGAAAGTCTAAGGACTATAATTACATTACAAACACATTTTGTGCGAGAGTAACATACAAATATGGTATAAAATGGCAAAATGTCACGATAAAAATCCGTTTGTTGTAAATAAATGGATCAATGGTTAAATAATAAAACTATCCCAGATACACTTGTCGATCACTGTGGCGTGCGTATGTTGCCTATGTCACTGGTAATCGAGAAACACGGGTTCGATCCGCGTGTATTTCTTATTATTCTTTTATTTTTATTTTTTTAAACTTGATTGTTGATTATTGTAACATCATTTTTATGTCAATCGTTTATCCTTTATAAAGGTCCACATTTTAATATTTTATTTATTTTTCTATCATTTATCTCTTTATTGCTTTATTTAACTTTTATAATTATGTATAATAATTGCTTGATAAATAATTGATTTGATCCAAGTTAAATGTTTTGATTAAAGTCATCTATTTCCTCGACGTAACTTTGCAGCGTACACCTTGCAAACCTTTTAGCATCGATAGTTGCAGCAGCATAACGTTGTGCTCCAACTTAATCTTGGGTCCGGTCAGGTATAAGATTTAGCGCAAATTACTCGCAAGTTACTACCCTAGTAGCTTACCCCGGTTTGGTGCTCTCAAAATGTTTGATAACGCCTCAGTTACTAGCGAGGTAGCGCTATTCTTCAGCTACTAGCCATTGGTGCACTCGGCCGTAAATCTTTTATGACATGAAAAGTGACATTTCTTTCCCTTAATTTGCTCTTAAGCCTTAACACAACATAGTTTACAACATAGTTTACATGTGTCAAATATTTGCCGACACATTCAACATACTTATTAGACATGTATTATAGCTTATTATGTTCATGCGATGTCAGATGCTAGTAGTTCTTGAAACATCACACCGATGCTAATGGTGATATCAAAATGAAGAGGATTTGCAAGAGTTTCAAATAGGGTGACAATATTTCTTGTGTATTAATATAATGAACAGTATTTGACATGGTAATGTGACAACTATCTGCAGACAGACACAATTTACCGATGTCAGTTGGGGGCGCGATTGATTTGATCATCCAATGTGATGTGCAGAGTCATATAACATTGGAGTATGTCTCGTGTATTGTGCGCATGTTGTTGGCTGGCATGAATCTATGGCAGAGACCTTTGAAATCTATCCGAGTATAATATGTTGAAGATGACACGGGGAGGTCGTCGGGGTATTCAGCTACTAACCCGCACTATGCTGAAAACGTACTGCTACAAAGAAGAATTGTAGTAATATGCCGCACACAGAAGTTAGTAAGACGATCAAATATACAGAACTTTTGAGGAAGAAGACAAACTTATTGACGCTTAAGCTGTACAAATTAGCGTCATGAGACGTGATAAGCATAGCTACATCGTACTCTAGCTACGGTCATTGGAATGATAATGTAACAATTGAGCTCTTTAAAGGGTGTATGCACATATTTGGGACATTGACATGTCAAATCCCAGTATATGCTTTTGTAGATCTAATACAACTTCTGAACCTTTCTTTGTGGCCTAGTCATTTAATTCTGTACCCAATATATTGGATATCCACTCGACTTCAGCGATGTATGCGTAAAGGCCAAGTGTGACGTGACAAGACAAGATCCATTACCTGCACCGGGCAGCCCAAGAATGTAACAAGGGGCCAATTATGAACACACGTACCGCGTGTGATGCGAATACTAACAACACATTGCTATCATCATTACTTTGTGAGTAGTAGATAAATGTGGTTCGGCATAATACACAAACTATGATCGCTAACATGAAGGTTCTATCAACATAACGGGACACGCTCTATTACTGTTGGATTGGAATGGTAGTAGAATATTTCACTTTCTTGATTATATTTCTCGTTTTTATGTAGTGGGTGTGGTTTAGGATGTCAACAGGCAATTCGATTGGTTTTGGCTGATTTAAACACGACACGCACTATATATTATGAGACCGATAATATATAGTTTTGGGCGGGGCTTAATTCATAATAATACCTTCAGTGCAGCGTATATGGTCATTGCGTTAAGATATTCAAGAGCGCCCTACACACAGTTGTCGTCATATGACGCATAGTTGCCGTTTGTGGGGTGAGGGGAGTGGGTGTTAAAGAACGCGATTATTCGAAGCAGGAAGATGGTAAACAACTCGCTGGATTTTCTGTTTTTTATAAAGGGGGAAATTTGTTGCTGTTGATTAAAATAAATTCAACGACAATTTTGTTTATAAAGATAAAAATAACAAATAAAATAAATAAGAATGAGAATAAAATCTACGAACTTATATTTTATTCTCTAGTGGCCTTGTCACACGCAGGAAGAGCGCGGGAAATTGTCAATTTTTCTTGCTTTTGATAGTGATACCGAATGGGTTTAAGACTGCACTAAAACAACTTTACGATATCACCCAATAAAAAGATAACATTATAGAACTTAGAATAAAGAATTATTGCACACAAATGCTCTGAAGACCCCTTGTTTATTGATCAATGCAAAGCACGTACAAGTCAGACATATTTACCTAGGAAAATATTTGCCAGATTTACAAATTATAAGCTTACTTGCAATAAAGAATACATATAAGTTCAAATGTGTTTGTTGATATTTAGTTCTTTAATCTTCAGAGATGAAGTAAATAAAATAGGCTTGATACAAACAGCATAAATGTCATACATACTTCAATGTACACATCAATGTCAAGGGTGGTTACGTTACTATCCATGCACATTTTGTATTCTCCTTGCATAGTTTATTAAGTACATGTATATTGGATCTAAGAGACAAAATGTCACGCTGCTACTACATACATACATACAGCGAGCAACTCAAACATATTTAATTATCTTTTTGGAGTGTCCAACCAATATTCTGAAATATATCGTATTATTATCAACTCAGATACCCTTGCATTGGCGCTAAAACACCTTACGGGATATAAATGTTCTCTGTTCCATAAATAATGTTAACTTACCTCGTTATGACAAATTTACTGACTTGTATAATTTTATGACATCAGGCAAAAAATCGAGTAACTCACGCATTATAATAATATGTATGATGAGGTTAAACGACATCATTCTTTTTCGTCTTGTCTCTTTATTTTTGTTTTGTTTGTTTTCTCTTTTTATCCCTCTTTCTGGTTTTGTTTTTAATTGTTTTCGATTGTAATTGTTGTTATCTTCAACTCTAACCTTTAACGCAATTATATATAAAATTGATCATTTGATATTAATAATGTTAAGTTTAATCTAGACATTTGTAGAGAGGATCAATGCTTATTCATATAATTGTTTTACCATACACTATTGATATGAAATATCCACGGGTATTTAATAATAAATCCTCAATGTTTATTAAACTATTGGTTTAGCAATAAAGACACATACCATCACCACAATGTCATTAAAACGCAAGAGTAATAAATCCTCGTGAATAAGTTTGAACCTTTTTAGGACTAGGATTAGATCAAATCAAAAACATTGTGTTCTCAAGATACAGGGGGTGTGAAAAAAGTGCCCCATATAAAATAAATATGATGTTTTGGCAATGAAACTTGTAGACATTGCACCTGAATTAATCATTTTTATGCTCAGAAATCTTTAATATATAATCTAAAGACTGTTCTCTGTCCATTTTTGAGTCTGCGTTTACAAGTTATGGCAAATCTACTCAGGCATGGCAAAATTGGCAGTTTGGTCACTGGTCATGTAAAAGAGAACTCTGTTTTTGGAATTTTCAATTAGTGAGTAATTGAGCACAATTAATGAAATCAAAAAATGATTTGTCTACTTAATGATAATAGTAAAGTTGAATGGAAAAACACCTTTCCACCCATATTATCCATGACAAACAAAATATGTGAATATTGTAAACAATGCAGTGATGTACATTGTGTATTATTTGTTATATTGGTGCTCATATTTGCGCTAGTGCATTGTATAACTATGACGTCATTGATACCGGGACTTTCGATCGCTGTGAATTTTCAAATTTGCATGTTGAGAGTTGGCAGTTTTATTTCGTTTTTGTGATAAGTGTGATGTTTTGTTCTATATAATTATGCAATTTGGGCTCAATAATTACTTTTCTAACATAAAATTCACAATGTTTTGTTTTGATACGCCCTGTATTTTTTTTTAATTTCACTCATTGTATAGTATTATTCTTCGTTGTTGAATATATTAATATTTTAGGCCTCGGAATACCAAAGCTAGTTGCTCGAAACTCGAAACTGATGAATAGTTTTTACATCAATGTGAAAAACTGGGTTATGACGTAATCAACATTGTATTACCGCGCCTTGACAAATTTCATTGATTGTCAAACGTTCATCTGGATGTGTATATATTTCAATGTTATTCTTTGGGATCCCCTTACACAGCAGCGCATCAATAACTCATTAGGATGAATGTTGTCTGATCTATAAATGTTCAAAGGGTATATTTTCAAAAGGTAACTTTTGTGAATTCTTGTGCGTACCGTTTAGCTTTTATTTGAATAATTACAATTTGGTGATTAAATGTATACCTTATTTTTTGTGCAAAATCGAACTGATATTAATAACTTCTCATCTGCTGTCCCCAACGGAGAATATATCAATATGAGTCTCTCAAGAATCCTACCATCGCTTTACTCACGGGACAACTGTTTTCTGAACTTAAGATGCTCACAAACTATACTTGATGTACGAAATTTGATATCTGATTGTGAGACTTAACCCAAATAATTTCTGTGAATATATTACAGGAAAAAGGAGAATGAACAAGATTTAGTGACTGATTTGTAATTCTAGAAGATTGCAGAATGGACGCCTTAATACAAATTCAGCTCTAGGTTTTTTGAACCATTAATATGGTTGCAATTTGATTAGTACATTATTCAAACATAATTAATTACGATTTTCCTTCTGCCCGAACACCTTGAGTTGCGCGTCCACACACATTGTGAGCGTGGATGAACCCAACTGTGAAATCACAACACCCATATTGCGCTGTATTGCATGCAATTACATCCCAGTTGGCGAAATAGCATATTGTTTGGAGATTCCCCCCCTACGTTGTGCTTAACATACCAAATGCAACAAGCAAGTAGCAGACGAGGATTATAGTTTAACATGTAGTATAATGGATCTTGGTAAACACCGCGAATCGGGGCTATCCCAATCACCTTTTATATGCGTTGATCCAATTTGTGACAGCCAAATACCATCAGCCAATGTACGACAAGTGTGGGATTCTATCTTTAGCAGCCGTCGACAACCGCACAAATGACTATACTACTTACACAACACTAAAGCTAAGATATCCCTACCGCGCTCTAACGTACGTGAGAAACAGAAAGGTTAACGCTTCATTGCGCATAGGGAAGAGTGATCCAATAAAAAGCTAAATGTGAGCCTGCCACTTTATCTAACTACACGGACTGTACAACAACATCAACACTACACTCTACCGTTTGTTTGTTTATAATACGGTTCCGTGTAATAACTCGGACGTGTTGTGCGAGCTGATTACTTTTGTTTTGCAGACAGAAACGTGCAAAAATAACCAAACCGAACCAAATTGTGGAATATATTATTTTAATGTTATTGTAGTTTATACGACGACCGACTTGCGGTCAGCTTGTCAATGTTTGATTATTACAGTCATCGAGAATATTGTAGTTTTTCCACAACCGGCATCACCTTGCAACATGAATCTTACAACTCGGTGTCATTGTTGGAACCTATAACATTATCTTACGATGAAACCTATGAGCGGTCAAATACTCTTTTGGGTGCTACTAATCGAGTGCATCACAGGTAAGGTATTTTATCATCACATTAACATATTACAATTTATACCATCACCTTTAAATATCGCTTGAAAAATGTAGATTATGTTCTCCGAATTGTTTAGCCTCTGCGCTCTGAAAGTAGGAGGTACCTAGAAGTGCATTACAACTATCTATGCTACAGAATAATTTTAACGGTGCACACATTTCATGATAGACGGCCATTACGTAGTATGTCAATACTCCTTTAGAAATGATACTTTTATCATGACCCCTATTTATTTAATAAATAAATTATCTATGTAAGACTAATGTTTTGCATTATAATATTCTAGAATATTGGTTAATAGCATTCACATATGATTTTGTAGCTGTATAAATTATCACAAAAGACAGGTTAAAACGATTTTATAACGGTAGACTGACGCATACAGTTCACATGTTCAAATAGTTGTACATTATGTTATAAATGTCAACGTCTCAGCGCCCGTATTGCTCTTTTAGCTGCAGTTTAGAATGTCTTTCAATACATAATCTACATGTATTGCTCTACATTGCTGGGTCAGCAATGCTTAATTACATTTAAGTTCATGTGATCAATACTTGAAAGCTTATTGCTATACTTTCTCATTATTATGCAATAATTGACAATGTATTGTTGCTAAGGACGTACAATTTAAATTCTATTTTAATACAATTTCACAGTAAAGTAAGTTGGAGATGTTTTTCGTAACTTGTCATATAAAACATCATTTGTTTCATTCAAATCAAAGCGTACTTTTACAGTACACTGGGATAAACGTCTTGCGACAAGATCAATATTTTTGATATTGAATACATTGATCATTGTTGAGAACCAATGATGATCCGTTACATTTATGATTTACTATACCATTAAATTATGGTATCATTATCATCGCTATATCAAAATCAAGCCAACAAAACACCCTCTCTGTAACTATGTTAATATAATCATTGATAGTACGATATCTCCCGGGTGAGAACTGTCTGAATTGGCAGTGGAGCCGTTAAAATCAATACAGCCGAGTATTGGGAGCACACCTCTGGCATATTAGGGCGCTCCGTTTTGTAATTAAAAGCTCAGCGAAAGCTCAAAATATAAAACCGTCTATCAATTTGTGGATACAAATAAGATTGAGGTTTTCTGGCAAAGTGCACGGTAGCTAACAAGGTAGCGGTACTCGGTGGTTTTGAATATCGAGATGAGCCAAAGCTAACTGAACTAATGTAAAATATACGCGGTTAAGACTGCAGGCATTATACTTTTGTAATACTCTCATGAAAGGGTACGGTTACCCCAACACTTGAGCTGTGCCAGGCGTACGCTTTAAATTCTCCGAGAGGCACTGACTCTCTTTCTTTGTTTCTTTCCCTCGCTGTATTTCTCTACTACCTTGCGGAAACACTGCCATGTTCTAATCACATTCACACAATGATGCAACCGGGTTGCTACAGCGTGTGTTTAAAAAGCCTGTTGTAATTAAAGTCCGTTCTAATTTTGAGTGATTTCCAACGATTGGATGGTCCCCGAGCGTTACCATCATGCCATAGTGCCGGATATGAAGCGTTGCTTGAGATGTATGTTTTAACCCAATGCATTCGTAGATAGATGCAATGAATAACAGTAATGATTTTCAACAGCCTCGTTCCTCAGGTTCTTAATCTAATATCATTGTGAATATTTAGAATGCGATTAAATAACATTTTTCAAAGTGCAATGCGCTGCAGCAATGAATAACCCACCTGCACGTGCATCGATAATAACAACGTTAAAGAACGCACAGTTTGTAATCAAATCGTCATTCTTAGATTTAAATAAACACTATATTGAATATTTATAAAGAGCTTGTCTTTTTTAACTGGAATTGAAAAACTAGAAACTATACCTCTGTCTATCGCGTTCATTCAATGTTGTGCTACAGCTTCCGTCACTGGGTAAAATATACCTTTGAGTGTAGCTAATTAGGAAGTATATTACCGTAAACGATTAGCGTTATGATCTAATTGCATCTTTAATTTATTTTTCGCATTCCAATACTACCTGACGTATTGTACTAGAATTGGAACTAATTAACAAGCACACTGTGACATATTGATTGATGGGAACTTCTGTAACCAGATTTTGTTGAAATGAAGTCATGAAATCCGCGATTCTCTTGTAAGAATTCTCGGAGAATTCGAGATATCTATCACATGGAATCCAAAAGTATGGATTCACATGCTTAATGTTATAAGAATAGTTAAGAAATTAATTCAATTATTGGTATTTTATTCAGAAGCATCTCGTGGCCCGCAGGCCAAATTACATGCTAATATAGGTTTTCCCGGCCAATTTGAAAATGTTATCAACCAAATTAGCTTTCCAGTATTCAAATTCGCGCTAAATTGAATGATTATCTAAACGTATATTTCTATTTCCTTATAACAGCATTCAATTTCATTTACGTGAATTCTATTTCATTTTAACATCGATCAATTTCATTTTCAAGTATTTAATTTCATTTTGACGCATTCAAATTCGCTTGTGTGTACGTGCACAAGGTTTAATGGTCACAATTACATTTTAATTTTAATTTATACGCAATCAATTTAATATTTTGTAGATTCTATTAAAAGCCGATGTGTTTAATCAGGGACAGTCGACTGTCCCTGGTTCAATTAAACCGCATTTGTCTTAGGCTTTCACAGAAAAGAGGCCAAGAGTTGAGGAAGGGTTCGGGAACATTTTGATTCATTGTAAAAAGGGTAAAATGGTTATTGAGACGTATAAGGCTGATCCGGAAAGAAGGGGGTGGGGGCGAATGTTTTCCTCTCAGGAGGAATTGACTGGTTATAAGACGCATACAAAAATGTCTTTAAAAGTGAATATTGTCTAACAGTCAATGGGTGACATTCATGGAAAGTCAATTTGAGGCCTATCCTGCTTATAAAAATTGTTGGTGGCGGAATCATCAACGATTAGTCGCGGAGGGGCGGAGACCATTTAGGAGGGATGCAAACATTTTAATCAAAATGTTCTATGTGGTACTTGGCGTTTTTTAGGTGAGGGGTGTAGAGGGGCCAGGCCATGAAATTCAGGGATCCCCCTCCACCAGGTTCCGCTGTCTATATGGACTTAATGCATTATGTGTCTATGAAAATGCTCTTATAACATTTCCATCATATTTTGCTATTCTGATTTAAAAGTGTAGCCATTATTGGTTACACCAATGTAAACATTTACGCCTATCTTTCATCTTTCTCTTCTCTTTTCTCACATACATTTTTTTATACATAATTGTATATTTATTACATATCGTTAATTTGAGGATATGTTTAATAAGGTCTTTAGGGATTTTCATCACTGTGTTGGCGCTTTTTGGTTTTCGTTTGACGAATAATGATACGAATAATATACATGTAGATCGTTTAGTATTGCCAAATAGAATGCATTTATCGGGTAATTGTTTGCATATAAATGAATTCGAATGCACGAGATGACACGTACCGCGATCGCTTGCGAATTTGATTGCAGTAATATTTAAAAGCGTGACAAAAACATTACATTGATTGCTTATATTGCGAACTGACATGAGCGCATGTCTTGGTTGAATGCGGATATTACTAAATAAAATGCTTTTATTTGGAAATTGACATTCATTCTAAAACATTCAATCAATTTAGCGCGAATTGAAACTACGTAAATACTAAATAGAATGCTTCAATTTCTAAATTGATCGGGAAAACCTATATATAATATTAAAATTACGATATAAAAATGCACATTAATAACATCAAAATATTGCACTTGTAGGATTGAATCACAATTTACAGATAAAGATATATTAAAGATAAAATGTACACAAATTAAGAAACAACAAAATGTCACACATCATGGAACATAGCTGCACGACCAGTCGTGAGAGATAATGGGTACCTAACCATTTAAAATATTGACAAAATAAGGAATAGGACTATTTTGGAAACGCTGGGTCCTACAATGAAATTTAGTCAAGTTTGAAGTTGCTACTATTACGAAGTGATCTGTCATGACACTCCAGTCTGGTAGGAGGGAGGAGAGATTTTAGGAAGCCCTTCAGCAAATCTACGACAATTTATAGAAACACTAACATCTGTTTGATTTACCAAGTTAAGACTTAGGAAATTTGTTTGATACCAAGCGTGACCCAGTGAAACTACTTATTTCTTGTTATGGAACGCTACCACACATAACCATTAAAGGTATGTATTGATGCTGCAGGGTATTAGTCTCATTCAAATCTCAACAAAAACTATTACTTTCATTATTTATGCAAATAATTAAAAGTTTATCTCAGTTGGTTAGATAAATAGAAATGAAAAAAAGAAGAAAAGAAAAGAACATCTGTGTCCATTTCAAGACTGTTGCAACAGTCGAGTGCATAACATAACATAACACTACCTTTCAAATTTGACCCTAATTTTAAGCACGTGTAACCCATTTTTAACTTTAGGTGTTACTGTTAATGTTTTAATTTTGTTGACAAAATGAAGTCGGGATTGTTAGTGTTAGATAACGGTATTAGTGTCATCCTGTTTTCATTTTGAAATATTAAAATATTGACACTTTGTTTTGTAATAAAGAGAATGTTAATCCGTTGAGAGCGAAAACTGCATGACATGGGTTAAACTATCGGATGCCTATGGAACATATTACCGATATTAAATCAGCAATTGTTTTGAAATGGACAGGAATATTTTAAAAATTAATATTTTCCATTATTATTTTTATAAGTTCCCCATCGTATATGACGAATATACACAAACATCAAGAATATCAAACATATGAATCAGACAAAAAATGTCAATTATTCTTTTTATCATTTTCTCCATATATGACAAATATACACAAACATCAAGATTATCAAACTAAATGAATGAAACATAAAATAAAATACAGCAATATGACAATATGGAGGCAAATGCAGAAAGGCTAATAAGGCCTGACAGTTGCCAGATTTAAAAGGAAGACTTGAATCTAAAGAGGTCCATTGCACAATAAATATTTGAATTAAGATTTAGTTTCAAAATACATTTACGGCATCATGTTTGGTATGAAACTATTATCTGAAGTCTTAGATTTATTTATCCAGTTTAAGTATTTGTAGACTGATATCATAACCTTTTATGGCACTAAACATGGATGTCAGTATTGGGACAGCCTGTATGTCATTATATTCTATGCAATTACAATCATATGAAGCAGTTTTACTGCTATCAGACAAAGGTTTCAAAGCACCATGCCACGGTCATGTACGTTATTTTAATTCATTATTGAACCAGTGTGAGCTGGGGTAATCCTATTATATAGATACTGTTTTGCCTCAATGAACATTTTGTTTAATATGAATACTTTAAATCACACATTAGTAATTGCAAACTTACAACTTTGAAATATGTCACAAAAGGTACAAAGATCAGGGCAGCTTTTTTAGGAATGAAAATGCTATGTTGGAAGACGTACAAAAGAAATGATGAAACCACATTTTCACGTGTATCCACTATTTATCAGTACCCATATGGCACACCGTCTGCATAATCTGCATAAAGTAATAAGATACAAAGAAATGACACGTGTCATATCTTGAAAACCGTGTGACAGAATGACCTCCGTCACCCATTCATTTATATTCAGAGTTTCATAGTTCACAATTTTACATTTGAGTTATTGCCAAGATGTTATGTTTATCGAACTGTATTTACTCAACGCAAATAATCCACAAGTGTTATTACTTTTATTACTTTTCGGTGCATGATAACTGACAAAATATAAGCCCTTTACATACAATTCACTTATATTTTTAAAACATAAAAACATAAAAACATAAAAACATAAAAACATAATTTTTGTTTGAAGTTTGATACAGATATGTACATCGTGCCTGGTCATCAATAAAATAAGTCCAAGCCAAAAGGTCAGAATAAAGCACCGCGGATCGATAATAACTATACCTCAACGAGTAGACCGGGGCCGGTTGGTGTGTCTTATAGCTCGTGTTATAGCGCAATATTTCAGAAACAGTGCCCATGCTAGTAATGAAGTATTACGGCCAGTCATTTTGCGAGATATTTTCGCACATAATATACACATTGAAAAAAGTATCGCACCGCTGGTTGAAAAGTGCAAATGTGGCCTCGAATTTTGCCACCATGGTGTGATATTAAGATCATTTGTTTGCGAAAACTGTCCAGCGAAATGTTATGCAATAAAAGGGCCACATGTGAGTTTGTGACGTAATCGATGTAATGTTTTTCAAGGCCAAGGGGAAAATGCATAAAACATTAAAAAAAATTAACGGTGCACACATTTGATAGACGGCCATTACGTAGTATGTCAATACTCCTTTAAAGTACCTTTAGAAATGATACTTTTATCATGACCCCTATTTATTTAATAAATAAATTTATCTATGTAAGAATAGTGTTTTGCATTATAATATTCTAGAATATTGGTTAATAGCATTCACATATGATTTTGTAGCTGTATAAATTATCACAAAAGACAGGTTAAAACGAGTTTATAACGGTAGACTGACGCACACAGTTCACATGTTCAAATAGTTGTACATTATGTTATAAATGTCAACGTCCCAGCGTCCGTATTGTTCTTTTAGCTGCTGTTTAGAATATCTTTCAATAAATGATCTACATGTATTGCTCTACATTGCGGGGTCAGCAATGCTTAATTACATTTAAGTTCATGTGATCGATAATTGAAAGCTTATTGCTATACTTTCTCATTATTATGGAATGATTGACAATGTATTGTTGCTAAGGACGTACAATTTAAATTATATCTTATACAATTTTCATAGTAAAATAAGTTGGAGGTGCTTTTCTTAACTTGTCATATAAAACATCATTTGTTTGATTTAAATCAAAGCGTACTTTTACAGTACACTGGGATTATTTTAGGGACAAACGTCTTGCAACAAGATCAATATTGTTGATATTGAATACATTGATCATTGTTGAGAACCAATGATGATCCGTTACATTTGTGATTTACTATACTATTAAATTATGGTATCATTATCATCGCTATATCAAAATCAAGCCAACTATAACTATGTTAATATAATCATTGATAGTACGATATCTCCCGTGTGAGAACTGTCTGAATTGGCAGTGGAGCCGTTAAAATCAATACAGCCGAGTATTGGGAGCACACCTCTGGCATATTAAGGCGCTCCATTTTGTAATTAAAAGCTCAGCGAAAGCTCAAAATATAAAACCGTCTATCAATTGGTGGATACAAATGAGATTGAGGTTTCTGGCAAAGTGCACGGTAGCTAACAAGGTAGCGGTACTCGGTGGTAAAATGTAAAATATACGCGGTTAAGACTGCAGGCATTTTTACTTTTGTAATACTCTCATGAAAGGGTACGGTTACCCCAACACTTGAGCTGTGCCAGGCGTACGCTTTAAATTCACCGAGAGGCACTGAATCTCTTTCTTTGTTTCTTTCCCTCGCTGTATTTCTCTACTACCTTGCGAAAACACTGCCATGTTCTCATCACATTCAAACAATGATGCAACCGGGTTGCTACCGCCGTGTGTTTAAAAAGCCTGTTGTAATTAAAGTCCGTTCTCATTTTGAGTGATTTCCAACGATTGGATGGTCCCCGAGCGTTACCATCATGCCATAGTGCCGGATATGAAGCGTTGCTTGAGATGTATGTTTTAACCCAATGCATTCGTAGATAGATGCCATGAATAACAGTAATTGTTCTCAACAGCCTCGTTCCTCGTTCCTCAGGTTCTTAATCTAATATCATTGTGAATATTTAGAATGCGATTAAATAACATTTTTCAAAGTGCAATGCGCTGCAGCAATGAATAACCCACCTGCACGTGCATCGATAATAACAACGTTAAAGAACGCACAGTTTGTAATCAAATCGTCATTCTTAGATTTAAATAAACACTATATTGAATATTTATAAAGAGCTTGTCTTTTTTAACTGGAATTGAAAAACTAGAAACTATACCTCTGTCTATCGCGTTCATTCAATGTTGTGCTACAGCTTCCGTCACTGGGTAAAATATACCTTTGAGTGTAGATAATTAGGAAGTATATCACCGTAAACGATTAGCGTTATGATCTAATTGCATCTTTAATTTATTCTTCGCATTCCAATACTACCTGACGTATTGTACTAGAATTGGATCTAATTAACAATCACACTGTGACATATTGATTGATGGGAACGAAATGAAAAAGTATTAATGGTTTGAACAACACTATGATACAACAGCAGTTTAAAATAGAAAGGAACCAAAGCTATTAGCAGACAAGAGATTAAGAGAATGTATTAGTTTCTTTCAAACAAGCTGCTAAAACACATTTTTTTTGCACTTTGCCAAAAAGGTGAAATCACCATGTCTTACACAATGGAGTGTAACTTCATTAAAATAAGTCCGATATTCATGATTTAAAATTCTAATGAAAGGGTATAGTATGATAGATATGATAAAAAAACAACAGATCTAATTTCATTGATTTTGATGATGAAAAAAATGATTGAACTTTGGGCATAGATGGGTACTAATCATTTTGGGACAGCCTGTACATCAATATGACAATATTGAAACAAATGCAGAAAGGCTAATAAGGCCTGACAGTTGCCAGATTTAAAAGGAAGACTTGAATCTCAGGAGGTCCATTGCACAATAATTATTTGAATTAAGATACCATGTATGATTATGCAGAAATAATAACATTTTAAAGTTTCAAAATACATTTACGGTATCATATTTGGTATTAAACTATTATCTGAAGTCTCAGATTTATTTATCCAGTTTAAGTATTTGTATACTTATATCCTAACCTTTTATGGCACTAAACATGGATGTCCGTATTGGGCCAGCCTGTATGTCATTATACTCCATCTGCATAAAGTAATAAGATACAAAGAAATGACACGTGTCATATCTTGAAAACCGTGTGACAGAATGACCTCCGTCACCCATTCATGAGTTATTGCCAAGATTTTATGTTTATCGAAATGTATTTACTCAGTGTTATTACTTTCATTACTTTTCGGTGCATGATAACTGACAAAATATAAGCCTTTTACAAACAATTCACTTATATGTTTAAAACATAAAACATAAAACGTAATTTTTGTTTGAAGTTAGATACAAATTTGTACATCGTGCTTGGTCATCAATAAAATAAGTCCAAGCCAAAAGGTCAGCATAAAGCACCGCGGATCGATAATAACTATACCTAAACGAGTTGACCGGGGCCGCGGTTTGTGTGTCTTATAGCTCGTGTTATAGCGCAATATTTCAGAAACAGTGACCGTGCTATAGTGATGAAGTATTACGGCCAGTCATTTTGCGAGATATTTTCGCACATAATATTATGATGCTACACTCACTGATTCAAAGATCTATATATACTGAAATAACAAATACTTATTGAAACGATATTTGACAAAACTTTCATAATATGAAATGCAATCATCGCTTTTTTATTTTGTGCAATTTGATGGCGTATATTTGACACATTACTAAGAAGGTGTGTTTGTTTGTTTGGTGGAGTTGGGTTGTTTGTTTCTTTGTTCGGTTGTTTTAGTAATACATAGGTTCTGTTTGAATAAAGTTCAAATTTGTAATTCAAGCACTGTAAATCCTGCAATATTTCTAACCTGAACATTTCGAGACAATCTAGCTCTGGCTATATTTGCGGCATGAACTTTTCACAACTGACTAATTTAGTTAGTGTTATGGCATACTGAATTGAATCATTTAAAGTTCGCGTAGGCCTATATGCGTGCTGTTCTCGCAAAGTTAGAGAAATAAAAATTCCCGTTAATATTGTGTGCTTGACATTATAAGCCAGGGTTTAAAAAGCGTAAAACAGATGGCTGATCTGGTGAGAATGAAATAATGGAATAGAAAATCTTAGAACAGAGGAAAGAAGACATGTGAAACAAAGCTGTCACGTGGCCATATTTTCTCCTCCCAAAAATGGGTGCTTTTAACCAAGCAAATGAAAAGAATCTTAAAATTTGGTAAAATATAAAACGAGTATTGACTGCTTGTTTTTTGGGGTATGGTTAAAATTATTGGCCCTCGGTAATCTCAAATATCATACTATGCCTCTCAGCTCCCAGCGGGTAGTGTTCACTCATTGTTCAATATTCAGGAATACAGACTATTCTCTCTTCGGGAATCCTTACATTTGCGCGGAAATCCCCAACGGGACAAAAATGTTCGCTGTTCCATGAATAATGTTCATTATATCTACTATACTGGAGGTGCTATGCTATACTGGGATATTTATGAACATTGCTCCCAAACCTCATTGCATAATAATTTCTCTGACTTTTGGTAAATACGTCAGGCCGAAAATGAGCAATTCAATCATAGAAAAAAATCATTTCATATGAATAATGTTACCGGTGGAGATGAGTGAATGCTGATTCATTACCATACGCTATTGTTATAAAATAACCGATTTGGTATAAACTCATAAATCGTCAACGTTTATTTCGAACTAATATCATTATTAATAATTATTCTTCGAGGTGGAATTGTTCAATATTATCGTCCATAAAATCCTTAAACTAAGCACATTACACTAACTATTGAGTACCTTTAACCGTTATTTAAAAATTGGGATTTTACTTAATGAAGAAAAAAAATTGTTTGACTCATTTTGTTTAACATTCGTCTGAATTGTGAAACATATTGTCTCAAGAGTCCTTACATTCAGCGCGTCATTCACCATTGGGATGAATAGCTTCTAATTGTTTACAAGTATTGATGTGCCTTTGACTCAGCTTATTTAAATACCACTATCTGATTCAATATTGGATTAATCTCCGCCACTGGTTGAGAAAACGACAGCTGATTTATAATTCATATTAGTATTTTATCATATACCACTGATATAAATTAACCCATGGGTATTTTATCATATACCACTGATATAAATTAACCCATTGGTATTTTATCGTAAATCCTCTACATTTATGAATCTGGTGGATGAACATTTGACATAATTTAAAAATTCTTTAAAATAGTATTCTTTAGACATTTTAACACATTAAAGAGTAAGCTTTCTCTTTTCATAAAACAAGAATTTGAAACTCTTAATTGAACATTCGTTTGAGTTATGGAATTCTTTTATATAATTTAAGCGTGAGTATATCATCCTCGACGAGTTGATATCCCTTGGACAATATTTTTACATGTAAGAGATTTTTAAATCTAAAATCAAAAATCCTTTTGAGTAGATTTCAATTTTGTCAAGATGAAGTAGGATTTGAAATGATTTAAATAAAACCCCTTGATAACTTTTACTGTGCAACGTTAATCTGCATTGCAGAATATATTAGAATAATTCTCCAAAATAACCTACAACCGGCGCTTAAATACCTATGATACATTCTCAGAACAATACATCTTTATTTATTAAAACTCTATATTCAGAATGTTTTATATCATATCCTTTATCCTTGTGTATCTTTATAGTCACTTTAGAATAGGGACGCCTTATTACAAATTAAGCTTTCGTTTGACCTACTAAAATGGTACTAACATTTTAATAGCATTATTAAAATATCATTAATTACAATTTTTCGCCCTTACCGAACACCTGACGTTACGCATCTGCGAATTGGTGAAATCGAAACACCCATATTGCGCTGTATTGCATTCGATTACATCCCAGTTGACGGAATAGCGTATTAGAGATTCCCACCCTACGCAGTGCTCCCTAGCAAATGCAGACGAGGATTATAATTTAACATATATTATGATGAATCTTGGTAAACACTACGATTCGGGCTATCCCAAACACTTTTTATATGCGTTGATCCAATTTGTGACAGCCAAATACCATCAGCCAATGTATGACAAGTGTGGGATTCTATGTTTAGCAGCCGCACAAATGGCTATACTACTTACACTACACTAAAGCTAAGATATCCCCACCGCGCTTGCTCGCTACATCGCTCTACGTATGTGAGAAGCAGAACGGTTAACGCTTCATTGCGCATAGCACTTTCGGGGAACAGTGATCCAATAAAAAGCTAAATGTGAGCCTGCCACTTTATCTAACTACACGGACTGTACAACAACATCAACACTACACTCTACCGTTTGTTTGTTTATAATACGGTTCCGTGTAATAACTCAGACGTGTTTTGCGAGCTGATTACTTCTCTGTTTTGCAGGAACGAGCAATAAAATAAAACCGAACCAAATTGTGGAATATATTACTTTGATTTTATCGTGTCATGCTGCCAGCTTGTCAATGTTTGATTATTACAGTCATCGAGAATATTGTAGTTTTTCCACAACCGGCATCACCTTGCAACATGAATCTTATAACTCGGTGTCATTGTTGGAACCTATAACGTTATCCTACGATGAAATCTCTGTGCAGTAAAATGCTCTTTTGGGTAATACTAATCGAGTGCATTACAGGTAAGGTATTTTATCATCACATTTAACTGTTATCATTTATGCCATCACCGTCATAAAACAGTTTAATAGGTTTTTTTCTTCGAATTGTTTAGCCTCTGCGATCTAAAAATATGAGGTACCTAGAAGTGCAACTATCTATGCTACAGATTAATTTATACGGAGCATATATTTCATGCTAGACAGCCAATACGTAGCATGTCAATACTATAATTAAGTACCTTTTGAATTGATACTTATATAACGGCCCCTATTTATCTATGTAAGAATTGTGGTTTACAATATATTATAATACTAGAGTATAGCATAGCATACAATATGATATTGTAGCTGTATACCGCAAGACAGGTGAAAACGATTTTATAACGGTAGATTGACGCACACAGTTCAGATGTTCAAATAGTTGTATATGTTATAAATGCCAACGTCCTAGCGTCCGTATTGTCCTTTTGGCTTCAGTTCATAGTATCTTACACTAAAATATACACGTATTACACTACATTGCCGGTCAATGCTTAATTACATGTAAGTTATGGCGATCAAGGACTGAAAGCTTATTGCTTCACGTCTTTTCTTTTCATCTATTCAATAATTGCCAGTATCTTCTTCTTGCCAATAACGTTAAAATAAAAATTATACTCATTAATCTTTCATCTCCTAGGAAATTCATCTACTAATTGGTCATATAAAATATCGTATTGTGCAAGCTAATCAAAACCCACTTTTTACAATATACCTGGATTATTTTAATGACGTAGATATTGCAACAAGGTCAATAACGTTAATTTTGAGAACAGTGATTATGATTTTGAACCAATGATAACACATCAGATTAGTGCATTGCCGTTACCATTCTTAAATGAGCTATCATTTATCGCAGAGATTAAAAGACCCTACCAAAGTCCTCTCTGTAACTAAAAAAACAAATTACCAGGAATAAATACGCCCATAGCTCTTGAAATATGGTTCCCACTATAAATATAATTTTTTTTTAATTATGGAAGTGTTTCTCCCCCTCAATTAGAGAGATTATTTGTGAAAATCGGTCAACAATAAAGAACGCTACACCTAAAAGAATGAACCAACGAGCAGTTTTCATTTTCGCACTTGGGTTTTGAATACGCATGATAGTATGTCAGGCATGTGTATGAGGTGCAATGATCAATTGAAGCATTCCCAATCTTCATCTTACTATCGACCTGTGAGGTGTCGCTACCCGTTAATCAATAATCTGCCAATTGATACATGGAGGTTGCGTGAAGAAGAACTAAACTCTAAAAAAAACCTACCGGACTTTGGTTGGTTTTGGACACATAGCTGTGTAAATATTAAGTCAATCTTTACGCGTAATATCTCAAATTAAAGGGAAGAAATGGGTTTTTTATAATATAATTTGTTTACATAGGAGCTATAGTTTTGGAGTCAAGAGCATTTGTAATCTGGTAAGTTACTTATTTTGAGGACTGTATTTCTTACTCATTGATAATGTAATATCTTCCTTGTGAGGGGTGGAGCCGTTAGAATCAATATAACAGAGCCTTGGGGTACACCTCTGGTTTATAAAGGCGCTTCATTTTGTAATTAAAAGCTCAGCGAAGGCTCAAAATATAGAACCGTCTATCAATTTGTGGATACAAAGAGATTCAGGTTCTCTGGCAAAGTAGACGGTAGCTGGCAAGGTAGCGGTATTCAATGGTTTTGAATATCGAGATGCACCAAAGTTTAATGAACTAATGTAAAGTATACGCGGTAAAGTCTGCAGGCGTTTTTTCTTTGGTAATGCTCTCATGAAAGGTTTGGGTTACCCCAGCACTTGAGCTGTGCCAGGCGTGCGCTCTATTTTCCCCGAGAGGAACAGATTCGCTTTCCCTGTCTGTCTCCCTCGCTGTATTTCTCTACTACCTTGCGGAAACACTGCCATGTTCTCATCACATTCACACAATAATGCAACCGGGTTGCTACCGCCGTATGTTTTAAAAGCCAGTTGTAATTAAAGTCCGTTCTTATTCTGTGTGATTTCCAACGATTGGATGGTCCCCGGGCATTACCGTCATGCCATAGTGCCGGATATGAAGCCTTGCTTGCGATGTATATTTGTTAACCCTATGCATTCGAGCATCGTTGCCATAAACCATGTCGGACTTGTTCTACTAAAATAGTTACTATAATGACTGATTATAAATTCGATTGTATGACATATTATATCAACTCATTTAATACGGTTATGTTAAGTGAAGGTATGATTAACGTAAGTTGCACATTAATTTACGACAGCACACGGTTTTTATTCATTCTTAACCGTTCAATGTAATTAATCGATGGTCTGTATATTTAACTATATCGTAATGATGCTTTGGCCTTAACTTTAGAAAAAAAGGTTTTAAATTAATTGTACGCTAATTCCAATGATTACTTTAAATTAAGCAATGGTAACTTAAACATGAACTTTGGATGTGGGTATTGGCATATTGCGACAGAAGGCAGATATATCCGGGCAGCCTTCTTACAATGAACGTGCTATCGAGAGTAAAATTATGAAATATAGCGTACAATACACCTTCACGAGTATCCACAATTTATTAGTACCTGCAGGGCACACAGTATGCATAATCAGCATAAACTAATAAGATACAAAGAAATTCGAAGTACCAAATCATGAAAACATAACATATGTAAGATCTGGCTAAAATGTGCAAATATTGAAAGGTTCATAGCCCCAGTAAATCTTACGCAGTGTATTTACAGATTACGCTGTGCACAAGTAAAAGTTTTGTCAAGGTTTTCCGACAACCGATTAGTATCAGGTATATGTTTCTAAAGCCTCTAGTACCTTATCAACTGTATTTAAAGACAAATTGACATTTGTATTTTAATTGAAAAATAAATGAGTTGAGTTTGTATAGCACCTGTCTAGTGACATAGTGGTCACAGGTTCAATTTCTTGATTGTTAATGATTTATAATTTCTCACTGCCTGACAGCTTTTTGTCTTCGGTGTAATATTACTTAGTTTACTCACATTTCATATTGGTTCATGGCTTACTTTATCCAGGTTAAAATTGAACGCTCATTACTAAAAAGGATGCTTAAGGATGATTTCTTCTTATGAAAAATGATAACTTTATCATCACGCTGTTTGTCGAAAAGGGTAGACGAAATGGTACATTCTGCAAGGTTACCGAATTATGAGTATTTTTTCACTGCAAGGTTACCGAATTCAGAAATGTGTTAGCGTGTCAGGATTCCTACAATTTGAAAATGCCCTATATCGTAGTCTTTAAAATTGATGTTCATTTGGGCGAATCGTATTCACTCAACTCATAAGAATATAATCGTAAAGCTAAGTGTAACTACCTTCAATGAATGACGAATGGCAACGTTTTATAAGCCTTATATGGGGAGAAATTCACTTGATTGGAAAATCGAAAATCTGTCTTTCTATCGAGGAGATGTTTATTGTATCAAATTCCACTATGAAACGTGTATGCCGTTTTGTTGATTCCAATCAATGATGAATAAATACTAGTAGTGTATCGAGACTAGATAGCTTGGTGATTATAACATATGGACCGGCTCCCTTGTAATTCGTTTTCATTTGTAAAACGACCTTATATAGAATTGGTATATAAGTAATACCATTTGGAACGGTTTTTTTCATTTTTTTTGAGAATTGATATAGATAAAAATTCACTTTTCAATTCTCATTTGTTCCTGGGCATCAATATAACAAGTCCCGGATATAACTAGTCCCGGCTAAAAGGTCAGCACGAGGCGTCGCGGATCGATTATAACTATACCTCAAATAGTCGACTGGGACCGGTTTGCATGTCTTACTTGGCAAAGCTCGCGCAATAGTGGAATGTATGAGAAGTTCTTGCCCGAGGTCTCAAAAGGGATGTGGAACTACGGTGAATCATTTTGTAAGATATTTTCGAACATAATATTATGATACTAATGCATTGATTATACGAGGCCACCGTACACTTGCAGAACGCATTTTGAAGCAAACAAAATGTATTCAAATTATATATATTTACTTGAAACTTGTTTGCTTTCGTTTTTCATTGTGTATTTAAATTCACCATGTTTCGAAGAATCATGTAGGTAATAATCGTTGTGATTTTTCGCTTTAAACATCGAACTAATATCTTTGAATTCGTTATTACCCATTTTCCCACGGAGTTGTTCATATGCACTATGCTACGCACATACATGTGGAATATATACGCCATTTTAACGGATATTTGAAAAGCGTTAGTGGGCAGCTTCGTGTTTTGGACGTTTAATTGTGCAGAAAAAAATACTAAACCACGGAAAACTGGCGCATGCACTTGCATATTACGCTTTGGGCAATTCGATCTATAATAGACGCTGACTGTTCAGAAATTATGAATATACAAAATAAGGAACCGCCGTTAAGGTTTTCAAAAATCGTAATTGCTAAAATGACGCTACGCTTTGTCAAGTGTATGTATGGAACTATCCCAGCTGTGTATTATACTGTTGGTGAAATATGAAATATATATATACAACGTTTGTGTTGATTATGTGACGCTTTAATGATTTTATATGAAATATACAAATATTGTCCACAATCGTCTCCACCTAAATCTTATCAATTTCTCAATATAATAAACTCTTTCTTATACGTTAGAACCTACGTCTGATATTTTCCATTATTTTTCACTTTCATAATGTTTTTAAATATTATATGACGACAGTGTCCTAAATGTTTGACTAACGTCAATAAACTTGTCCATGAATGTATCGTTTGGGTACGTACCACCCAATCTGTTTGTATAAACTGATCCAAACATACGTAACTCGGTAATATGTATCAGATAACGAAGCGCTTTGGATAGCCTGAATATCTTGCGCATGCTAACTTTTCGAATTGAGCTATTGAAATCCGTACACCCTCTACCAATCAGGGAGTGGAGGCTTCATATGGAGTCACTAATGCAGGTAAATCCATTTAAAACTCACACTCCATGTGAAGAAGATTAAGGTCATGTCTTCCATGGAAGGTGTATGAATTTCAAATGGAATAGCCCATTTTGACAGGTTGACTAATGGTACTAAATTGACTGTCAAAGAAGGTTATTTAAACCAGTAACAAACCCGAATTAGCTTAAGCTTCCGTATCCTTTATAGTATTTTACCATATGTGAAATATCAAATTAATATTGGCATCTGATATCAGAGTATTTATTTATAGACTGCAGTGGGGTATATGCAGAACGGAATAATCAAACAAATACATTTCAACAATATCCCTCTACTTGAGTGCCTTTTGGTTACTTTAATAACAGTGATCCGATTTATTTTTTACAGTCTTTTTGATATTGAAGGAACAGAAATATGTTAACGTAGAATTTGATTAAGAAGGAAGAAATGATCTATGTACAAACTTGTTTCCCATTCCTTACGGATATTTGAACCCTTCCTCTCTTGACCTTGTTATCGCAGTAGCGGTATACTCTGACTAGTTCCCCTGTGTATCTTTACAAACCATATTCGGCTCGTCGATAAAACATCTTAGTTTGTTGTCAAACTCTTATTTGAAACTTACGTACCTTTGAAGTGATTCTATAAGCACTCGGTAATATCTTGGTATTTTAGTTTTAACTACGGCATTCCGAAAGCAAACATGTTTTATAGAAATCGCCATTCAAATCTGTTAGGCATTGGATGGGCATCCTAGTTATGTTTTATCGTGATAATGAACTGTATTGGTATCTGGCCTCGCCAAAGACGTTGACGCCACATAAAATACCACTTAACAATTGAATTAATAAATATGTAATAAAATAACATTATACTGAAAGTACCTCTACTAATACCACCATATTCAATTTAAACAGACTGTCAGTGAGCTCGTACCATCTAAGCAGTGACAGTATCTAAGCCAGTATTAAATAACCTCCAAAATTAGTTGAAGTTTCTAAATCTTTACCAGATGCAAGCTATCAACTGAAAGCTGAAATTCGATTCCAGACAAGTTATTTATACATGTAACTGTATAGCTATACAAGCACGTAAAACGATCAAACGAACATTACAACAACATTGGTCAATAAATCAAAATACGGTTATTCTAGTCGCAATAAACTACTTTATTAAACAACTGTCAGTCGAGGCTTGCGTTAAAAAAATGGAGTTTGGCTTCCCGCCCATCGACTCTCCATGGAAACAAATTACCTTTTAATATAAATATCCAGGCCATAGTTCAGCATTGCACGATACTGGCACATTTTATTATGTGCCAGTATCATGCAATGCTGGAACACGTATCGAACGGTACTGGGTGTTCCAGTATTGGACTATACTGGCACATGTAAAATGTCCCAGTATTGCCCGATACTGGAACAATTTACATGTTCCAGTATCGGGCATACTGCTCACTTAAAATGTTCCAGTATCGGTCGATACTGGAACACATTTTGGGTGTTCCAGTATAGAGCGATACTGGTATACCAGTATATATGGTCGAATCCAACGAAAAGTGTACACGTGATGTTCAGGCCTATAATAAAATAATCTATATCTTGAAAATTTTAATTTTGTGTTATACGTATCCGCCTCGATGAGACGGTTCGCGCCATATATAACATGACTAACTTTAATGCACAATTTGGCCTATACGAGCAATAAACCTGCTATTTTTACCCTTTTTAAAAAATAGTTGTTAATGTTTTTTGTTGGACATATAACCGTTTAGATGAAAACGAGCTTAAGTGGAAATAATGTTGCCTGTTTGGTTGGTGGATATCTCAAGAATGCCTCTTTTAATTTTTGTTACTTTCGATAAATCCCCTGAATTGTTGTGATTTTTTTCGCTGTGGTAAGTTTTGACGTTACCTACAAATACATGTTTTGATAAATCTCACTTTCGGGGAAGAATTCGCATGAGGTAGAGTAATTTGTGCTGTAAGGAAGCCTAAATATATTAAATACTTAAATGCATTGTCCCCATTCAAGTCTGTTTTTTGATAAAGCTGTTAGAAATGTTAAAAGCGGAAACGATCGGTTTGGTAAAAAAAATGCATTACCTCCGAATCCGAATTTAAAACACTGCCATTTTAATATAAACACAGATTAGTGAATGATATCTATAGAATAAGCGAAGTGTGATACAATGTACATGTGTGCCAAGTTTTATCATTTTGAAGGCAAGATTTTTTGAAATATCAGCAATAAAAGGCTGTATTCGTAGGCAAAATTTGAAATATGAACTTTTACCTTCAAATACAAATAACGATACCGTGGTACTTCCCTCTGTTGTTACATACTTGTATCGACTGGAATAAAGTAGAAGTATGCGCTGCTTTCGGCAAGCAACGTAGAAATTTTGCATCAATCTTTCAGCTTTTGTAAGTAACTTTAAACAAAATTCTGTAGTTTTTGTACAAATGCATTAATAATATGTTATTGTCTTAAAAGTTGATTGTATATAGCCTCCCTCTGTCTCAATCTTATTACTCCTGTTAGTGTAGTTTTTTATGCTATTCACGCAAAGACATCCTCTGACAGTTTATTTAAATCGCAATAGGGGTGATTAATGTTTATATAAATATTCAGTAACAGCATCTCGTGCATGACTTCATGTTGTATTCGGAGGTAACATGTATATGTAGGCAACATTCAAAAATATACACGGTGCATATTGGGCCTAAACTATCTTATTTTACATAAAAGCAGTGCGCAATCATACAATCTGACTGGATATATTATTATATTTATATTTGGAGGGGAAAAAATAATATTTCCTTATTAAACGAATATGGGAGGTGTTGATTTAAATAAAATGCATGGTGTAATCACACTGTTTTTGCCGAGAGCATATTTTTTGTTGGTGTTAGAGTGAATGAATGATATTTATATCCATAGATTACACGTTGATCGTTTTGAAATGGGTGCATTTAATCATAACATCCATGAAATTTCGGATTCATAATCAATATTTTCATATTCCATTTTGTATTCGTAGGTAACTGATATATTAGTTAATGAGCATGGTACAATTCCTGTATTGTTTGTCGCTTTCATTCGCACCTAATATTATGTAAATATTAAGTAGGAATGTATAAGACGGGAATAATATGGTTCGGTGCGTAATATTGTTTTAAACCAGCTTGTCTATGATGTATGCGTAAGTTAACCAATTTCCCTTGGAACTGCAGAGCAGTGACTACTGAGGTACATAATATTGGCCATTATTGTAGTTGTATTTGAAAATGGAATTCATATGTAACAAATATAAAATAACTTGCTTCATTTTTGCTGTGGCAGGTTGTGTAATGTCACCTAAACGTATTTTAAGTGAACAAGAACTTTAGTAATACCTTTTCCTTTATTTTTAAAGGTGGGAGGGAATCAAGGGTAGGCCTAACTGATTTCAGTCTCAAATCAAAAATTGCTCATGAATAATGCTTCCGACATTTATTACTTAGTGAAATTGAACTAAGCAGTGGTTGATTTTAAAAGAAAATCATAATGAAAGGCACACGCCCGACAATATCTCTGTCGTGGCAAAGATTAGTGTTGTTAAATCAAACAACATTGAATTTCAAAACATAAAATTCTTATTTTGTCTACATCTGACAAAATATATCATATTGGTGATTCTATGTCAAACGGAATCTGCCTCCATTTGAAACTCGATAAAAACTGACTATGTACGACATTTAGAATGATACAAATTCCAAACTAGGAAATTATATCTTAATTCTAATCTGACAACTGAATGACTTGATGAAAGTTGTATGTGTTTTATTCCGTTGTGGACTGAAAGGCAAAACATTTGAATGCTCTATAGACTTTGAACATGTTCGGCTCATATTAAACTTATATATTATACGGTATAAGGTATGATATGAAATTATTTCAAAGTATATATTAAATGAATCAAAAAGCGATCCGGCTTTCGTGTTTAAAACAGCTATTCGAAATGATAACTTCCACTTGCCTCCTTTATTTAGAACAAATTGAGGAAGGCAACCGGTTGTTTATTGCTTAAAACAGATAACCTGACATTCAAGACAATGAGTTACAGGCAAATTAAACTATTTGCTTAAAGGAAACCGCTCGCTTTCTAATTAAAGATGGCTCGGTGAACTATTCAATAGTTGATTCGATCCAATACTTTTGATTCACACGGAAACTGAAACGTTCATTCCTAACATTCTAGAATGTCCTATATAATAAACAAAGAGTAATTGTGTTCTATTAGATATAATTCATCCTCGCGACATGAGAGACTTGAAGAACTATTAAACTACACACAGAATACAACAAGAACCACTAAACTTGTTAAGTAGAGATCAAAAGGATGAATGAAAAGATATTTCTTAATTAAAATGTGTCTACATGTATGTGCTTAACTTTTATCATGTTTAGTTTTAATGATGAACATGCTTTTTACCAAATTAGATCAGTAATAATATTATTATTACTAGCGAGTTAAATTAATGTTTAACTACATGTATACCTTTACTTACGAAATTTTAACCCGGTACGATATGTATGTTGTCATCGTCTTGCCTTCAATCAGATATTAAATATACTTACACACTTCTGACTGTTTTGTAGAAGTTAAACGCACATTCTTAATAATTGAAAGTCAAGCAAGAAAAACACAATTGGATGATAGTTAGCATAATAAAACATTTTTCTGCCATAATTATCATGTGTAAAATGTTAATTCTATTCAATATGCATTAACCAAATTAGGGGATCAAGAATAATAACAGTATATATCTATCACTAGTGAGGTTATTGATGCTTAGGGTGTTTTCTTTTATATCTTAGAAAAAGGAACATGGTTTTATATTATTTTAATGTTTATTTGGTTAATCTTGCTGTTCTGTTCAAATGTTGAATATTACGCAATTCTGATTGTTTTGTAAAAGCAGCGGAGCGCACATTCTTAAATATACTTATAAAGTCAAGTAAGACACCATTTTGATACGACATTCCCCTCACACGCGATTCAGGGCATAAAAACACTACCGTCGAGTACAAATTTGCCCTTAAACCTATGTTAAATCAACGAATACAACTGTTCTTAGTCAACAAAGTTGAAGTTGAGAACAAATTTGTTACCTACGAATACTTTGATTATTGCAATGTAAGCTACTGTGTTTTAAGTCTTAACATGTTTTTCTCTTATAGGAATGCTTAAAAATGTTGCCTGATATATTGTTCTTAATAAACCTATTCAAAATTACAACTGACAGTTAGATATTGTATATTTTTTCAACATTAAATTATTATGCTAGTATCTATTTAAAGTAAACTCCTGGATATGTTCATAATATTAGTATTTAAACATGTTTTAACATATTTATTTTATTTTAAATATTGTTAACAACCCTCCTGCATGATTATTTCACCCCAAAATGTAACATAGATTAAGTAGAACATTAATTTATTACAGTTTTACTTCTCTTACCTACGTATACATTAACTGTTACCTTCGAATACCAAATTTCCACATTCCTCTATGTACTTAGGTTTTGGGCGCATGCTCAAAATTCTTGATTTTACAAAAAGGGTCATTCCCCCTCTTTGATGTACATGAAAACAAATGTTCATTAAAATCATCTTGGTGAAAGTACACAAAGTGACTCAACCTCATGTTTCAAAGTATTGAGAGCCTGAAAATGCTACCTAACTGTGTGAATCTAAAATGTAAAACAAAATGAGTACCTGGACAAATATGATCACTTTCTATCAGCATTAGCATCTTCTGAATACAATACAATCACAAATTTGAATGAAATATGTAAATAGGTGGAATAATCATCACTTAATCAAAATATGGTACTTGTATTTGTAGGTAACATTGAGAAGTGTACCTTCAACTTCATCATTCCGCCACGTGGTCAAATGAAGAGATTAGTGATGGCACTTTTTTCCCATACAAGCTTGATATGTTGACTTTGAGTGGGGAAAAGGAATAAGAGATCGAAGCATTTTGAAACTGGACCCTAAAAATCTAGCCGTGGACACTTTTCGTTGGATTCGACCATATATATATATATATATATATATATATATATATATGCAGCAACGATGGGACCTAAAGTACACTTTTCTCCCTAACACTTAATAACAGGATACCGAGTGCTAAGAAACATTTTGCCGATCACTTATTGGACACACAACACTGAAATGCTTCGCTGTCATTCGAGTTACCGCCTACCGGACAAGTTCCAATTGAAGCTAGTCGGTTTAGAATCACCTCAGGGCACCTTGGAATTTCCCAATGGTTAATTAACGTCTAAGCCCCATGTTGATAGCATTTATAATGGGAAATTGTGCATATCCTGTCAGCGAGTAGGAAGCGACACGAAGAATAAACGGAGCAATTGACACACAGGGCAAGCGTCTTGTAATTGGCGCGGGGCCCGCATTACAAATACTTGACCTAGATCCTCGCATAATATTAGCTTTTAGCAGCCACTGCGCCGGAATTTTTCATTTAAAGTTCAATTCAATCGTCCATCAATTATTGAACTCAATGGCCGATATTTTAAGCCGTAGAGGGATAAAGTTCCCAATTCATCAGTGAACAATTTGGATTAAATATGGGCAATTATATATTACATTATGCAATGTATTAATCCCTATGTTGACAGTAGATTCAATATATATTTGACAGTCTGTTTAAGAGTAAAAAAATAAGAAAACAAATACGTGGAATAATCTTTTAGGTCATTTTAATTTTAATTTGCATTCAAATTTTCTAAAACATTTTTATATGCTTTAATTTTCGTTCAAATGTTCTAAATTCGTCTCTTTAAAAATCTACGATGGTTGAATCTCTGAAAGCTCTCTGTTATGTCTGTAGAGGTTTGCTGTGAGGTGAGACTGTTACACGCCGGGTTAGTTGGAGGAATGGAGAGGAAGGGCAGTACTGAATTTTGATGGACCAGTGTTTGCAATGAGTTCTTGCTCAGGTTTTATTCCATTTCGGTGAATGTTTCTCATTGAACAGGATTTCTATCGTCGCAATGCAATATCGGAACAATGGACTCCAAGAGCAAACAGCTTGTAATTGGCGCAATGCCCGTATTATTGACATAGATTAGAGCATAATTAAAATAATACTAGCTTTAGCCGCCGCTGCGCCGGGATTTTCATTCAAAGTTCAGTCCAATTGCCCGTCAATATTGAACTCAATGGCCGATTTATTTTCAGATGTAGATAAACACCTCCCGGTAAGGAATTTATCATTGTACAATTTTCAAATAGCAACATGTTTGAGAACTCTTAAATATAATTCATTCAGAATATCCCTTGAATACGTAATTTGTGGCTGGAAAATAACTAACTCTGAATTTGATATAGCCAATGTTATAATTATCCTTGCATGTTATGCAATATACAAGTTTCGCATGATATATAATGAAACCCAAAAAGAGATTCCAATATTCCATTTGTTTTATTTAGAAGTTAAAAAACTTAATGATCTACTAGCTAATTCAAAAAAATTCCAATCACAAATACAGAACAATGGAACGAATTAAAAATGTGTCTAAACATATAAATTAGTTGATTTATTTTGTTTGTTTTCGTTATATATCTCTATCAAAATATATTGTATTTGTTTGTCGACTCGACTGAGAGCGTCATGTATCTTTGAAAATCGTGAACCACTAAGCTAAGGTTAAACGATATTTGATGGTATAGGTGACTCTCTGATCGAGGCATGAATTTTTCTTTGTAACTTATCAACAATAACAAAAATGAATATTCTTAACACTATGTTATAAATATGTTATGATTAAGAAAATAAAAGCACGAGTGCTCCATGCATTGTGGAAACGTAAAAAAAATAAAAAAAAATAAAAAAAATCATTGTACAATTTTATTGTATATGGTCAAAATATACAATGTGTGTTATTATCCATAGTCATTTCGTGCAGGGTATGTTAAAATGCAATCCTACTTTGATTGGTCCGAAACCACAACTATTTACATTATGACATTTCTGCAGTCATAATGTAAATAAAGGATTTCATGTACGGTTAGTTCCAAGAAAGAATCTCATTCAGCAGTTTGTCAGTTTTTAAAAGCAAAACAAATCAAGATGTTTTAAATTTTGAATAATGATTCAAAATTGTCGTTGCCTTTAAGACGAACAATTTACATAGGCAAGGACTTGTAATCGACGCGGGCCACCCGTATTACAGGGATTTGATCTAACTCTTTGCATAATATTAGTTTTTAGCAGCCGCTGCACTGGGATATATATTCATTTAAAATACAGTCCAATCGCCCATTAATTATTGAATTCCTTAGCCGTTATTTGAATGTAGGCATCTCTACATATGGAATTCTATCATGGTACAAGTTCGAGTAATTATGGGCAATTAATATTGTTAAATTCACCAGTTTTATTTGGCAAATCGTATGAGCCCAATATTGACCATTGTATGACACGGTGAGTAACGATACAATTTACACAGTGCAAGCTGCTCCTAGTTGGTGCGTGGCCCGTATGCATGCACCTATGGCAGGCCCAATGTCCAGTAACTCGAAAAATCAAGTTTTTCGCCGAAAAACTTGGTTTATCGATTGAAAATCCAAGTTTTTCGAGAAAAACTTGGATTATCAATTGAAAAACCAAGTTTTTCGACGCCTAATGTCCATTAATTCGAAAAACTTGGTTTATCATTTTGAAAAACCAAGTTTTTCGATCGAAAAACTTAGTTTTTTAACGCGGAATGTAAAATAATTCGAAAAACTTGGTTTATCAATTGAAAAACCAAGTTTTTCGACGCCTAATGTCCAATAATTCGAAAAACTTGGTTTATCAATTGAAAATCCAAGTTTTTCGACGCCTAATGTCCAATAATTCGAAAAACTTGGTTTATCAATTGAAAATCCAAGTTTTTCGACGCCTAATGTCCAATAATATGAAAAACTTGGTTTATCAATTGAAAAACCAAGTTTTTCGACGCCTAATGTCCAATAATTCGAAAAACTTGGTTTATCAATTGAAAATCCAAGTTTTTCGACGCCTAATGTCCAATAATTCGAAAAACTTGGTTTTTCAATTGATAAACCAAGTTTTTCGAGAAAAACTTGGTTTTTCACTTGAAAACTTGGAGTTTCAATCGATAAACCAAGTTTTTCGGCGAAAAACTTGGTTTTTCGAGTTATTGGACATTGGGCCTGCCATATGCACCTATAATTTCACATCAAATCAGCAGACAAATTTAATTTTAGCGCAGTTCAGTTAGGCCGTTTATGCCTTCGAGAATGCTTAATGACCTTAGATACACTTTCAGTCAGTTCTTGTCATTTCTTATACTACGTCGATTCTAAATTCAATTTCCCGCAAAAATGCATCCACAAAAAAGTCTTAATCTTATTGTGAATGGATTTTTGTATTAGCCATCTACAAAGGGAAGCGCCCCAAAATCATAAAGATGTTTTATTTTTGCGTTTTGGGAAAAAGTGTACTTTAGGTCCCAGATTCTGGACTGTACTAGTATCGTCCAATACTGGTGCACCCAGTATCGTTCGATACTGGTACAAAGTCAGTGTTCCAGTATCGGACGATACTGGGACATATAAAATGTATTAGTATCGGGCGATACTGGAACAATATTGTGTAAGTGGGACAAATTACACTGGTAGAACGTGTACCAGTATTGCTCGATAGAATGATTCTGGAACAGTAAAATCGTAAAAGTATCGAGCGATACTGGCAACCGTTATGTTCCAGTATTGGACGATCTGGGACCTAAAGTACACTTTTCCCGCTTTTCTTAATGCTTTCACTCTTAACATAGTCTCTCAAAGCCGGAAGGAAAGAGCCCCTATGTTGTGCCATAAGGCGACTACCCCCTGTTTTACGGGCGGACGGGCCTTTCGGTCGTTTCTTGTTAATGTTTAAATTTATTTTGACACAAAATGACAAAAAAATGGGCACAAATGGGAAATTAAAAATAAATAAATTGTGAAAACATTTTTTCGACAGATTTCCTACCCAAAACGGCTTATATTACATGATTTGAGCAACAAAAAAAAGTGTTTTTTGTTGTTGTTGAAAAACGTAAAAAGTGGGTCTTTTTCCTCGCCTATGGCCATGTGTTTGGAACTCGCCACCCTTACCGTTGCATGTACAGATTTTTACATTTTACACCATCTGGAAGATTCGAATTAGCATATCGCAATACTTGTTTTACCCCAAAAAAGTATATATTTTCTAAACGGTAATCTCACAAGGAATCCAAATATGTTATTGGAATTTAGATAGGACCTAATGGTAACAGGTTATGACTAAGAATGTTCAAAGAATATCGATTTTGTTTCATATTTTGATTTAAGCTCAATCATATTTTTACTGTGTATATTAGTTCTTCATGCAATAACCCATCAGAACATAATGGTTGTCAATGGTAACTTGTTGAAATATACTATATCGAAATGGAAATGAGCACAAACGTTTAAATTCCATATTTATTAGAGTTTACAAATATATTTTTTGGGGTAGCACCCTGTCTTGATTTAAACGGCATTTTTGAATTCCTCTTTTTGAAAGCTTTCCAAAAATGTATTCACCACCCCTGACTTTCACAATTTAATCAATCATATCTCAGCCAAACAGTTATAGAAATACCTGATTTATTCACACAATGTACATGTAGCTAGATATATAGGCTTCACATGATACCTCAACCATAGCTCTACCACATTTAGTTAATTGAAAGAGATGGATGATTCGTGACCAAAAAATGCAACGCCACCACCCTTTTTGGGTGGTAAGTTCAATACACGTGAACAATATACAGTTTAATGATTTTAATGGTCATCGATTTAAGATTTATAAAATACATTATTTGTAGATGGGCGATACAGAATCCATTCACAATAAGATTAAGACTGTTTTGTGGATGCATTTTTTGCGGGAAATTGAATTTAGATAAATGACCAGAAATGACCGCCAACGTAATCCAATTATGTCCGATGGAAAAATGTCATCTTTCACAATCCACGAGTAATGGAAAAATAATTATGATAAAAGGACACTCGAAATAGTTTTACCACGACCTGATTTAATGTATCTTTAATTACATGCAGTGTAGTAAGGCTACATTGTCATGATTGTATTTATCTTTAGGTGTATACCATGTATTTATTGGGGAAAAAGACAAAATCAAGTGTGATTTCCTACGTTAAGTCTTTGTGTAGAAATCGCTATATTTCTTGAAATATATTTAATATAATAGTTGTATGTTATCCAAACTACTTCAAAATGTAGAATAGTCTATGCAATTTCAAATGAAACCTTTTTTCGAGGAATATTGAATATAGAACCAGCTTTACAAAATACCATGTATATTATGTTACTTGCTTACTTAAGAAATCTATACCTTATGTAGCTAATTCTGTTTTATGGATATATGCGGTGGGAAACTATATTTATAGCCAATAATATATAATATTACGCAACAACTATTCACGTACGTTTGATTTCGAGGATTCCACGTGCGCAGCAGCATATTGTCGGAATTAATCAACCAACAATTTCAGGGGAATCTATGCCTCAGCTGTGACCAGTTTACTACCCAAATTTACCAATCGCGAACATTTTATGCCGCCAATATGATCAATTTGAGCAATTCACAAAATGTTCATCTCGCGAATATTTCAAGCTTTTTCAGTTGAAATGACCAGAAGTAGCCGTCAATTTAATCTAATAAGAACCAATGCAAAATATTATCTTTCACATCTACGTCGTCTGCTTATGTAGTCTGCGAGTGAGCTAATTCTGGTTACTTTACGGTGGACGTTAGAAACCCCAGGTAAAACGGTAGCTAATGTGGAATCCACACCCAAATTACAGGCAAGGGACCTTTTCCGGTCACTGACGTGACATCAAAGCATTTCAGTGTGTTCTTTATCGACAATTTAGCAACCTACTGATACTGCCAACTGATTTATTCGCCCGATTTTTAAAATCATTTCCTCCTGACACTGGTCAAGCAGCTGTCATTTTGAAGAAAAACAGACGAAATTAAAAGCGAATATACGTTTAACTTTTGTTTCTTCAAAATCAGGCAATAGATCTCTTCAAGCTAAAATACCAAAGGCGCAGCCACAATAGACATCATGCCATTGTACACTTTTATACTGTCAATTAGTCGCCCCTTACGTTCTGTGTGCACTGAATCACTTGAAACTAAAGCCTATATGTACAGGAAAAACTGCCTATGACGCCATTAGCCTACACTCAATGTGTTTATAAGCCTGATATTGACATAATTTCAAAATTTTCTATTTCTGCCAAAAAGCTCTAAACAGCTGCAAAATCTATGTTTGTAAAATCAAAATTTCTCATTTTCCGTCGATAACTTTTTGTCATCAGTAAAAATTGTTCAAAATATATTTTGTCTTGCTGGTCAGAAAACCAAATATATTCGAACCGCAAGCCGTACAGTTTATGTTGCTGAATTTGGCACATTCGGGAATTACTACGGGGTCTACCCGCTAGTCATAAGGACCGCTATCATAAAGGTAGTAGGGTTAGGGTTTAGGGTTAGGTAAGGGTTAGGTTTAGGATCAGGTTTAGGTTTAGGGTTAGGGTTAGGGTTAGGGTTAGGGTTAGGGTTAGGGTTAGGGTTAGGTTTAGGTTTAGGGTTAGGGTTAGTGCAGATTATGAATAATGAGCCTTGGCTTATGACTAGCAACCCTTATGACTAGCGAGTTTGACCCATTACTACATCGTGAAAAACGTCAATGGCATCGCTCCAATTCGCAATGGCGTTTAAAATATTCGATACATAATCAGAGGGTTGAGTTGTCAAATATTCCAAATAATCTAGAAATCGATAAGTTGTAAAGGATGTTCATTAGACCTCTGCACTTAAAGGTCAGAGGACAAAGGTTGCTCTACCAATGTCAAATAACCATCAAAATAACTATTCTGCGATAGTTAATTTGCGTTGATTGTTGGTAGATATTATTCAATCCGCAGAGAGTTAGCAACTGACATACAGTCAGGCTACTCAGATCTAATAGGAGTGGATATTCGCTGTAAAATGACCTTTTGGACACCGATCCGTCTTGGAAACGACGCGAACATTATCCTCACAGAACGAGACGGTCGCGAGACACAAATATAACTAGATAAATAATTGAAGCAGTTTAAACGAGTCCAGCGTCTGGCTGCCTAGTATTTGGTGCTGGCTAAATTGCTAAACACACTTGACCTACATATTCTCATAATATTAGCTTCATCATATTGACGTCCATAGTTTTCCTCCCTTACTTCACGCCTGAGTTTGGTTTGCCTTATCATGATTTATGGATCGGCTGTGGGTGGATATAAACTTATTCGATAAACCTAATTACAAGTCTTTAAAGTATTGACCTATATCTAACACTGCCCTAATAACTTAATGCAATCAGTTTGCGTTGATTAAAATGTTAAAATGTTTTAGCGCAGCTTATAGGTTGTAAATGGATCGGGCGGAGAGCACTGCTAGTGTTAGTGTGCCGCATACAAATTATATTGCGGGGTCTATACTTGAAAGGATTTTCAGTCCTGCTAGAAACCGACTCGAGTTCCACACTGCGCAATTTTCCTGATGCTTTTACACTATACTGACACAAACATATTTTACAATTTGTTTAGTGTCTTCTACAAATTTTATAATACGCTTAACTTCAACATGTTCAACAAAAGTGTTCCCAGCACTCAGTATAGTAGGCTATAGTCCTAATGCAATAGTCCGGTATATAGTCCGGTATTTTGGTTATTAAATCCGCCTTACGACGGTAAGAATGATAATATTATGTTCATCGTGAGCGCCCACTGTGAGAGCGCCCATTAGTCGTATAGTTATTCGAGGCAAGCCCATTCCTCTTTCTTCGGTGCACTTTAATGAAAACGGCGCTGTTAAAGGGTCGATTGTGAAATATGTTGATACTTTATAACGGCCGCTTCATACATTTAACTAAAATTAAGGGTTTAACAGGAACATTTAGGCCATATTATGCACGTGTAAAATATAAATGTCTCCTATAAAATATTTACTGCGACACAAATCATATCTCCGGATATTGATATGTCGGCAATAACCTTAATTCTTATTGTATTGGATGAATCGTTTTCATATCATATACATGTCATGCTATAAGTGGATAATTTGTCAGTGCAAAACTCTATATTTTTAAAATCTTTGTATATTTTAATCTGTGTTGAATTAAGATAACATCATAACACTTTGATAATACTACTACTACTAATAATAATGCATTTATAATGCGCCATCTATCTAGACAACCTATTCCGAGGCAAATAAAAACAAATAAAAACAAATAAAAACAAACAGTTAAAATATAAAAACAGTTACATAGAAGTCATCAGTCAAATCATAAGCAATCTTAAACAGATAAGTTTTTAAAGTCTTTTTGAAACCATTAAGTGAATCACAGAATCGAAGATCTGAAGTAAATGAGTTCCACAGTTTAGGTGCACAAGCATAGAAAGCCCGGTCGCCATATGAAGGTCCGAGGAACTGAGAGAGAAACTGTTTATCCGAAGATCTGAGGCGACGTGATGAAATATGTGAATTGAGAAGATCGCTGATCAGTGGCGTACCCAGGGGGGGGGGGGGGGTCCAGGGGGACCAGGGCCCCCCTGGAATATTGGCGTCGGTAAAATATGTTTTACGATTTTTTTTTGGGAGTCTGTAAAAAAAATTGTCGGTAAATCATGCCTTTCGTCGGTACAACTATGGTCGCCCCCCCCCCCCCCTGATTCCAAAAGCTGGGTACGCCACTGTCGCTGATATAAGAAGGTGCCATGTCATATAGGGCTTTCCAGGTGAGGAGAAGAAGTTTGGAATGGATGCGATACCGAATAGGTAACCAATGCAGACGCCGTAAAACAGGTGAAATGTGATCACATTTTCTAGTCCTTGTGAGCATTCGTGCAGCAGCATTCTGAGCTCGTTTAAGTTTATTGAGTTGTCGTTTAGTGATCCCATATAATAAAAAAAAAGAAGGAGTAAAAGAAGGGGAATCCCAACTCATTTTTATCGCATTCAACATCTCCTTTATATGCCACACATGATTGCAACATAGAAACGGTTACTGAATTCGAGACAGACTATTAAACGTAACTTACATTTCTATTTAAGTAACAACTCAATTTAAACAAGTACTATTTGGTACAAGACTTTTAAACTCTTCAGTAAATCAAAATAAAATTGCTGTATTTTTGTAAAGATTTTTCTTCATTTGTTAAACTCTAAACATGCTATTATATGGTGTTCCTATTATCCGTACGTATATAGTTTTGAGTACAGTAAAACGGTAGCCTTCAAAATCAAATTATCTACTATTTGTACTGATAATAATTTTGTATGAAGAAATTCGATATTCAAACCGTTATAGTATAAATAGTATAAATGAAGTGACCGGAAATAACCGTGAGTGAAACTTAATTTGAAATATAATTTGAGTAGGCCTACTCTGTTTCGTAACTTACTGTCTTTTGTATGGTCCATTTTTTGTCTGAGTCGATATCACTTTCCTGGGTTTTTAATTCACAAATATAATTATGATGTGATTGATGTACATGGATAGTTTCGTCTCGTTCAATTGAGTTTGAATTAAGATGAGCATCGCAACACTTTGATATGAATGAATTGCAAACACTGCAGAATTTTATAAGCCACATATACACATGGAAAAAAGTATTGCACCACTTTTTTGTTGTTGAAAAGTGCAAATGTGGCCTCGAATTTTGCCACCATGGTGTGATATTAAGGATCATTTGTTTGCGTAAGCTGTCCAACAAAATGCTATGCAATAAAAGGGCCACATTTTAGTTTGTGACGTAATCGATGTGATGTTTTTCAAGGCCAAGGGGAAATGCATGATTTTGTCCAAAAACATGCATGAAAAAAGTTTGGGTATAACTTGATATTGAATAGAATTTAAAAACTTAAAATAGTCATTATATTAGTTCTGTATTTGGCGCAAGAAATGTTTCATTTAGACGTTATAGGCTACAATGCAGTGAATGAGTCCAAACATGCCATTTTTTTGTTGCTCATAAATTCAGCATATACGATGAGGTCACCGTTGATTTTTTAAAATTTATTTGACATAGGTCAACACTTCCGCAATATTGCTTTTGTCATTTGAACTTATTTAAAATTTGACCTTTTTTGACCTTTGACCCCATAACCGTTGGGCGGACGAAAAAGAGAGTTTTTTCATGTTTGAGGACAATCGGGCAACTTTTGAAATTTGACCCCAGATAACCTTTGACCTTGGAAGACTTGAATGTGTTTCCAAAGATTACAACTATAGAGATTAATTATTGGGCCTCTCAATATCGCGTTTTACCCAAACTTGTTTTATGCATTTTCCCTTTGGCCTTGAAAAACATTACGTCGATTACATCACAAACTAAAATGTGGCCCTTTTATTGCATAACATTTTGTTGGACAGTTTACGCAAACAAATGATCCTTAATATCACACCATGGTGGCAAAATTCGAGGCCACATTTGCACTTTTCAACAAGTGATGCGATACTTTTTTCCATGTGTATATTTCAGATCTTAAATGGACACGAATACTTTACAACAAATATTCATTTATGAAATCTCAAATCGTTTTCTACAAATACTAGGTTAATCAACTACTAGTGATCACCATACATAAATAAACTTTGTGAGAAGCCATTTTGAAATGCATCAATTTATCACTGTATGTCCAAAACGGTCATCAATCAAACATAATTTTGTTACCAAATGACACAAGCAACCCTGTTAAATTTAGCAGTATAAACATTTTGTTCCATACAGGGTATGGTTAAGAGTTGTACGGAATTTACCGTTAGACACTGTTAAAATTGCAGAATTCGACAGGGTCACAAAATAGCCCAACTCGCATGAAGGCACTACAAACATGACAAACGTAATGGACTTCGTGTTCGTGATCAAAGTCAATGGTTTCCCGCTGTCACCAATCTCAATGAAATGCTCATTGTGCAATTATACGACTTTGAAGAGCTCTTTAATATTAGCAATATGCTACGATTGTTCAGATATTACCGATATTATAGACAACCATTAAGTCACTGTAAGTAGGAATTTATCTCAATTGAAGCACTCGTCTTGCCACGGGAGGACGCGACAGTATATTATTATGCAGACGTGCTTATATCAAGAAATCCGTACGTTTGATGCGGATACCAAGTGACAAGTAAAGTGACCGAATTTTTAAGTGACATTTAAGAAGGGATGTGTAAACATAAGCTACCAATTAATTTAAGAATTGTTGTGTTTTACCATGTTTACTGTCATGAGACAACCATTTCTGTGCGATTCTTTCATGATGTATTTCTGAACTACATATCTTAGTTTAATCCATTCGGGAGGGAAGTTGTTCAATAAACAATACGTTGACAGCTATTCATGCTTGTCGAATATTGTAATTGTTATAAAGGTGTTTCAAGCTCCATTTGCAAAAGCGACTGTTTTGAAATAAATTGCATACAAGCCCGTTATCCGGATCGGAAAATATTTTAACAAAATATTAATAAAGAATTCAAGAACTATCATAGTTGATCTTTGTTGTATAATATCAATGTGAGCATTAATCGTGTTTAAAATTTTAAACATTCCAAATATAAAGCAGTGGAATTACACATACACCCAGTCCTCTATTCGCTCTTTGCATGAATCCGCCATTTGCGAGGAGAGCCTTGAACTGGAATCAGATTGAATCAGATCATATCACAATGTCTCACTGCATGATCAGTCATATTGTGCGCAGAGAGAGTCGAACCAGTTACGTAATGGTATGGACTAGTCCCATTCAATGCGGTACCAGTTCGAGGCTCTTCTCGCAAATGGCGGATCCGTGCAAGGAGAGAATAGCCAAATGAAAACGTTATCGTTTGTTTGTTATGTTGGGGTGTTTGTTTGTTTGCTGGGATATACACTGCCGCGCATAAGTATTTCCCCCTCTGGAAGCTTGCAAGTTATCACTGTGTTGTCGACAAAGTATTAAACCATCAGACCCAATTACCATTTCATTG
This sequence comes from Ophiura sarsii, assembly GCA_035610835.1. NCBI lineage: Eukaryota > Metazoa > Echinodermata > Ophiuroidea > Amphilepidida > Ophiuridae > Ophiura > Ophiura sarsii. Next base: position 57,574,151 of record CM069451.1, read on the forward strand.
TGTTCATTGTACATTTTATACCAATAAATTCATGTTTCCTATTCAGATTCATGATTTAAAAGAATTACAATTCATGATTTTATCGAGCAAGTCAAAATTCCAATGTAAAATCGCCGTAGTAAATCACCTCATGAATATCAAATTAGCTTATTATCGGCAGTGTAACGCTATGGGTATTTTCAACTGAGATTCAACTAGTGATGGAAAACTCCATGTGCAGAAATTTATAAATGATAATTGGCATGCGCAGTTTATTGGAATACCTTCAGAATGAACCATTCCAGCTAAAACAAGTTATTTTTCTGACGTCGAATTATGTTTTTGGCAGAAATTCATCCTTTTTAAACCAAATCATATCGGGCCTTAATAACGCAAATTCGGCAAGTTAAAAAAGCACCGGGAACCCATTGACTGAGTGTAAATAAGTACTGTTAGAAGATGGACACAATAAGTATCCTATTCATCTGATTTGAATAGGATCTCCCTATTGTTTGGGATTGAGAAGAGACGGTGGCATAGTAAAAAAAGGATTTATTATGTCTTGGTATGTTGTTTATTGAGCGGTCCTTTGTGACGATGAAATAGTGGGAAACTCCATTCTATTGATAACGTGGCTTGTTATGTCACTGGAGCAAATAGGTCAATGAACTACGTGCATGCACACTTAATACTTTTGCTGGTTCTCCATGTTATTTCAGCCCGATTGTATTGAAAATAATTTTAGATGTGCCTTAAATAAAGATGAATATCTGCCAAAAACATAAACCGTCGTCACAAAAATAACTTTTTAAAGCTGGAATGGTTCCTTCGGAAGGTATTCCAATAAACTGCGCATGCCAATTATCATTTATAAATGTCTGCACATGAAGTTTTCCATCACCAGTTGATCTCAGTTGAAAATTCCCATAGCGTTACACTGCCGATAATGAGCTAATTGATATTCATGAGGTGATTTACTACGGCGATTTTACATTGGAATTTTGACTTGCTCGATAAAATCATGAATTGTAATACTTTTAAATCATGAATCTGAATAGGAAACATGAATTTATTGGTATGAAATGTACAATGAACACAATGAAATGGTAATTGGGTCTGATGGTTTAATACTTTGTCGACAATACAGTGATAACTTGCAAGCTTCCAGAGGGGGAAATACTTATGCGCGGCAGTGTATATATATAAACTGCTCACAAAAAGTATCGAAACACTTAGAAATGATCCAATATATAACGGCTAGAAAAGGGTATGCATTAATCGCAGCAAATAATCAAGTGCATGGTTTTGTTCTGCGGATTTTGACACCTCGATCGATGAGATACGATGTTGCGGAGCGGAGTTATTGTCATTTCAATGGTCGTGGGTCCAGTTTCAAAAGTGACAAACATCCTATAGAAAGAGGTTTGCATTACTGTTTAGAATGATCAGATTCGTGCTTTTCAATGAGTGTCACTTTTGAAACTGGACCCACGATCATTGAAATAACAATAACTCCGCTCCGCAACATCGTATCTCAACGATTGAGGTGTCAAAATACGCAGAACAAAATTATGCACTTGGTTATTTGCTTCGATTAATGCATACCCTTTCGAGCCGTTATGTATTGGATCATTTCTAAGTGTTTCGATACTTTTTGTGAGCAGTTTATATTTACATGGTCATTCCATACGGGCAGGTGACATGCAGCATTATTGCACACGTAGGAATATTAAGAGTCGTGAGAAAAATCCAATGTGGGATATAAACTGGGTAAATGTCATACTGGTATGTTCAAGCATGAATAAATGTATGATTTTCCATTATTGATTTTGTGCTATGTTCTTGCTCATACAATCCTTAAATTAAATGAATATCAGTACTTCCTACATAAATATCAAAGGTTTTATTTAAGTGCCAAATTCTACCGTGTTTTATAAGACATCAGCCATTATATGCAATAACATCATAACATGAACTTATGTAAAAATGCTAGTTAAAATACAAGATTACTACGCACTGATCTACAAACATCCTAAAGCAACACAGATGAGCACAAACTTATATATGTCAGCGATGAGCACGAAACGATATTAACGAGCGTGAGATAACGGTAATTTCAATTATAACGATGCGCATTACTGATCGTGATCGTGAGATTTAATAGTATGACATATTTAATAGTACAAAGTTCATTAGTTCACTTATTTCACTTTTAACAAGTACCTTATAAGTAGATTGTCTCCATGGTAATTTCATAATATGAATTATAGAGTAAAGCATAATAGGATACTACTATACACTCTAAAATGCACACCAATTATAACCAATCAAAGAAAAAAAACCACTTACAACTTGAAATCACAGGAAATATGGGCTACAGTACTAGTTCAGTAAATACAACCCATTCAACCTGTCATGAAGAAGTCACACTAGGAAAGGAATAGTAAACCTTTCAAGTTTGGTTGCTTTTAGTTTATTATATCAGACAATCCATTGTGTAATAGTGGTCTCGGATTGACAATGATCCGATGCACTTAATCATAAAAAATGGCACGAACATAAATTTAGCAGAATGAATGCCTCCATGAACTTTGGTTTATTTTGTGCCAACGATCCAAGGATTCAGGTTTCCCGTAAGGTAAATATTATGTTACTGCAAAACCATATTGCGCATACGTATACGTACGTAAGACAAAGTCATATCTGGATCCCCATATATACAAGCACACATAAAAACATAGAAAACAAACCAAATATCACATGTCTAGGTGTTTATTCAATCATATGTAAAGCTTATATTTCACATTGCTATTCTAGTTGTGTAACAGGGACACTTTCAGCAGCGATGCAATGAACGTAACTAACGCATTCGTATTAATTATACCTCAAAGTAATGCATATTAAATCGCACCGATGCTTTCCTTCAATTAGTCCGACAGACTCCTATTTCTCCATTAATAATATATGTATATACATCTTTAAGTAAATCAAGTTAGAGTCGATGACTGGGAGCAATGAATATGTAATGTGATTACATTACTCTGCGTTGTTAAAATATACGCGAGTTCTTTTTGCAGCTAGGCGCTTGGAGAGAGAGTAAAGCGTAAATATTGCACACTCGAGGGCTTTGTGTGGTATGCATATTATAATTAAAGTCATATTATGCGATTTACTTTGAAAGCAGGGTTTCTTGCAGATTTGAATTTTTCAATATATATCATAAAGATTTTCTAAGTTACATAGCCTTTCCTTTTCCGTTTCCTAATTACTACAAAATCATAGTTTGAATAGGTTGAAATAAACCGTCCATGCTTTCACACCGTTACGGTTTGTAGTGTTTCCGGCTACAATCGGAGCTGTACACACAAAAAAAAGGGAACACAATAGTCATGATAGTATGAAATTGGACGCAGATTTCCATATGATTTAGTAAAGTTATGTGATGGTTTTTCACGGAAAATGCAGTTAAGATATATTTATGAAGCCTGGAAAGGCTTCTATGAAAAGACAAACTTCATAACAAGAGGGAACACAAATATGTGTAAACAATTGACAAATATCACATAATATTGCTTTACGCTTTATTGGTATGTCCGTTTATTTGTATAAGTAAAAAGTAAATGCCATACTTGAAATTAATTTCCCGTACCACGAGGTTACTTCCAATTATTTACAGTGTGCGACGATATCAAAATTGTCACGGACCTTTGTCATAAAATATAGCTAAATAGCTACATGAGCAGAAATTTGCTATGCTGCGAATCTCATTTTAGAGTTAATTTGTCCTTTTGAATTGTTGATAATCTACTCAAATTGTTCAATACATTTAAAAAAGCAAAGGAAGATTTTACAATTCAATTTTGTTGTTGAAAATACAATTATGCGACATTGTAATCACTGAAAAGATATGCATAGCATTATAGCTCATCATTAGAAGGGGGGGGGGGGCTTAATACAAATCTATTATTGCCTTATTAAATTGGTTTACTTGAAACGTATTTATAATAATGATTAAAATCTATTCCTATGTTCTTGGAAGAAATATATTTATTTCTGTGTGAAGTCAATCCTTCTTGTAATACTAATGCTTGGATAAACATATTACATATTATGAACTTTGAAATTAAAGACCATGAAGCATTGAGTTTTATATGTGAAATATTGATAGATTTATAACGCTCACATTTTCAACTATCCCTGAGGTTTATAAAAGAAAGTACGTCAACAATAACATAATATGATATGTTATAATTCCCCGGATTTCTATTGATCCGTGTTTACAAAATTATTGTTAGATTTGAGGTTTTTAACTATAGCACACGGTTATTGCATAGCAACGACAATATGATAATCTAACAAATAATATATCTATAATGACAGATGGATCAATTCATCCGCGCTGTGCATCCTTAAAATGAATTTTCCGGATCGTTGCGTAGAACACACTTAACTTAGATTGCGCGCAAGCTTAGGCAAAAATAAATAAATGTTGTATTGGCGTAAACCGCCCGACCCTAATTTACCCCCAGACCCTATTTCTTTTTGCAGAAGAAAATAAAAAACAAATCAAAACACAAGAACAAAAACAACTAAAAAACAAACGAAACTTTCTTTGGTGCTCCTCATCAAAAAGGAATACAATTCGCTGAAAATCTGACGATCGCAAACGACCTCATGATATTTTGTGAGATCAAATTTAGTAATTTATTGAATATAATACAACTCAAAATTATAAGGAAAAAGAAATTAAAACTAATTGTGCCTATATAAAATGTTATCTGAGAACTATAAAATAATAATTATCCGTAATGTATTATGTAGTATCAGGAAGTGGTTGTGAGCAATTTAAACAATTAATGTATATATTTGTATTGAGGCACAATTTCACACTCTCGCTATTTGTACAGCGTTAGAAAGGCTAACTTGGTTTAGGTGTTAGACCGTTTTTACCCCATGGCTGACGTAGGAGGTTTCATACGGACCCGTAGGATGCACTGAACAGAAAGCGACGACTTGGCCGATTATCGTCAAGTGACTATTGCCCAGTCCTTTTATTGAGCAAGAAGGTTTTCCCCTCTGAGAAGATAACTATTGGCAAGAGTGAACCACGGGAATTATCAGGACAATTCTGAAAGCGCAATGGATGGTTGAACATTTAAATTTAGAAGCTAATTGTGATGGACGAGGTAATAACTTAAAATGTATACGTTAAATTTAATCAGTGATTCACGGCAATTTACTGCACAACAGAAGTATTCACTTGAGGACCTCACGTTTTGGGGGTTATAATTTTGCTTATGAAGCAATTTTCTAGTTCGTCTTCGCCGTTAAAGGCATATTATGTGATCTTTTCAAGGGGGCGCCCTCTATTCATGATTTTTTTTTAGAAAGTAGATTTTCTTGTAGATTTACATTTCTGATCATAAATCATGAATATATTCCGAGTTACAGAGCGATACGATTCCTAATTACTTCAAAATCATGGTTTTAGAGTGAATTTAGAGTGAGTAATAACCTGTCATGAAGACGTCACACTAGGCAATGAATAATAAAACCTTCCAAGTTTGGTTGCTTTTGGTTTATCATATCAGACGATCCATTGTGTAACAGGGGTCTCGGATTTATAAAGATCCGATGCACTCTAACATGAAATATTGGCACGAACATAAATTTAGCAGAATGAATGCTTCAAAGGAACTTGGTTTATTTTATGCCAGCGATCCAATGATTCAGGTTTTCCGCGCAAGGTTAATATTATGTTACTGCAAAACCAGTACGTATTGCGCATACGTATACGTACGTTAGACAAAGTCATATTTGGATCACCATACATACAAGCACACATGAAAACATAGAAAGCAAACCAAATATCATGTCTAGGTGTGTATTCAATCATATTTAAAGCTTATATTTTACATTGCTATTCTAGTTGTGTAACAGGGACACTTTCAGCAGCGATTCAATGAATGTAACTAACGCATTCGTGTTAATTACACCTTAAAGTAATGCATATTAAATCGCACCGATGCTTTCCTTCAAATAGTCCGACAGACTCCTATTTCTCCATTAATAATACATGTACACCTTTAAGTAAATGATGTTAGAGTCGATGACTGGGAGCAATGAATATGTAATGTGATTACATTACTCTACGTTGTTAATATACGCGAGTTCATTTGCAGCTAGGCGTTTCGAGAGAAAGTAAAGCGTAAATATCACATACACGAGGGCTTTGAGTGGTATGCGTATTATAATAAAAGTCATATTATGCGATTTACTTTGAAAGCAGGGTTTCTTGCAGATTTGCATTTTTCAGTATAAATCATAAAGATTTTCTAAGTTACATAGCGATACGTTTCCTAATTACTTCAAATTCATATAGTTTGAATAGGTTGAAATAAGCTGTCGGGTCTGCTCCGACAACTTATCATCCGAGTTTTTTTTGTTCGTAAATATAATTCCATGCTTTCACACCGTTACGGTTTATAAGTTTCCGGCTACGATTGCAGCTGTACACAAGTACAGTGAAAACAATAGTATGAAATTGGACGCAGATTTCCATTATGATTAAGGTAAAGTTATGTGATGGTTTTTCACGGAAATGCATTTAAGATATATTTATGAGGCCTGGAAAGTTTTCTATGATAAGACAAACTTCATTACAAGAGAAAACAAAACATACGTATAAGCAATTGAAAAATATCACATAATATTGCTTTACGCTTTATTGGTATGTCCGTTTATTTGTATAAGTAAAGAGTAAATGCCATCTTGAAATTAATTTCCCGTACCACGAGGTTACTTCCAATTATTTACAGTGTGCGACGATATTAAAATTGTCACGGACCTTTGTCAATATAATATAGCTAAATAGCTACATGAGCAGAAATTTGCTACGCTGCGAATCTCATTTTAGAGTTTTTGCTACGGAATATATTTGTCGTTTTGAATTGTTGATAATCTACTCAAATTGTTCAATACATTTAAAAAAAGCAAATGAAGATTTTACAATTCAATTTTTTGTTGTTGAAAATACAATTATGCGACACTGTAATCACTTGAAAGGTAGGAATATCATTATAGCTCATCATTAGAAGAGGGGACTTAATACAAATCTATTATTGTCTCATTAAACTGGTTTACTTGAAACGTATTTTACAATATTGATTAAAATCTATTCTTATGTTCTTGGAAGAAATTTATTTATTTCTGTGTGAAATCAATCCTTCTTGTAATATTAATGCTTTGATAAACATATTACATATTAGGAACTTTGAAATTAAAGACCATGAAGCATTGAGTTTTATATGTGAACTATTGATAGATTTATAATGCTCACATTTTCAACTATCCCTGAGGTTTTATAAAAGAAAGTACGTCAACAATAACAAAATATGATATGTTATAATTCCTCGGATTTCTATTGATCCGTGTTTACAAAAATATTGTTAAATTGGCGGTTTTTAACTATAGCACATGGTTATTGCTTAGCAACGATGATATAATAATCTAACAGATAATATATCTATGATGACAGATGGATCAATTCATCCGCCCTGTGCATCCTTAAAATGAATTTCCGGTTCGTTGCGTAGAACACACTTGACTTGGATTGCGCGCGAGCTTAGGCAAAAATAAATAAATGTTGTATTGGCGTAACCCACCCGACCCTTATTTACCCAGACCCTAATTATGTTTTTTTTTGCAGAAGAAAAGAAAAAAACCCCACATGAACGCTGAAAATTTGACGATCGCAAACGACCTCATGATATTTTGTGAGATCAAATTTAGTAATTTATTGTATATAATACAATTAAAAATAGTTATCCGTAATGTATTATGTTGTATCAGGAAGTGGTTGTGAGCAATTTAAACAATTAATGTACATAATTATTTGTATCCAGGCACAATTTCACACTCTCGCTATTTGTACAGCGTTAGAAAGGCTAACTTTGTTTAGGTGTTAGACAGTTTTTACCCCATGGCTGACGTAGGAGGTTTCATACGGACCCGAAGGATGCATTGAACAGAAAGCCGCGACGACTTGGCCGATTATCGTCAAGTGACTATTGCCCAGTGAATTAGAGTTATTTTCACTCTTTAAACCATGATTTTGAAGTAATTAGGAATCGTATCGCTCTGTAACTCAGAATATATTTATAATTTATGATCAGAAATGTAAATCTGCAAGAAAATCTACTTTCTAAAAAAAATCATGAATAGAGGGCGCCCCGGGGAAAATATCACATAATATGCCTTTAATGCTTGCGTGAACCCGAAAATGTACTTCTAATTTGCGAAACGCGGGTAAGGCCATAACTTGTAATAATTTCGTGTAATTTTATGCCATGTACTATGCAATTTCACAATTCACATACTAGTGTTCCTAGTGTTAGGAATATTGAAAGTCGTGAGAAAAGTCCAATGTGGGATATAAACTGGGTAAATGTCATATTGGTATGTTCAAGCACGAATATACATGATTTTCCATTATTGATTTTGTGCTGTGTTCTTGCTCATACAATCCATAAATTCAATTTATATCCGTAGTTTCTACATAAATCTCAAAGGTTTTTATGAAAGTGCCACATTCTACTGTGTTTTATAAGACATCAGCCATAATATGCAATAAGAATCATAACATGTACTTATGTAAAAATGCTAGTAATAATACAAGATTACAACGCACTGATCTAGAAACATCCTAAAGCAACACAGATGAGCACAAACTTATATATGTCAGCGATGAGCGCGTAATGATATTAACGAGCGTGAGAAAACGGTAATTTCAATCATAACGATGCGCATTACTGATCGTGATCGCGAGATTTAATAGTATGACATATTTAATAGAACAAGTAATAGTTGTTCCATGAGTACTCGTAGAGCACGAACGGAACATTTAACTTGTATGCGACCCAAAATGATACAAGCCTTTAGACTCCACTCTGTCATTAAGTTGTTATAGAGACAGGCTACTTGATATAAAACAATTATTATAAAACAATTATCATTTTGGGTCGCATACAAGTTAAATGTTCCGTTCGTGCTCTACGAGTACTCATGGAACAACTATTACTTGTTCTAATTGTTATAGCAGAATAACATCTGAATTACAACAATTTTACAATATAAAAACTATTATAAATATCAAAATAGAATTGCACAAGCCCATTAATAATTATTTAAAAGGTAATATCAAGAACAGTATTTAACCAAATAAATGAACCACATATTACATACACACCTCACAAACCAATCCACCCCCACCTGGCATTCTTTCTACACACCCCTACATACTCACCCCAACCCCAACCCCACCCACCCCGAAACACTTTACGCCCAACACTCACCCATCACATCCACATACATTCAAAGCAAACTTACTACTCACATTAAATAAATTTAAATGATCACGATATTATACACAGCTAAAAGGACGAAATGTATGCACAGGATAAAAGTTTAATACCAAACAAGTGGCCAGTTCATTGCACTAAATGAGCAGTATTGAAAACACTAATGAGTCTTATTCCAGAGATCGGCCATATGCAAAAGAGGACTCTTTCTACATCGTATTGTGTTGACCCTTGGGATACTTATAAGTTAAAATCTGTCAGAGTTCCTAAGATTTCTTTGATGCACTGAGCTTCTGGTAGGTTGGACCCAGGTAAAGTTATGTGATGGTTTTTCACGGAAATGTATTTAAGATATATTTATGAGGTCAGGAAAGTCTTTTATGATAAGACAAACTTCATTACAAGAGAAAACAATATACCGGTATATGTAAACAATTAAAAAATATCACATAATATTGCTTTACGCTTTATTGGTATGTCCGTTTATTTCTATAAGTAAAAATTAAATGCTATACTTGAAATTAATTTCCCGTACCACGAGGTTATTTCCGCTTATTTACAATAAGTGACAGTTTCAAAATTGTCACGGACGTTTGTCAATATAATATAGCTAAATTGCTAAATGAGCAGAAATTTGCTATGCTGCGAATCTCATTTTAGAGTTTTTGCTACGGAATATATTTGTCGTTTTGAATTGTTGATAATCTTCTCGAATTGTTCAATACATTTAAAAAAGCAAATGAAGATTTTACAATTAAATTTGTGCGACATTGTAATCACTGAAAAGATATGGATAGCATTATAGCTCATTACTTAGAAGTGGGGGACTTTAATACAAATCTAGTATTGTCTCATTAAACTGGTTTACTTGAAACGTATTTACAATAATGATTAAAATATTTTCCTATGTTCTTGGAAGAAATATATTTATTTCTGTGTGAAATCAATCCTTCTAGTAATATTAATGCTTGAATAAACATATTACATATTATGAACTTTGAAATTAAGGACCATGAAGCATTGAGTTTTATATGTGAAATATTGAAAGATTTGTATAACGCTCACATTTTCAACTATCCCTGAGGTTTTATAAAAGAAAATACGTCGACAATAACATAATATGATGATGTTATGATTCCCCGGATTTCTATTGATCAGTGTTTGCAAAAATATTGTTAAATTTGAGGTTTTTATCTATAGCACACGATTGTTGCTTAGCAACGACGAGCTATAAGAATAGAATAATCTAACAGATCATATGTCTATAATGACAGATGGATCAATTCATCCGCGCTGTGCATCCTTATAATGAATTTTCCGGATCGTTGCGTAGAACACACTTGACTTGGATTGGACGCGAGCTTAGGCAAACATAAATAAATGTTGTATTGGCGTAACCGACCCTAGTTTACCCCAGACCCTCATCTTTGGTGCTCCTCATCAAAAAGGAATATATATCACACAGCAAATCTGACGATCGCAAACGACCTCATGATATTTTGTGATTTATTTGAGTCTGTGAGATCTATTTGAGTAATTTATGGTACATAATACAATTAAAGATTTCAAAATAAAAATTAAATAATAATTGTGCATGTATAAAATGTAATATAAGAACTATAAAAATAGTTATTCGTAATATATTATGTAGTATCAGGAAGTAGTTGTGAGCAATTTAAACAATTAATGTAAATATTTGTGTCGAAATCTTGAGACACAATTTTCACATTCTCTTGCTACTTGTGCAACGTTAGAATCCCTAACGTGGTTTAGGTGTTAGACAGGTTTTAGCCCATGGCTGATGTAGGAGGTTTCACACGGACCTGAAGAATGCACTGAATAGAGAAAACGACGACTTGGCCGATTCTCGTCACGTGACTCTTGCCAGTCCATTTATTGAGCAAGAAATAATAATAATAATAATAAAGGTTATCACCTCTGAGTAGATAACTGACAAGAGTGAACCATGGGAAATATCCGGATAATTCTGAAAGCCAATGGATGGCTGAACATTTACAATTTTAATTGTGATGCACGAGGTCATAACTCATAATTTTACGTTAAATTTATTCAGTGATTTACGGCAATTCACTGCATAACATAAGTATTCACTTCAGGACCTCACGTTTTGGGGGTTACAATTTTGCTTATGAAGCAATTTTCTAGTTCGTCTTCGCCGTTAATGCTTGCGTGAACACGAAAATGTATTTCTAATTTGCAAAACTCGGGTAAGACCATAAATTGTATTTCGTGTAATTTTATGCCATGTATATATTATGAAATTTCACAATTCACATACTAGTGATCTTAAAAACGACATTTGAAAAGGGTCAAATCTATTTTAGCACTAATTAATATATATACAAGTTACACAACACTAATGTCGAAGTTATAACAGCAGCTTCCAGCTAATGACAGTTTACACGAAATATGAAAGGTTTTCAGGTTTATCAAGAAACCAAATAATCTTCCTTGTATGTTAACCATTCCCTTACTTCGCCTTTTAATTTGATAAGATTGCAATGGAATCTTATTTTGTTTCCCAAACCAAATCTATAACAAGAGTTGGTTTACAAGCGTTTATCATCACCATGTTATTTGCGCTATGTAATAATGCAAACAAACATAATTAATAGCATTGCATTGATAACTACTACAAGCAACTACATGGCTAGTTTTCAGAATTGAAATGAAGAATACACGAAACGATCGCGAGTTACATACCTAATGTCAAACACGTAATACTCTTAATTGGATTGTAGTGGTCTAAGTTATCCTCTACCTCTTTTAACAGAACTCCATAAAGCGTATCTGAAGTAAATAGAACCATTTGCCTAATTTACCGTAACATAGATTACTTAATAGGTAGCAAAACTAGAGTCGTTGAACCACCGTCTTATATTCAATTATAAGAGTAGTTTAGAATCTCATGAAAATATCATGAAACTCCTTGCCTCAGGGGCATCATGTCTGCTAAACTCGATAAACAGGCTATTTTGAACCAGCTATATTTAAGTTACTAGTTAAACCTTCTGGGGTAGCTTATCTTAATGCCTTATAACCGAATGGTTATGTCTGGGCATCGACCCTGATCGAAGAGACTTAAAGTTATGTACAATGTACACGTAGTCAGTCTTACTTTTATTCCTTATATAACAACGGTCTTTATACAGGTGCCATGTTCAACAACTTACAAAAATATCTCTATTTGGTCTTAAAAAATCACAAACAAAAAAATCTAAATCTTAAAGATTGTGGCGTAAAATCTGGGCGTAAAATAGAGAAATATCTAGAAATGGTAACAATTTTTTCCCATCGCAGTTATGGATCTAGGACGCAATTTTGTATGATTGAACAGAATAAAGCTATTTACATGATTTTATAATGTGCGCTTTGTGTCAAATATAACTATATGTGCGAATATACCAATGGGACGAGTGTTCATTGCCAATATGGGTATTTCGTAGCTTATTTCTCAGGATTATTTAGTCTAAATAATCCTGAGAAATAAGCTAAAATATTGGCAGAAATTCATTTTCAATTGATATCAATAAACTGCCATATCCAGGACTTTATTTGTTCCATTTAAGGCACTTGGATGTAATAATATTACCTCCGGTTTTCTCTCGGAACGCCTGTGTACTGGCCTCTCACGTATAGAGTAATGTAATCACATTACATATTCATTGCTCCCAGTCATTGACTCTTAACTTGTTTTTCTAAAAAATGTACATATTTTATTAATGGGGAAATACAAGTCTATTGGACTAATTGAAGGAAAGCATTGACGCCATTAAATTTACATCACTTGTGGTAAATTAATACAAATGTGTTGGTTACATCTCTGCCACTCAGCTTTGGTAGCATGTGCTACGTAAGGCGACGAACCCCCTGTTTTACGGGCGGACAGACCTGTCAAGTAGGTTAATAAAAGAGGTGCTTCGTTGCATCTCATTGTATAGGTGCGAAAAAAAATGTATTTGTATTTTTTTATTCTCACCGGTGTCGCTCGGTTTTTTTTAAAACCCAAAATGTCACAAAAATCTGCAAAAATCGGGAGTTTTGTGAAAACATTTGTGTAAACAAATTTTCGCCAGATTTTAAAAATTTGGTGAATAAAAATTTTCGACAGATTTTCACCCAAAAAACGGCTGATTTTACATGATTTGAGAAAAAAATGTTAAAAAATTCTGATTTTTTTCTCGTGAAAAACGCAAAAAGTGGGTCGATCGGGACAGGGTGTTTGTTTTCGTCGCCTAATAGGAGCTTTTATTGTGATTTTATGTTCTCTCGCAGGCATGCGATGTCTGGTTTACTTTCTCTACTTTGCAACAACAAAACTCGGCACTGAATATTTAGGTTCACCTAAGGCAGAACTGCCAAATAAGTACGTAATGACTCATATGTATACACGACTTATACGTAAAACTTATATAAGATAGGCACCAAAGTAATATTTTGCATCAACAGACGGTCAAACACTCACAAAAATTGTATTGAGACAAATGCAAATATTTCCATAATAATAAAGAAATATATTGTATTGCTCTAAATCAATTGATATGGGTTTGTGTACGTCTGGTGTTGCAAGAAAATATTGGAGTGCGACTTACTTATCCAGCTTCATTAACGAATCGTTTCACTAACACAAAGCCGCAAGATTTGATATGCAAACATTTAACTATGCGTTGTCAGGTGTCATATCTTTGTAATGGATGCAATAGAATGTAACATTACCCGCCGAACAAATGGAATGTTTGACACATAACACAAGCATTTAAAAGTGTATTTCACATTTTCTGATTTTTTTTGCGCTGCGTTTTCAAGACAGGTGCAGCTGAACTTCTAAATCCAGGCAAGCACATGTATGAATCGTCGGATACGTCAACAGATAAGCACCCAAACCTGAGGGGATTATTATGTATTGCCTAATGTTACACCTTTGTTAAACACTGTTGATTTCAGTTTCATTTTAATGACATGTTGAAATCTGCCAAATGCATTTTGTACTAATTTGCTTTCACAATGGAATGTAATGGTTTTTACATGGTTATTAGTTTAATTTGTATGGTATTTTGATTTGAGTGAACTCATGAACTCTGTTAACGTATTATAAAATATCGCGCCATGTAGTATTACCTTATAATCAAAATGTCCGTTTTCACACGATTGTAAATATAATAACGTGCTCATTGCTGGCACATATCAATCTGTGTTTCAATATGGCTGTGGGATATTTCTAGATCAATATGAAATTTGCCTATAGTATTATTATTGTTAGTATATTTTCGACTTTTGTTAAATGAAGTTATCACACATGATCACAATATAGGAGCTCATAAAAAACTTTCAGGTAGCCATAGAATATACAGAACTTGACGATGTATCGGCTAAGACGCGGACACTAGTACCAATGCAAAACCATACATGAATTCGTGCTTTGAAATGTATGTATGAAATTTTAACATTTTATAACCCACATCTCATTTTTCTCACGATCTTTTATATTACAACGTGCCCAACGCTGACGTTATGTTGCTTCATCGGGCTTTGGGGGTATTTCTGGGTTTGTGTATCACTGAATGTTTGATGATCGACAGATGGTTTTGTGTAAGATGATATAAAGATAAATTGTTATAAAATTGATTTTTATAAACTACTAATTTTTAGTAGTGTATTGCGCAATGAGAGTAAACACAATCATATCTAAACGAATTAACATCCCAATATTTATATCCTCTATTAAGGTAAATCCTTCACTTAATCTATTCATAAGTTTGGTGATTCTTAATGTATATAAATTGTTTCGTCACCGATATTACCGATTTCAGGGTTGATGGCGACATTCAAAGCAAATTAGAATAATTTCATTAGGATTGTAACGTGTTTTGAAGATCAAGTTTATAACCCCCATTAACCCTTTTAATAGAATTTGCTGTGGGAACATGTGACTGTAATGTCGTAAATTCTATAAATTTATTTTATTTTTCTTAGCCGGTTTGAGGTATTATATTGATGTGCTTAAATTGTACTTTAGAATTATTTAAAATCTAAATAATGAACCATTTTCGCTTTCTCCTTCATCAAAGAGAGCTTCTTGCCAGGTTATCCCCGATGAATTGATCAACATTTTGAGTGCATAGAGTGATATTAAAAGCCCATTTATTTCAACTCTATCGATGTTACTTTGGACTCTCACTTATAAGTAAGTTATTCATCACTGACTGGGATACAAAATGAAGAATTACTATAGTTTCATCACATTAATCATATTAATAGGGTCGAAACAATATGGTATAACTACACTAGCAACCCTATATATTCTCATTGACCCATATGATCTGGGCATACTACAAAGTTATATTAATCTAATCAGTACTTAATGTTATTGTCAAGCTAATTTTACTTTAAGAAATTAAATAAAAATATCAAAGAGAACATTTTAAATCACTGAATATTGTTGTAAATGTCTCAAAGAACTTTTCATCAATTTGTAAACCTAGAATAGCGAAATAGCAAAATAGAATACCAATAGGTTCCCAGTGGTTTTTCTCAATTCGTAGCATGCAAGGTGTCCTAAGACCTTCAATGTAATAACACCTCACCAGGTTATCTGAGTGAACATTTTACAAAATTATCAGAAATGCATCGCTATAATACTATAGCCACCTAATTTTTGTCATTCCAAAGGTTCGGGGACAACTTGGCAGCAACACTTTTCAATTTACTGCGGTCGGTGCTTGGAACTCTCTTCCAGGCGTTATTAAATCGAGCAATATTTATGCCTACTTCAAAAAAGAAGTAAAATTTCATCTTGCAATGAAAGCAAGAATGAAAGAGGGAGGGGTATCATTCCTTGACTTGTTAGTTGTTTCTGTCTTCTCTTCTTTGTGCTGTTACCTTGAAAGGACCCCAATGGATATGGCTTTTTGAGCTATCCTTGGTATTATCCATTTGCTTTCTGTCTGTGTCTTTACTATTGTTCTCTTACATTTATTATAGTTGATAATTGTATGTACCATGTGTTTTAATGTGCAATGAGGATTTGGCTATGTGTACTATTCGTATGATTCTTATATAGTGTGTCCCAGAGTGATACATTCCGTGTTTCATAAAATATTACAAATATAAAAACAATATCGAAACGCACCATAATGGAGAACGTGTTTTCTACTTACTCTGTCAATCTCAGCAAGATATCTTCATCCGTCCTAATATGGCATGACATTATAGAAATCAGTAAAAAATTGTTTTACGCTTTCAGTGTATATCAATTGATAAAACTCCCACCAATCTTCAAAAACTTACGCTTAAGAAAGTATGGTATAAATCACTCAAGATGAACAATTTACTGACACCATTTAAATATTACTTCATGAAACGATCACACATAGTTGATATCTATTAACTATATATAGGTGAAATTCACAGAGGACACGGCAAATTACCTGCACATTATTGACATTGAGATTGATACCGAACATGGTCAATGACTTTATGAGTTTCAAAAGAGGTAATTTTGGTCACACTTGGAATAGACCATTTTTACAAAAGAGTCCCTAATATCTGTCGGAAACGTCCAATTCAAAATACCAAATAAGGCTAAATAATATGCAAATGCTAGAGTTTGAAGCACTCTGACAAATAATATTATTATATTTGATTTATTATTAATCATTCATAGCTAAATTAAAACACCTTTCTTGGTATAGACTTACATAAATCAATCCGGGACACCCTGTTTTATAACGATTATGTTCTCATGAATTCTTATTCAGAGTGTTTATTAACCAAACGTCCCTATTTTGTAATAATCCCAGGTATATTATAGTATGTCACATAACATTATCTAACTTGATCCCAGTTGGCCTCACTCATTTACACATTTAAGCAGAGCAATATAGCTGCCATACGCATTGTATAGCACCTTTCAACTACCGTTAAACTTCATCTATAAGCACCCATTGACTAATAGTTAATAAGCAGAGAATAGATAAAAAGGTATGAGCGCCCTCTTTTGATCTAGAGAAATTAGCACGAATTTGTTTAGTGTATTCGATATTCAATAATATAAAGTTGTATTACTATCTAAATAATTTCATGGACAGACGAATTGCTCAGTTGGTAAAGCGCCCGGTAAAGCGTCAACTTCAGTATCACGAGGTTGGTGGATCAATTCTCAACTACACCTTTTGCAATTTCTTTTGAAATCCAAGTGATATAGAAATTAATGCAAACTTGAATGTAAAATTATTACTCAATTATACTAGCTTTATTGTTATTTTTCAAAAAACAAGCGCATAATTAATTTGATTGTATAAAGTAATGATCTTAATAGTCCAACCTTTTTATAAGCTAAAACACATTTATACTACAAATTAACCACAGCAAAATGTATTCATTGGCTTATTTTAAATGTTTCACACAGTAATCTTAAACGTTTCCTTCATCATGATTTAAGGGCAAATTATGATGATGCATATTAGGTTGGTAGAACAAGTTAAGCAACAAAATGAAAGTAACTATGCAAACCACTATAATCCTGGTCTCACAGGATTATAATTGAATGGCTATTAAATCAATTTATTTTCAATAAGATAGAGGGCCGTCCATTTATACCGACCCATCAATCATACATGTAGTTATAAAACAGTATCTGACATAGCACTCCCGTTTAGATCAATTGGTAAAGCCAGCGCCAACAGTTTGGGCTAGGGCAATTGTGATCGCAGGTTCCAGATGGCAATACCTGGTTCGAATCTCACTTCAAGACTTCTTCTTTTGGAAAGGTCATAATTTTCAAATTCTGACAGTGTTTTATTTTTATCATGAATGAACAAGGAATCTATCTTTTACGTTGGTTTTTTTATATATATATTTTTTAAATGAAACAAAATTTAATCAAACTGGACACGCAAGCCATGGCCAGTCAATAACGTTTTGACTGTTTGCCTGTTGTTCTCATTGATTCGAAACGCGATATTACACGTTTGTGCCATACCTATTCTTGGAGAAACACAAAGCACAAAACAAATAAAACAAAACTGAGTGGAAAATAATAAAAGAAATCACGCGAAGGACTTATTTACGGCACCATCCATCTTTTTAAGTCTGTTTAAGTTTTTCGGAACTATAATACACACGTTTGACGGATTGCCTTTAAATTGCACGCCTAATGAACATGTCATAGTTTGAGCAGCTCACGTGGTATTGAAGGTCATGCATTACATTCATGTAAATGGTAGTATAGAGTGGCCACGTGTTATTGATTTATAACGGATTAGTTTTAGAATTACGAAACTGTGTCTATACATGAAGCTTCATGGTCTATATCACCAAGGAGTTATTATAGTAAACTGGAGGAGGCACAGGCATCGAACCCATTCAACTAACTCTGTCCTAGGTGCTAATGGGTCCTTTTGTCCACGGGAGATTCTGGTCGACCCGATATCGATCAGAGTGGCTTGTCCTTTTCGCGTTCGTCACCATTTTACCCACAGTTCATTGGGGATTTATAAGTAGCGTAAATCCTTCCAGCCTTCACTATTTACACACGGTCTTTTTAAATCCTAGCGATATAGACATGATATAATAGAGGGACATGGGGATCACATCTAGTTTATAGGATCATGGCGGCCTTCAAGATTTTATTTTCGAAGATGATTACAAATTCATTCATAGTTTGGCCATACGGTGTCATACGGTCCCCATCGATGGTGCAAACGGTGTCTAAAATATTGTATACACATTGATGTTCAACTTTATGTGCGACGATGTGCGACTTAATGATAATTAACGAAAAACTAATTACATTTCAATTAGGCTACTTTTGTTGCATCGTGGCCAAAAAAACGGGTGCTACCAGCCTTGAAAAAGTTTAGCTCTCAATGTATTGGGCTACATTTTGCTGTGGGCTGTGGTTTAGACGGCACTTACTTTGCGACTTGGGAGACCTCTTAGTTAACAACCCTGTGACGCAATATGGGATTACGAGGGACATACATGGGTTGAATGCGACCAAACAACCGCGCTATACAAAAGCAAGTGAAATGACGTGGCCTTTGTTGGTTGAAAAGAAGTGATTGACAATATCGACTCTAATTTCTTGTGCCGTCTCCATTCAATATAATAACTCCTTGATATCACTAAAGAAGTCCTCTGCCCCAAATTCGATAGACATGCTACATGCTTGTATCATGAAGCTAATGCTTGTATCGATCAACTGTGAACCATATACATGTACATGTACATGTATGTGTCTCTATAAACTCAATTAGGAATTGTCATCTAGAACCAACAATGGCCAACTACTCACAAAAACCACAACTTAACAAAATACCATAAGTAGCTGAACTGAAAAGCAGTGAATTGTAATCAACGTATTGTCTCATTGTACTCCATCCATGCATGTCTTCACAAAAATACTAAGTCGTTGAGGTTGATTTAAATGTTTGTACTATTTATAAACGATTGTGATAACATTAAAATTAAAATAAAAAATAGTAGAAAGAGAGGAAAAAAAAAGAGGGAAAACCCACATTAAAGACGAAGATAGATTCACTATTTATTCATGGTAAAAACAAAGTTAAGAATTTAATATACACCGTAAATATTTATAAACTTTCCAAAAGAAGAAGTCTTGAAGTGAGATTCGAACCAGGTATTGCCATCTGGAACCTGCGATCACAATTGCCCTAGCCCAAACTGTTGGCGCTGGCTTTACCAATTGATCTAAACGGGAGTGCTATGTCAGATACTGTTTTATAACTACATGTATGATTGATGGGTCGGTATAAATGGACGGCCCTCTATCTTATTGAAAATAAATTGATTTAATAGCCATTCAATTATAATCCTGTGAGACCAGGATTATAGTGGTTTGCATAGTTACTTTCATTTTGTTGCTTAACTTGATCTACCAACCTAATATGCATCATCATAATTTGCCCTTAAATCATGATGAAGGAAACGTTTAAGATTACTGTGTGAAACATTTAAAATAAGCCAATGAATACATTTTGCTGTGGTTAATTTGTAGTATAAATGTGTTTTAGCTTATAAAAAGGTTGGACTATTAAGATCATTACTTTATACAATCAAATTAATTATGCGCTTGTTTTTTGAAAAATAACAATAAAGCTAGTATAATTGAGTAATAATTTTACATTCAAGTTTGCATTAATTTCTATATCACTTGGATTTCAAAAGAAATTGCAAAAGGTGTAGTTGAGAATTGATCCACCAACCTCGTGATACTGAAGTTGACGCTTTACCGGGCGCTTTACCAACTGAGCAATTCGTCTGTCCATGAAATTATTTAGATAGTAATACAACTTTATATTATTGAATATCGAATACACTAAACAAATTCGTGCTAATTTCTCTAGATCAAAAGAGGGCGCTCATACCTTTTTATCTATTCTCTGCTTATTAACTATTAGTCAATGGGTGCTTATAGATGAAGTTTAACGGTATTGCAACTAGTCACTGTAGAATAATAACTTTGAACTGCCAAGGTATGGCTACTCATGATCTTCAAGACGATGGCATTTAACGGCACTTTAAAAAAGTATAATTACGTTGCGAAGGTGTTGAGTTAAATAATCGAGTTAGATACTCAAGTTACCACGGATATAATGTGTGGCCGGGTACCACGCAATTGATCAAAAAGAGCTAGTCCTATTACAGTGTCCAATTGCAGACGCCCGAATAACCTATGCATTTTACAAACCGGTGATGTATTGTGTGAGCGATATTGATTCTATACATGTACAAAAGTGGTCAATGATCTTGAAAAACTCTAAACTACAGCAAAAAACAACAACTTCAAAGACTTACTTAAGATTCTGCGTATTTGCTACTTGAAATGCTGATTGTTACGCATTGAATGCATACGATTGACGATTCACGCCTTGTTCTATTTTAAGATCCTTTACTAGGCAGACGTTCAGAATTAATAATATGCGCTATGTTCTGCTGATTTTCATTTTTTCAAACATTTTCCTCTAATGGTACACTGCAAAAACACCGGTGTTAAAAATAACACTGTTCGGTGTTCTGAGAGGTCCACACCAATTAGTGTTATTTCAACACTATCTTGGTGTTACATTAACACTTACAGTGTTATTCGTCACACTTGCAGTGTTAAAATGACACTACATGGTGTTGATATAACACCAAGAATTTAACACCGGTACACCGGTGTTGGTGTGGACCTCTCACAACACCATTGGTGTTATTTTTAACACCGGTGTTTTTGCAGTGTACAAGCTATAATTACACAAGGGGTGACTTATATTGAGCCTTATAACGTCGGTTGAACACGCATTTCACGACAAAAGAGTCCTGGCGGATTTAATATTTGGAAAGCACGTGTTCAGATTGCCAAGTTGGAAATCAATCCAAACTAACACTAGAAATGTACTTCCAAGTTTGTGCATCCGTGATGACTATATTTTCACACGATACCTCTTGAAACGATTTTGAAAGGAGCCCCTGTAAAGCCTCAATTAATATTTCCACATCTGGTATTCAACATTCTATCAAACATAACGTACGGTATACATGTTACCACCCTTTAAATCAAATCAAGTCCAGTAAAACTGTTTAAAACTTCAGATGTGATGAGGTTAGTGTTTATAAAGGTCGGTTTATCCTTGGCTGTATTTGTTCGTTAAAAGGAGAGTGGCGAACAAACGCCCAGGGCAAGACTTTGAGCACGCTCTTACCATACTTAATGTAACCTTTAACATGGAATTCATAATCCACGTATATTTTACTTAATTCAAACTGTTTTATTAGATATGAGAATTAATGATAGCATAATGTCATACTTTTGGTCTGAACGTCGGTGAGAGACATCTATGGAACGATAAGTATCAATATTCACATTATTAATTACCTGTATAAAATGCATTAGAGCAGTTAACATATGGATAGCATGTTAGTTATACATTTTACACTGTATGTTTGTGTAGTTTGAGTTATATGTGAATAAGATATACCCTTTGCGTGGTCAGTGCCCTGAAATGTCCATTCGGAAATTTGAAATTGAGATAAGTTTAACCAGATGCTTAAAACTAAAGTTTGAAATAGCCAGTTTATCGAGTTTAGCAGACATATTACCCCGAGCATGAAAGTTTCATGATATTTGTAGAGGGACTTTGACTACTCTCAACATTATATTGGATTAAAAACGACATTTCAACATCTCTAGGCAAATATTTCTAGGTTCGCTACCTAGTAAGTAGTCTATGTTATGGTAAATTAGGCAAATGGTTCAAATTTATTTCAGATATGATTTATGGCGTCGTGTTGAAAGAGGTATAAGGAACAATTTAGATCACTGCAATCCAATTAGAGTATACGCGATTGACATTAGGTATGTCACTCAGGCTCGTCTAATGTATTCTTCATTTTCATTTCGTAAACATATCATGCAGCTGTTTATATTAGCTATCAATGCAATGCTATTAGTACATTTGCTTGCGTTATTACATAGCATGAATACACCCGTGATGATAAATGTGTATACACCAAAAAATATAGTGCATGGATTTGTTGCCAAAAGAAAATAAAGAACCCATAGCATCGTAAAAATTGTAGGTGTCGTATGTGCAGTGCAGACCTATCACATAAATGTTCCTCCGTACATATTTCCTGGGTATCAAATTTAAAATATTATTAATATTAACTAACTGTATTCGGGCTTTATGTAAGTGAAACTTAGATATACTTCTTTAACATGAAATACTATCGTTAATTAAAGTTCCCATTTCAAATTTAATATTGTACGTGCTATTATTTTCAGTAATGTTCAAAATATTATATTAAAGCACCTGAACAATGTACACAATTACTTTTATACTATGATTTCATAGTACTATTCTATTTCATATAATACGCTGATGTTACGTTGATCTGAGATTTTTCTTTGACAGCATAGGACTGGTTATTGTAGTTCAAACACGACATTAATAAAATCGAAAAAGGAAAACATAAAATGCACAAGACTAATATAAATGCATGCATTGTGAGTTAATGTGGCATAGCAATTCATCGCTAAACTCTCTACAGATGAGACAACTCTTCAGGGAAATAGCGATATGAAATGACTAGCTTTTCAAGATCATTAATATCGAATAATATTTCTACAGGGCTCTGCCACTGAAAACTATGTCACTGTAACGAGAATCTGTGGAACTGCTGGGTGATTACGCACGAGGATATGCACGAGAATAAATGGTCTGTGTAGAAAGTTTACACAAAGCAAGATATTATTTAGTTTATACAAGTCAACGAAAATGTCTGGAGCAACACCAGCA
Organism: Ophiura sarsii; assembly: GCA_035610835.1. Classification (NCBI taxonomy): domain Eukaryota; kingdom Metazoa; phylum Echinodermata; class Ophiuroidea; order Amphilepidida; family Ophiuridae; genus Ophiura; species Ophiura sarsii. The sequence continues at coordinate 57,597,813 of CM069451.1, forward strand.
TGCTTAACTTTCATCATATAAAGTAGTTTTCTGTCTCCTCTGTCTCCTGGTTCCCATTGACATTACATTGCGATGACAGGCTTATGATTTGCAAGACTTCAATCCAGTCCTCTGTTGTTTGTCTTAAAGATCCTTTATTTTTTGAATGACACATTATCCAAGTTTTAGTTGGGATATAACTTGTTTTGAATATGGGGTCAAGTTATGACTATCTGTACCATATACATGTACAAACAGGTGAAAATCAGACGACCGTCAGCTGCTTATTACTTTCGAATATTAAAGACTGTTTGTTCCATGGAGTAATATATTCGTTAGTTTCCCGGTGTTAAAAAGCAGTCAGAAATACGGATTAAATTTTCTCGAGTAAATTTAATGGACACGTGACTAATACTATAGGAGGCCGTCAATGCGATTGCCGATTGCAATGGAGAAAGATCCCCGGATGTGGAAGCTTTACTGTACAACAGCATAGGGATATTATTAAATAACTTGGTGAAATGAACGACTTTAATTAGCGGTTTAAGACCCATTTTGGTGATTTTCTGTGCAAGGCATCGCGATTGTGACTGCATGAATTACGTATCGCGTGGTCTGTGTGTTGAATTTGTCTTCTACGGAAATAATGACTGTAAATATCTGCATTATTTGGTTTTTTCGTAAGTTTCGTTTGTAATGTAAGCTTATTAAACAATCACTTTTCAATTTGTGCAAAATTGATACTCGAAAAGGAAATCCATTAGCCATCAGCAATAGCGGCCTCCTGTTAGTCACGTGTCCATTAAATTTACTCGAGAAAATTTAATCCGTGTTGCTGACTGACAAGTATGCGGTCCAAGACTTTTTTCCAGGAGTGTGGGGCGTCTACAAGGTAATCTCCATTACATCCTTTGTTCTCACTTTAACGAAAAGAATTGAGTGTACCACCTTACCCTGGAGTAGGATAAGCCGTCAAAGTCTGAGGGTATTGGGGTGGTTACAATCTTACATTATTTAAGAATCGCCATTTTGGAAGATATCTTTTTTTTTGCATTAGTTTCTTGTGTGCAACATACACATCATTTCATACCAGAATACACTTTCAAGCTAACATGTTAACACAAAATTCTGTTAAGACAATGAAACAAATCAATGTGATGTGTTAACAAGAGACAATAAAACAAATACAGACAAGACAAGACAAGACAAGACAAGACAAGACAAGACAAGACAAGACAAGACAAGACAAGACAAGACAAGACAAGACAAGACAAGACAAGGTATTCCACAGTGTCATATTCAAAATATCATCCAACTGTAAATATTTTTTATCGCAATCTGTAAACTTCTGCCAACATAAAATAGTATCTTTATACAACTTAGGAAAATATTTCGAAAGGAATCCTCTTTCATATTTTTGTTTGCAATACCGTATATAATCAAGATCTCCCAACTTATTAACGTTATAATTTGGTTTATCTTTTCATGCTTTATTTCGCTTAGAAAATTATCTTCATAGCATAGTCTTGAATCTTATAATATACTGTATGTTGGAAACATCATTTCCCTCACTTAAAAGCAAAACCAAGTGAAATTCCGATATATTGGCGCATGATTCTTATACAGTGTTTTTGGCGAAAATTTGAATGTTGCCCTAAATTTCACTGTACAAGGAATACATTCGGCATTTTGAGGTCAGCCATGTTTATGATGCCGTTGTGACGTCATGCGTGGGATGTTTGTACTTGTTTTGGTAGGTTTCAAAAAAGGCCTACTGTCACATCTCCTGGATTTTATTAGGGAGTAGCCGCCACCCCATAGCAACCGTGTTACAAAAAAAGGCTCAATAGGACGAGGGTTAAGTTTACAAAATTTTTGTGGGAATAGCCACAGGTCATTTAACTGTGACACAAATGTACACACTGGTCACAAAAGAGATCGTACAACTTGGAGATGACTATAACTATACACATTGAATTTATCTAATTGTCACAGACTTATTACATCTCTCTATAGCTGATATTCATCAACAAGTAGGCATTGAGTTATGGGCATTAATATATATACACATGGAAAAAAGTATCGCACCACTTTTTGTTGTTGAAAAGTGCAAATGTGGCCTCGAATTTTGCCACCATGGTGTGATATTAAGGATCATTTGTTTGCGTAAGCTGTCCAACAAAATGCTATGCAATAAAAGGGCCACATTTAAGTTTGTGACGTAATCGATGTGATGTTTTTCAAGGCCAAGGGGAAAATGCATGCTTTTGTCCAAAAACATGCATGAAACAAGTTTGGGTATAACTCGATATTGAATAGACTTTAAAAACTTAAAATAGTCATTATATTAGTTCTGTATTTGGCGCAAGAAATGTTTCATTTAGACGTTTTAGGCTACAATACAGTGAATGAGTCCAAAGATGCCATTTTGTTGTTGCTCATAAATTCAGCATATACGATGAGGTCACCGTTGATTTTTTAAAATTTATTTGACCTAGGTCAACACTTCCGCAATATTGCTTTTGTCATTTGAACTTATTTAAAATTTGACCTATTTTGACCTTTGACCCCATAACCGTTGGGCGTACGAAAAAGTTTTTTCATGTTTGAGGACAATTGGGCAACTTTTGAAATTTGACCCCAGAGGACCTTTGACCTTGGAAGACTTGAATGTGTTACCAAGGATTACAACTATAGAGATTAATCAATGGGCCTCTCAATATCGCGTTTTACCCAAACTTGTTTTATGCATTTTCACTTTGGCCTTGAAAACATTACATCGATTACATCACAACCTAAAATGTGGCCCTTTTATTGCATAACATTTTGGACAGCTTATGCAAACAAATGATCCTTAATATCACACCATGGTGGAAAAATTCGAGGCCACATTTGCACTTTTCAACAAGTGGTGTGATACTTTTTTCCATGTGTATAGATGCTCTCTGGCACAAACGCATGACCTACAGAAGGTTAGTCAAAATCCATTAAGAAAGACTGAACTCCATAAATAAATTCTGACTTCACCTTCCCTTTAAACAAATCCCAGCATCACCCACACAAGACCTCAGTCCATTATCCGCTCAAAGGCGCAAAACGTTCTCAGCTCAATAACAGGACAGCAGCGCCAGAATCATAAGATCAAAAATCGGCTAAGTGCAGCCGTCGTTTTCCGTTCAGTATGGCTTTCCGGTTGGCAAATCCTCCTACATCAACCCTTGGGGAAAACAGTCCAACATCGGACTAAATTAGCCTTTACAACGCTGAACAGGTGAACATGTTTGGAAATAATAAAAACGTTTGACCAAAGAATTACAAAATCGTTAAGACTAATAATATATATTTATTTCTACATGCAATGTATAAGCAATTGTTTAAATTATGCAATAGCATGTTTTAATTTGTGTTGTTACGGTAAGGTGTTTTAAAGTAATGTATATACTTGCCTTATGTTTAAATATACAATAAATACCATCAAAAACTCTCACTCAATTGAAGTCAAGCGCAACGGTCTGAAAAATTGATTTTATGGATGCACAGAGCGGGTAATATTCAACCGCCTATCATCATGTAGATATAATTTATGAAATGTTGAAATTAACTTATCTTGAGTATATTATTCGTTGCAAGCAGTTACCGTGTGTCTTAGTTAAAAACAAAAGGAATTGTGTCTGTTTCACTAAAACAGATCAATAGCAATCTGAAAAAGGACAATATTTATATCAGTTTTGTGATCAACTTGTAAGACGTCAATGATATTAGTTGAATGTCACGTCAAGACAAGAATTTTTCCCAAACACTTCAAGAATCTTGATTTGTTACGTTTATAATGTGGTGCACTACAAAAATCCTGCATTTTGTATATTATTATGAGAGCATAAGAGACACAATTCAATCATTATAATCAATAGAAAATATGAGTATATATACGGGACACAGTTGAACGACTCTTATTTACATATTTCCTGAAATATAACCTGTTCACTCTGCTTCCATACAAATACGTCAAATAATATTTAACCGCTCGCTCGTTTCTGTAATCTACTAAAGGCATCATCATGTGTTATCCATATAAGATATGTAGGACAATTTGGTAACTCGTATGGTTCATGCAATGAATTGGACGTCCTCCACCGATACAATTAAATGTAGTGCTGGGTGCGATTCTCCTTTATAGTCCGTTGCGCTTGACTACATGAATAACATCTAGATAAACACATTTACCATGCTGAAGATAATTATGAGATAAGCTCATTTCAAAATTTCTATAATGTAACCTGTATTATATCACTTATTGACATTAAATCTAGAATAAATTGTAGTAACCAATACGTATATAATGGATTTGATGTTAAATGTCACAGAATGAATGTGCAACGTTTCTCCTCAACATGTTGCCCGAGGCGTTTCTTTGGCGCGCCCTATTCGCTATTGCTACAAAGTTCAGGCTGAATTGACATTTACAAGTCATAACACCAATCTCATCACCCGGCCTCATCACACGTGAATTAAAAACTTAGGCTGAACTTGATTTGATTGAAAGGTTGATGACTTCTATACCATGATACTTACTTTGGAGAATGTTAAATACCTGAGGTGGATATTCCGAATGACACTTTACAGAGGCGCTTTACAAATCGTTTCAAGAGATATCATGTGAAACTATATATAACTCTCTTTACGAATAGTCCAAAATTGAAATGGCATGTATATGTTTGTTGTGATAAATCTTCAACTTGGGCAATTCGGTAAACTAAGCACATGCTATCCAAACATTCATCCCACCGGGACTTCTATGAAATGCGTAACTAGTACATTGAGGATACAGTTTCCCCCGGTATTTTTATTGCTTTATGAAATAATTTGCTAATAATGCAAAACCCGCAACAAAATTAAATTTAACAATGCTAATAGCAGTGATTTATTCCCTCTGGTTACTACGTCATCCCGAGACCCAAAGGTAGGTTCTTTGAATCTATAAATACTGATTGCATAGTACACAAACATATATGCTTCACAAACAAGCCCTACAAGCCATTTAAAAGAAAACAGGGAGAAGAGTTTCGAATAAGTAGAATCAAAATAGACGCGTTTTCGAACCATGATTTACATCTTTAAAAAATAGTCGAATCGCTAAGTAGACTCTATATAATACGTAGCGCTGTAACATTAAGCTTTCGCTCTTTCGTATCTCGCCCTGTGCTTTAGGGATATGCAGAACATTGACCACTTTGCACAGTCAATTTTCATTCACATGCAGTCCGTAAAATATATCAGATTGCGGGCGTTTGCAATAGGACACTGTAATGTGAATAGCTCTTTTGATAAAATGTGTGGCACCCGGCCACACATTTTATGGTGACTCGAGTATATGACTTGATTATTTAATTCAACACCTTCGCAGCGTAATTATACTTTTAAAAGTTGCCGTTAAATCACATCGCCTTGAAGGTCACGATTAGTTATAACTGTGTGATCACTATTGTGAACATATACACTGCTATACGGTGTATTATTAGAATCTAGATAATCAAAAAATCTTATGTATTTGTATTACGAAATAATATTCAATTTAAAATTTCGAATTAGTTATGAAAATTGAGAACACCCTATTCATGCTAGTTGACGTTCAACATAAAACATTTTGAAGCAATACAATTTCGATGTCCTCTATGAACAATAAATTTAAATGATTTTGACAAGATATTCACATTTCATAGATATTGCATCACTTTTACATGCATTTATAAATGAAAATATGTAGGCTATGTAATTGTTTCCACGGCTATACTAGATTTATCAGGCAAGGAAAGTAGAGTTGGATTTCCGGTTGAGTTGGTTATGAATAGGCCTATACCCGTCTAGAGGTTGCTTCAATGTAATCCCAGAATGCAGTAGAAAAGCACTGTGCACTGTCATGATGGAGACAGTTCAACACCTGGTTTGCATTGAAATGTACATAAACATCAAGGTCCATTAGAGGAACTGATCATCGAGACTTTTTGAACTTGTTTGGTATCATTGTATTGAGAAATAGGATCCCAATTCATACATTGATCCAGATATGAAAAGTGAAAAGTCTCAATTATTAGTTCCTCTAATACACCATGATAGTTTTGTACATTTCAATGGAAATCAGCCTTATCAGGTGTTGAATTATCTCAGTGCACAGTACCTTTCTACTGCATGCTGGGATTACATTGAAGCGACCTCTGATACCCGTCGGTTATTTCGTTTTTATATCATGAGCCAGTGAGATACTATTGACATTTTGAAGCAATCTAGGACAGGACCAGTTTATATATGTGCATGCAAGCATATAGTTTCTGCTACAATAATAAATTGTACTATTATTATTTATTACTATAGTAATTATATATTATGCGACAAAATTATAATGCAACAAAATTCACGACCCTAGATTTTCTATTTCCTTTTGGTTCCAGAGCACGTTATTAACGCGGTCCAAGCGTAGTTTATGCGACTAGCCATCTAATATTTACATATTACTCCCAGGGGTGGTAATTGTACACGTCGGGTGATATACTATAGAAATAGATGATATTAATGTAAATAAATAACCACGTGACCACCGGTGGCCAGGCAAATACTCTACTGACAATCATAATATTGTGGTTTGTCAGCATACTTTTTGTCACAGCTCTATTTAATAAAAGCCGTTTGTCTCGACTCTTACGTTTTCGGTTTATTACCCCCTTTACACCAATATATTACTAAACTTAGGGGCCATACATATAACCCGACTGGTGACTGCTACTCAGAAAACATACAAGTAACACAAATGGACAGTTTAAAGAATTAAGATAAAACAACATACATATCAAAATATAAATTAGAAATAAATATCTATATTCATGGATGAGGCACATAAAATCCAGCAGATTCGTTTTGGTGGAAGTAAAATGTATTCAATAATATTGTAAAAATAAGGACATACATTTTTCAATACTTTTCTAATAGTGATATTATGCAACAAAAATCATCTTATATTTTCCAATTTTATCTCCCGGGTATATTGAATGCTGTCCAAGCGTAGTTTATACAACAAGCCGTCTAATATTGACATATTACTCGCAGGGGTGGTAATTGTACACGTCGGCTGATATACTATAGAAACAGATGTTATTAGTGTAAATAAAGAACCACGTGACCACCGGCGGGGCAAATACTTACTGACAACCATATTGTGTTTTGTCAGCGTCAGCACAAAACATGCAATATTATTCTCTCGATATTTGTTAACGTTCACGGTGTGTAAGCATCTGCAAAAATGTAACATTCAATATTCGCAGGGGCCATTTGTTGGTTTTCGTTAATAAGATTTATAAAAAGAAGCAAAATGTAATGTGCAAGTGGGCGGCATGTTATGACATTTGAGTAAAATTTATGGTTCGATTAAAAAAAGTAAATATCAAGGCAATGTAATCGTTTAACCCAACACTATTATATTGAAATATCAAATCGACGTCCTTGGCAGTGAATAACTTGTTGCAACGTGTAACTGTTCAGATGTCAGACATATGTTCATACCATCACGACAGTGATATATTTGAAGGTCACATTGCCTTTAGAGTGCAACACTATTGTACGTCACGTTTTTCGCCCTATTGGTTTATTGTATGTACGTAATAGAATAAAAGGTTTATGCACATTTTAAGATATACTAGAAACCAACAACTTGATTATGATTTATTACAATTATTACTACTAAAATTCAGTAGAGTGTGTTATTTCCGTATGGCAATCATAAGGTTATCTAATAATATAAACTTTTAAATGATTGACACATTTCAATTATTTACCGTTATCAATATTTAAACTCAAAGTTAAGAAATGGCTGTTGTAAAATGAATGGCGTACAATAAAAACATCATGTGTGCCTTATACAAATACAAATGGCAGGTAGTCTGTGTAGCTGCAGTGGCAAAATCCAAGATCCTAAAATTCCCATCTACGTAGATGGTTTATCCAATGTCTACCATTCCAGGCGTGTTTTGATCGAACTTGGCTTGTTTAATGGGGGCCATATATAAGATGGAGATCAAATACAGCTATATAGTGTGTAAAGGGATGGCACATCAGACAATACTATTTAATCTGAATCACCTCAATTAACATTATGTCCCTTTTCTGTGTTTTGCAGCTGTACTGGCTTCAGATGAAGAAGGAATGTTATTCGACTATCTTATGAACAAATACAGCGCTCTTGCTATGCCGGTTAATCACCCTAAAGATGTTCTAAACGTCCATTTTGGATTATTCATGGAACAGATTGTTGAAGTGGTAAGATTATTCTGTCTGTTAATTCTTTTAAAGACATAATGCTTTTGATTATTTGGCTTTGACATAGTAAATATATTCATACGTGATAATTGACATACCTTCATACATACATACAACAAGTATTTGTGATGCGCTATTCCCTCAAAGCGCTTACAAAGATATACAATAAATTAACATTATAAAGAACAAGATTAGATAGGGAACACATCGCCTTCTTCAAGGCCATAACAGAAACAGACTCGACGGAGTGGTAACCGTCTAAGGGGTTTATACCAGCGAGGTTACATTTACCCATATGTTCCTTGACAAAAACGTTATTGGTTGAATTTGCATAGTAGGTTTTGCTTTAAAATGTTCAGGGGCCAGTAAAACATAAAGAGGTTTCTTTGCTTAACGGCAATGATACATTTGGGTTTTTATTACCTTTCCCTTTTGTCGTTTGGCGGAATAAAAATACTCTGTTTTACCCTTGAAAAAGCTTAAAAAGGAAATTTACAAAATGGTACAAAGAGAGTTTAGCCATGTTGAAGGCCCACAGATGACGATATACTCACTTGCCTACCCATGTTACATCAAAACGGTGTCGATATCACATTGAATGCTTGGCCCTCAATCAAACAACGCATCATCTTACTGTACACCGAACACTTATTAAAGCTATCGATATCAGCCAACAGTATCTCCGCAGGTCCAGGCGCTGAAATAACACTATCAGGCCAGCTAATTTATCCAATAGAGCACACATGCGACTTGGATAATAAACAGGGTTCGTTATTGGAGGAGGGTGGCGGGGAAATTGATTGACACACACAGTTGATCAGATATTCTTCTTCTAAATATTTTCTTGGTACGTTTTGTAAATTAGATTCCTACCTATTAGGGGACTCTGAAATGATTAATACAGGAGGCCATAATAGGTGTAGATATTGATCTATCACACGTATTGATTAATACAGGAGGCCATAATAGGTGTAGATATTGATCTATCACACGTATTGCCCTTTCCAGTTTTTAACTCTCCGTCTGGGTATATTGTGTATAGTTCGGTAATGCCTACCGAAAATAAACCTGCGCAAATGTACAATTACCTTTAAAGTTTCAATTTAGGAGTATTTTTCTGTGTGATGTTATAACGCGTATGCCGTTATCATGAAATAAAGAGTCGTATACCAGGGAGTCATAGACCTCCTCTATTAACATGCTTAATGTGAGTTACATTTCCATCTAATGTGAGGGTGTCATGATTAAGGAGTTGCCTTACTAAGAGTCCTAGGCCTAGTCTAAACTATTAGTTTTATACGGCATGCAACGTTGATTTTGTAGTCTTATCTTCAAGGTTATACCTGAATCCATGTGTTGTTATGATAGATGGGACACTTAGTGCACCATTTTCAATACATGAGTAAAACACTAACAAAAAGTAATTCTAATCTTATGCTGTTAATACATAATAAGGATGTGTTACATCAAAAGGTTCGCTGCGTGCTTTGATTAACATATTCTAATGTAGGTAATTAGAACTACCATTCACATTACACCCGTCCAGGCCATAGAATTTTAACTAACAGAATGCAAATAGTAATTCCGGATAAACTGCTACATCTCTCTGGACTCACTGGGATATTTAGAGCTTGTCCAGATTTAGAAGATCTATCAAAGAATTACAATAATCTATATTGGTTTGGGGAAGGTTCGTAATTCGGTGTTTATTTAAATGTTGTAACGTATAAAATATACTGCAAAATAAATACTTATTTTCATGATTTATTCACTGTTTGATTTTTGCACTTACAATTTAGAACTTAGAATTTAGACCCATATGTAATTCACTTTATAATCGCTTATGTATTAGTTATAAGCTAATTATAGGATTACATCCTACCCTGGCTATCTGGTAGGATAACACTGTGTGTTATAGGTGATGCAGGTAGTTGTAGAACAACACCGTGTCTTATGCAGGGTGCGATAGGATAACACTTAGTCTTATAGGTTGTTGCGGGTATTGGTAATATAACACTATGTCTATAGGTTGATGCTGGGCATGGTAGGATAACACTATGTCTTTTAGGTTGATGCAGGTATTGGTACGATAACACTATGCCCTATAGGTGGATTCAGGTATTTGTAGAATAACACTATGCCTTTAGGTTGATGCAAGTTGTGGTAGTATAACAATGTGCCTTATATGGGGATGCAGGTAGTGATAAGATAACAATATGTCTTATAAGTTGATGCAGGTATTGGTACGATAACACTATGCCCTATAGGTGGATTCAGGTATTTGTAGAATAACACTATGCCTTTAGGTTGATGCAGGTTGTGGTAGTATAACAATGTGCCTTATATGGGGATGCAGGTAATGATAAGATAACAAAGTTGTTGCGGGTATTGGTAATATAACACTATGTCTTATAGGTTGATGCTGGGCTTGGTAGGATAACACTATGTCTTTTAGGCTGATACAAGTTGTGGTAGGATAACAATGTGCCTTATATGGGGATGCAGGTAGTGATAAGATAACAATATGTCTTATAAGTTGATGCGGGTATTGGTACGATAACACTATGCCCTATAGGTTGATGCAGATATTGGTACGATAACACTATGCCCTATAGGTTGATACAGGTTGTGGTAGTATAACAATATATCATAGTAGACATAAATGCTAGATTAATGTCCCAATGAATATTTCCCCTATTACTAGAGTAATATAGCACTACTCTGGTGGTATGACCCGTATTCATCATTATTGCACATCCCTTATAAATAATAACAAAATAGTGAAGAGAAGTTCAAAAACCCCACCCCCACTAGACCTATGACGTAATTATTCCTCATTTACTTGTTTAAATTGCATTCATGTCTACTAAATGATAAGTTCGTTACCCGCTATTTGTTCTCAAGCAATACGGGAAAATACATTTGGCTATCGCCTAATGTGATATTGGAAACAGACCATAGATATTTGTCCGTATTGCGTAAACAAAAAGGGGATAACTAATAGTACTCTATAGGTTGATGCAGGTGGTAATAGGATAACACGCTGTCTTTTAAGTTGATGCAGGTATTACCTCATGAATATGTATGTCAGATGCGGCCCAATAAAATGTCTTACATTAGCAAATACTGTACACTGACGCAGGTATTTGAAACACAACAGTGGACCGCGGCGCGAAACTTATTTGGCACAAGCGTACATCAAAGCGCAGCAGACATCACGCACATCATTGGCCCTGAACCTGTTTATTAAGACTGATTAATGGTATGGTAACGATGTGTCTTATACGTTGATGCTGGTATTGGTAGGATAACACTATGTCTTATAGGTGATTCAGGTTGTGAAAGGATAACGATATGTTGTAAATGTGGATGCAAGTATCAGTAGGATAACTCTATGCCTTAATAAATTGATGCAGATATTTGTAGGATAACACTTTGCCTTATAGGTTTATGCAAGTAATAGTGGCTAACACAATATCTGATAGATGAAGCAGGTAATGGTATGGTAACGATGTGTCTTATACGTTGATGCTGGTATTGCTAGGATAACACTATGTCTTATAGTCGATTCAGGTAGTGGAAGGATAACGATATGTCATAAATGTTGATGCAGGTATTGGTAGGATAACACTATGTCTTATAGGTTGATTTGTAGGATAACACTTCTATAATATTGAATGGCTTTGAGGGTGATACAAGCATATTTTTATAGCAAGTGCAATATATTCTTGTATCACCCGAAAATAAGACATTCAATATCATTATTATTATTATTATTTATATAACAGCTGAGACTGTTTTGTTTTGATAAAAACCAAATAAGTTACCCCGAACTGACCTTTTCTGCGCATATTATATACTCACGCGCATATTTTGTTTTGAATATTGGACGCACATCCGGTATTCTGGTGCACAATATTCAATACGCACTTTTATTGTACCGTTTGGAAGGCCCATCTAAATATTATAATAGGTTGATGCAAGTAATGATTGACTAACACAAAAGCTCATAGATGGAGCAGGTAACTGTATGGCAACGATGTGTCTTATACATTGATGCCGGTACCGGTAGGATGACATTGTGTCTTATAGTCGATTGATGTAGTGGATCGATAACGATATGTCATAAATATTGATGCAGGTATTGGTACAATAACTCTATGCCTTATAGGTTGATTTGCAGGATAACACTTTGCCTTATAGGTTGAGGCAAGTAATGATTGGCTTACACAATATCTGATAGATGAGGCAGGTATCGGTATGATAGCGATGTGTCTTATACGTTGATTGGTAGGATAAAATTGTATCTTGTAGGTCAGTGGTTCCCAACCTTTTCCTGGTGGTGACCCCATTCCAGAAACCAGCATCAGAGCACGCTCAGAGAACAAAGTCACATGTGTTACTATGATACAACATTATAATAGCATTTTATTTTTTGTTAAATTAGGCTAGTCCGCGACCCCACAAAAAGCGCGTCGCGACCCCAATTGGGGTCGCAAACCAGAGGTTGGGAACCACTGTCGTAGGTGATTCAGGGAGTAGAAGGATAACGATATGTCATAAATATTAATGCAAGCATCGGTACACTGAAAAATAAATTGGTGTCACAGCGACGCCTTCTTGGAGTCAACTGTAAATGACACTTACAAAGGCGTTATTTTGACTCCAAAATTGGTGTAATCGTCAATGATATGGGTTTGCACATAATTTACGGTGACACCGTTAAGTGTCCGACGGACACCTTTCAGTGATCATTTAGTGATTTACACCAAAACTGGTGTCAGATTAATTGAAATAACTCCAAGGGCGTCAATAGTTGGCGGGAAAGCTCACGGTTTTTAGAGACGTCGAAGCAGCATGACACCAATTGGTGTAATTCTGACACCAATTGGTGTAATTCTGACACCAACTGGTGTAATTCTGACACCAATTGGTGTAATTCTGACACCAAATTGGTGTAATTCTGACACCAATTGGTGTAATTCTGACACCAAATTGGGCGTCTATCAACATATCAACGCATGCGTTTTCTCGTCGCCATTTTGTTTGCATGTTACGAGCCGGCAAGACTGGTAAGTACCGATCTGCTCCATTTCCAGACATTTTTGATAATAATTATGATACAATTAGCGTAATGTAAGCCTTGTTCATGTTGTTTAATATTGCGCCAACTAACTGATGAAATGAATTACAATTTCATAGTCAGAGACTAGCATTTTGTTGGACTGTGTGTCAGTGCATGAACCTACTAGTACTATGTGTGTGTTCGTCATGCATGCATACGATGATATGTGCAACATTACATACATGTAGCACGATTTATCTGGCTCAGTGGTCATCTTTTTCATACGGACGTCTTACATTACGCTAATTGTATCATAATTATTATCAAAAATGTCTGGAAATGGAGCAGATCGGTACTTACCAGTCTTATCGGCTCGTAACATGCAAACAAAATGGCGACGAGAAAACGGCTCCTAAACATGTGCTATCTCAATATGACTCTTAAGAGAGTCAATGTTACACCCCATTTGGGGTGTAATGACATTTTTCGAAAATGGGTCCTCAGGTAACCACCCAAAGGTGTCAAAATGAATATGACACCCAAAGGTGTCATATTTGACATCCATAATGGTGTCAATTTGACACCCGTAATGGTGTCAATTTGACACCTTTAGGGTGTCAAACTCAATATGACACTTAAGAGAGTCAATATTACACCCCATTTGGGGTGTAATGGCATTTTCGAAAATGGGTCCTCATGTAACCACCCAAAGGTGTCAAAATGAATATGACATCCAAAAGTGTCATATTTTACACCCATAATGGTGTCAATTTGACACCTTTAGGTGGCCAACTGAGGACCCATTTTTTGACGCTTGTTTTAGTGTCAAAATGACACCAAATTATTTTTCAGTGTAGGATAACTCAATGCCTTAATAGATTGATGCAGATATTTGAAGGATAACACTTTGCCTTATAGGTTGATGTTGGTAGTAGTAGAATAAATCGTTGTCTTTTAGGTAATGCAGGCAGTGGTTGGACAACATCATGTCTTATATGTTGATGCAAGTAATGATTTGCTAAAACACAATATATGATAGATGAGGCAGGTATTGGTATAGTAACGATTTGTCTTATACGTTGATGGAGGGATTGGTAGGATAGCGATGTGTCTTATACGTTGATGCTGGTATTATTAGGATAACACTATGTCTAATCGTTGATTCAGGTAGTGGAAGGATAACGATATGCTGTAAATGTTGATGCAGGTATTGGTTGGACAACACTATGTTATAGATGATTCAGGTAGTGGTAAGACAATGTCTTATACGTTACTGCTGGTATTGGTAGGATAACACTATGTCTTATAAATGATTCAGGTAGTGGAAGGATAACGATATGCTGTAAATGTTGATGCAGGTATTGGTTGGATAACACTATGTTATAGATGATTCAGAGAGTGGTAAGACAATGTCTTATACGTTTATATTTTATTTCGCAGGTATTTGACAGCAGGCCTTTCGGTAATCAAGTTGTAATAAATCAATGGCATTTTGGATAAAAATCGAAACAAAACAAAACAAAACAAAGCAAAGCAAAGCAAAGCAAAGCAAAGCAAAGCAAAACAAAACAAAACAAAACAAAACATATCAAACATAACTAATCAAAACCGAATAAAACAAGTTGGAAGCAATCAAAACGAAATGAAAAGGAACAACACAAAAAGAAACAAAAACAAACAAACACAAAAACAGCACACATAGACCCTTGGAAACCCCCTCGCTAAACGTCGATAAGTGAGGTCATGTGCAGGTTGTTTCTGTGAACAATCGAGTTGGCAAAAACAATCTTAAATCAGTAGGGTGTATATGTTTTGCGGATATTTTCCGGCAACAATCAAATCTCGAACACTGCCGCTGGGTGTCGTCTGCTAATCGATGTAACCTATATATACTTTACGCTGCACAATGAATGTTCAAATTCTCTTTTTCTAAAACCTGGACAAATTAGTCAGATGATTTTTCTTGGTAACGATTACAAATTACGTAATATTTGCTCGATCACAGATCGTCAATATGAAATTACTTCAAAATCATCTTCATCAAGATACTGAACATGATTTCAATAATGAAAAGTAAAACCATGAGATGCGTTTTCGTGGAAATGACCAAATACCAAATGGTTTCCACATACGATATACTGTACGTATTAAAATTGTACCTATCTGTGTTAAATCTTTAGATTTTGTGATATAGTTTCGGAGACTAAAAATAAAGTTTAAAATCAGAAGGCACTAGGTTCTCAGAACTCTTTTGAAGATATCGGTAAGATGCAAAGTACCTGGAGAATACAATGCATCGCTGATATTTCATTTGCCAGAAAAGGGTTCCGGTGAAGATAGCCGATTAATAAATACACTTGATTAAACTAAATTATCAGGGTATTGCTATTATTATAGCAATTAACCACTAATTATACACAACTGAAATTAAATAATCCATTAGGATACACGTAATCCAACATGATATTCTCTCTAAAGATGCTTCAAAGCTCTGAGGCGTTTCCAGGGTCCCATGAAGTATACGTAATTTTACAGTTTGACCCATATCGTGAGGCTAATGGTGTATTATGCGTAGTAGCCTGTAGCAAGAAACCCGTTAAAAGTAAATTGCATTTTAAAGCAATTTCACGCACAATTTTCTGGCTTGATGTGAATTGTAAGAAATAGTTAAGTAGAGGAATGGGAGCAATCACTGCACTGATTGTGGTGTAAAGCTGTAGCAAAATGCGAAGATAGAGGACAATACGAATATTGCATGGTAGAGTTTCATTTTATTCCAATACATCTGTGGGTCAATTGAACTGAAGTTGCACAACCTTGAGCAGTATATTGTCCGAAAAAATTAAACGAAGGTGAACATCAAAAAGGCCAAATATCAGATCGCAAGACAGAGCTGACTCTTTGTCCATTTACGCTACGAGGGTAAACTTAACAATGTTTTTTCTTCTGCAATAATCCTGAGAGTTAAATAAAATTATGAGCAAATCTCATAATTTCTTTTCATATAAATAAATGGAGAATATTGAATATTTGGCTGTTTTATTTTGTTTTGCGGTTTATTTCTCCCGATTTCTTAAGGATTTCACATTGGTTTCGTTCGTTATTTGGTATGCAAAATAATATGGAGGTGTTTAATAAGGATAACATTGAATCTCAGCTGCAGAAACCACTTTTGTAGGAAGTGTTACGAAAGATAAGACCCACATTGAACGACGAAAATAAAATGGCGCTCGATTAAAATTATTGTTTTATACATTTCTACTCTGGTTAGCGAGAAAGCTTACACAATAGGATGATATATGCAGTAAAGGCTGAATATGCAAACAGCCCCGAAGTTATGAAATCTTTGATTGAATAGGATCGTCTCATTCACTTCAAGGCGCTCAGGAATGTTTAATCAGAATACGGTACTCTTAAGTAGTTATGTGTCCCGCGGAATGAATTGAAATAATAACGGCAATGACTATGTGGGGTTCCAATCATGATGATACACAGAAAAAAATAAGTGAGTCATTATCGTAAAATGAGTCACTACATGGACAAAATGACTCATTTTGAGCCATAGTGTGTCACTACACGGACAAAATGACTCATTTTTCGATGATGACTCACTTTTTTTCTTTCTGTGTATAAGGATACTATAGGATCAATATAGCTCGAATATATTTCCATTTTCGCCTTCTCTTCATCATGATAAAAAACATAACATTTCTCAATTTTGTACGCTGCATTAACACAACGTAAAAAAGCGCCATTTCTGAATACGAACTCTATATTATCGCTGTGTATACAATTAAGCTTGACCCTTAACATACATTGATATCTAACCCTTATATTATACTTGTCAAATTTTTAATATTTTACCAATATATACGTGCAAAGTTGTCGTAAATATCGACATCGTTGTCCTTGTTCACGGTGTTATATAACGGAAATACTTAACATACTACTGAACATACTCCTTGGGACTCATGTCTCCAATTTCTCAGCTACTGACATGTCGGGAAGTATTGCATTATTTTCTGGAGATGTGGTTATTCTTATTTTTATTGTATACTGTTAATTTGATCCCTAAAGTAGTGCTTTTAAAACTGACGAAAAAAACTTGAATCATGCGGTCACTTCAATTTGAAAGTTAAAGGTCAAGGGTGTCCGTTGATCTTGAAACGGCAAGTACATAATTAAATATAATTAAATGCTCCCACATCTCATTGGCAACAAAGGGCATTTCTATTACGTCTCTTTAGAACACTGCAGTACGAAACAAACTGTGCTGTTCCAAGTTCACCAATGAAGATTGAAACCAATTGTTTTCATAATTAATTTTATGTTTGCCGACCGGTTTCCATCACCCATGCGATGAAGACAAAGTATTTCAATTAATAGACAACCAGCAATTAAATGAATAAATGCAAATGCGCTGTCGCCTGACCTGCATATTTGTAATTCTAAACACAGTTGGTTACACATCTCAGCAATGTCAAATAACTTAACGCATAGACTCATAAGGTGCGATATATTGATTAAAGCTACGTTTTTGTGTCATGATGTGTACTATTGTACGTGAGGACACATTACAATAAATTGATTCAACTATATACTCCAATTTTTCCGATACTAAGAACAAAAAAGTCATCGCAATTTTTCCTTATTACAGAACATACACATCTGGTGATATAAGTATACACGATATTTTTGGATAACTCGCTACTTGTATGATATCGAAACACAGTATCACTTAGGATAGTAATTAGCAAAATATGAGGATGCTTTCAATCTTGACTTGCACATTTTACAGAGAAATATATTCCACTCAAAAAATGAATGAAAACATGCTATTGGTATGCAGTTTGACCCGCATATTTTTAATTCTTAACACAGTCGGTTGCACTTTGGAAATGCCTGCAATATTATCCTAACGCAATAAGCATACTAGATGCAACACATTCAGTAAAAGTACGTGACCCCTTTTTTCATTTGGTATATTCTATTCTGTATTCTACATGGCTACAAGTAATTAAAATATCTTATACCAAATATTCGAATTGAATTATGTCAATGGTTATAATAATGATAACTATGAGTCATCATAATGGTATGCGGAGAAAATTGAATCGAGTAAATTTACAGGACACGTGACTGAGAGGAGGCGACCATCTTGAGCGCTGAATGGATTACGTAATTTATGCAAACTGTCAGATATCGAAGAGTTTCATCGATCGGGATTATGAGTAGTATTCTATTTATGCTAATGATGGACATTGGATGTATGGTCGATAGAGTTACCGTAATCCATACGATCATAATCACCCCACCTTCCATTAATCCTGGCAGAAATGGGTATAAAATGGGGTCTTAAAATGACTTTAACTTTTAGCTTTCCGTCAGTGAATTTGTATTTCCGTTGGTATAAATCTAACTAATTTGTTCTAGTTTCGAGTTAAATAGTTTATAGGCCGTCTGCCATAGCAAGTTCTTTTTCCATTACTTGTGTTTCCTCATAATATTCCTATACTGTTGTACAGTGTGTGGTTCACATCCCGGAATCCTTCTCTGTTTCGTTCACATCAACTGGAGTCACGTGTTCAGTAAATTTACTCGATTACATTTTCCCCTCGTATACCTGACTGACTATCGTACGGTACATCAACCATCTGTGATATACCACATATTTGAATTAATCACTACAGTACCTTTCATATCATCTGAAGGACATATCTATTAGACCTACTATTTTGCCCGGGTTATAACAATATTAAGGGTACTTTTCAAAATACTAACTACGGCTTTAAATTTAAATACTCTCCAATTCGCCCCTAAAATGATTATTTTACTCTGAATGCAAGCCTTTTCTTAAAATAAAGTTTTGAAATGTGTATTGAGTGCTTCGTGATTTTATTTGACGGTATCTCATTGCAGACTATCATACAGGGTAGAAGAGGATAAACCATATCGATTTTGTTTTATCTTCATACGATACAAGAAATTGTGCCAAGAAATCCTTTATTTGGTTTTTGGAAATGCTCTATATGCATGCTCTGAGTCGAGCTGAAAGTGCAAAATGGACGGTTCTGCGTGAACTAGCATCGATTTCCTATTGTAAGGAAACACCGCGACTTCAATAGTCACCTGTCATTTCGCATATCTGATTAGGGGTTTAGTCTCAATGCGCACTCTGTGAGTATTCATAGTACGACGTATGCCCTATGTGACAGGGGTGTGTTTGGGTATGAGACTATAACAACCAAGGGTCAAAAGCATAAATTTGAAATCACTTTTCACTGCTGTTTAAAATATCAAGGTACGACTGTTTATACAAAGAAGCTGAATACAATAAAATATCATCCAAAGTAAATAAACCGGTTGCAAAAATGACGACATTACTCAACTTACCTTTCGTTTGAAGCGATTACGTTGTAATTCATCTTAACACGCTAATATAATATGGTTGAAGTAGCTTAATTGTTCGTTGTAAAGTAGGATATTTAGGACAATATAGGTTGTCTACTAATTAATCGAACACCTCAGAGATAACGTTTCCTGAATAAAATAACTTGATCATTCAAAGAGGTAGCAGGGATACTATTAACTTTGGGATAGGAAAGTCGTATACTAACGTACGTAGCGAAAACGGTCCTTTTGAATAAATTATGATAATCGTCTGGAATGCGTCGGTGACCGGTGTTTAACGCGTTTAACAATGTTTAACCAGGTTTAACGGAATTGTTAGTCAGCATAGGTTTGGGGGCGCTGTAGATTTACACAGACGACGGTGGCCACGCGAAACCTACATTTTGAATTCGTAGTGAATAACACGTAATCGCGAATATTAAACTTATCATTTTGACAAATTCATCATAATTAGAAGAATTTTTATCGTTAATCGGGCGATGACTGTTAAAAATAATTCAAAATGGTGCACTCCCGTTGCCATTATTGGGTCGTCTGAGAGACGCGTGGCCAGCGTCGCGTCGTCTGCTACAATTACGCCTTATCGGTAGAACAGCGCCACCAGTTCTATGCTGACTAAGTTCAATTTAAAAGTGGACCCGATCGGCAAGCTCAGTGGCATACCCCTGGAGGTAGTCCTACACATCTACAGTCCTCAAAATAAGTAACTGACCAGGTGATTAATATGCTCTCAACTCCAAAATAACAGTTCTTATGTAAAATATTAATTTATAAAGTTGTAAGGAAATTTCTTTTCTTCAATTTGAGATATCACACGTGAAGATTGGATGAATATTAATACAGTTATGTACCCAAAGCCAAAACAAAGTCAGTTTTTCATTTTAACATTTTGTTCGTCGACACGCAGCCTCGGACTAGCCAGAGGCAGATTATTGATTAACTGGTAGCGATAACTCACGGGTTGATAGTAAGATGAGGATTGGGGAAGCTTCGATTGAACAATGCAGCCCATACACACGCCTGTCACACAACCTTGCGTGTTCATAACCCAAGTGTGAAAATGTAAACTGCACTTTGTTCTATCTTATCAATGTTGTGTTCTCAATTATTAACCGATCTTCATGAACAATGTCTCAAATTGAAGCAAACTTGATAGTGTAATATTTTCACGTAGGAGCTATAGTTTTGGAGTTAAGAGTATATTTATTACCTGGTCAGTTACTTATTTTGAGGACTGTATAATTTCAAATACCTTTTCTATCATCAAATATTATTTTATCTTTAACCTAAAACCCCCTTTAAATGTCTATAATATACCCCACGCACATCAGCTGTTCGATTCTCAGACATAAGGTTAGGCGATGTCATTGTCGATTTGTCGCAGTATGAGGTTATCGACGGGTATTCAAACATAACAAGTAATACACATACACATACAGTATTCAAACATAGCAAGTAATACACACCCCATACTGTTTGAATTGTTTTAACAACTACGACCCATCATGAGTTATTGATATCAGATAAAAGGAACATTATTCTTTGCTGTCATTGAGAATATTTAAATGTATACAATTATTAATCTGAATTGTAATAGGAAAATGGAAATAAAAATAAATTAACTTAAATATTTTCTATCGGTGAATTGAATTTTGTCAGGAGTACTTATCATATGAAAAATATGATGTCCGGTCCATAATGTCTTATCGTAATACCTTGCTATAGGTTATTTGGTTTGGTATCATTTTCCAAATTTTGTCACATTTGTCTTAAATTGATACCTTTTTGAAAAAAGAAATCGGACTTTGGAGTCATGATACTTTTTTACATTCTTTCTTAACATGTATTTTAGATGCCAATGGTCGCAAAAGGCACCAGGTCTCACTTAAATTTAGTTCAAAATGGCACCGCTAATTAGAAGAGATACTTTCGTGTGTAGATGAACAATAAAATAATGGGAGCCAATTGGTAAATATCGGTTATTTTTGAGCACCTAGAGAGCGTACTCAATAGCGTTATTACTTGAGACAACTGCAAGTCCAGCTTCCTAAATAAGACACTTTCACATTAATTGTTTTGTACAGTTTTACGGTAAAGCACCATTGTTATATGCTGCAATGGATCTCAAATCGCTATTACGCATGACATTTCCACATTCTGCTTCAATAAATGCGTTAATTGATCAATCAAGAAGTTTTTTGTGTGTGAATACCATCTTTTCATTCAATTCGTCGCTGTTCTGACATACCGGCACATCACAACAGAAATAAGTAAAGAGATGTGCCGGTATGTCAGAACAGCGACGAATTAGTACATGACATACATTTTTATATAACAATATAACTTAAACTATTTTTATTTCCTTATTTATTATTACAGGACGAGAGAAATCAAGTTTTGACATCCAAAGTGTGGGTCAAGCAAGTAAGTTTATTAATGCCCTGAATAAAATAGAAGTCAACAAGTCAAATGCATTGAACAGTCTCTAACGTTTAATCATGATCAATGCTTTGCACAAGAACAAGTGAAGAGCTCTATTCCAAAAGGGATCAACTCCACTTTTTGTCGAAGTTGAGTTAGGTGCAGAACATGAAAGAGAGTTTCGAAATATATCTTTTAAACTTTGTTCTACATCTTTAGCGTGTTCGGGTCAAAAGTTATGGCCCTCGGTAATTTTCGGAAATGTCCCGTAATTTCCGGAAGTATCCGGAAATTTGAATATAATTCACTATTTTGTAAGCCAAAATGGTAGAAATATGGTTCTTTTATCATGGTAAAACATTGATAGGAATGTCCTTAATGAAATGCCATGAAGAAAACGTAAAATGTATGGGATAATTGTTTTTAAAACAGAAGTGTTGTTATTTCAAAAAATGTGCCAAATTGTCAAATTTTTCAGTTTTTTCAAGAAAAAACAAAATTTCATAATTAAAAAAGTTGAGGAGGTATTTGAATGCGGTTTTCTGTTCTCAATGTGATTTGATAATGTCTTTCAGGTGTACTTTAATTGAAAATAACGATTGTTTAGTAAAGTGGTTTTTGAAAATTGGTCGAAACATTTATATTCCTAAAGGCTCTAAATGCACTCGTTTCCGAAAATAAAGAATGACATAGGAAATACAGTGAAAATAAAAAAATGAAATCAAACCTGTTTTTAGCTTACACGTATGATATATTTCATATGGCAGAAAATTAGCATAATCAGAGAAGTGCAACATCCTTAATTTAAATAAAACATTGCTTTTCTCCTATTCCACTTATGTGGAGTTGATGGGCCCTTTTGGAACATAGCTCTTGTAAAAAGTATTTTGATACATATTATAATGAAAGAGGAATTAAGAAAATAACGTTATTCAAAATATCTAAATATCTTGTGCTGTTACACTCCCCTAAAGTGTGATTAAAACCCAATTTTTGACCACTAAAAAGAAAATGGTACCCTTTTTGCTGAAAGATTTATAAAATGTCCCCTTTAGAAAGTGTAGCCAATAGGAAGGGGGGGGGGGGGGGGGGCTTGCTTGATTTTCAAAATGACCGTGATGAAAAGACTAGTATATCCGACGAGCTTTGAAAAAGCACACACTTTGAATGTATATCTCAACATTTACTCAGATGATCGTATTTATTGTGCATGGATCCAAGGAATCATAATAGTTCATAAATCCAAATCATTTACATTACACCATTCTTGACACTTTATACAGGGTGTCCCAAAAGTCTATGCACGTTTTTGAAGAGTCATATCTCATAAAATATAAATCATATGGTATAAATTTTACCATATTTTGATAGACGAGATTTGGGAAATTAATTTGATACCAAACACAACCCTATTGGTGAACCCACAACATTATAAAACTGGTTGAAAGTTGAAAGTCATTGGCCGTGTGCCAGACCAACCCATACCAAGTACACAAATTGTTGCTAAAATCAGGTGCGCATAAATTAACGGTATGAAAGCAACGTTGCGCATTAGTCACAGTTCACTGCTTACCTTGCGACATTAATGTTATTTAATACCAAACTCGGTCACTCACAACATAAATAAGCGTAGTAGACAACATTGCTCAGCAAAAGTCTTCATTCAAGATGGTTTACAGCATAGATAAGCGAATACAAATTGTATGGTTCTACGCTGAAACACATTCAGTTCAACTTACTCAACAAAAGTTCAGAAAACATTTCAAAGGGAAACGCGCACCAGGAAGAATATCCATTCTGAAGTTGGTGGATACATTTTTGAACACAGGAACATATTCTAAATGGGTAAAACAACCTTCGATGAGGCCTTCAAGCAGCATTAAAATAATCCGCTAAGTTTAAATTTTAACATGTTTGACAGCTGTGTGATGTGTGTGTTCACTTTTCTGTCACGTTATTCAATTGTTTAGGTCTGTGATTTTGCATTAGCACACGTCTCTGTATACATGGAAAACATTTAAATTAGATTTCACTATAGAAACGAAAATTATGTGTGATATAGTTTGTTATTATAATGATATCACTGTAATGTAAAATTTTAAATATTACAATTGACGGATCACTTTCCGTGTAACCAACTCTACCCTCTATCTCAATAGGTATGGATTTATGAACTTTATTCCTCCGAAGTATAAAATTACATTTTTGCAGTAATACTTTTTTTACTCCTAGGGTGGCATTACAAACAGATGTTACTCCAATGTTTGGTATCAAAATTATTTCCCACATCTCCTCTTTCTAAATATGTATTCATATTTTCAATACGACTTATATTTTGTGAAATACAAAGCTTCAAAGTCGTGCATAGACTTTTGGGACACCCTGTATATCTTTTTGAATATTTCATCTCTCATGCACACTAACTATGCATCTTATTTGAAAAACACTTTTAAGGGTGCCTAGTTCTATTTTGCGTAGCATTTCTATATAACTTTTCGGTGAGTGTTCTAATTTTAGTATTATTTTCATAATCTATCGTTCTAACATATTTAAAATACGTTATGAAGTGTATCAGTGGTATCGGCTTATTGTTTCACAAAGTTCTATGAAATATATCACTAATGAATACACCAGTCGATTACGAGTTGATAGTTAATTAGCATACAATCAGAATTCTAAATTACGCTACAATATTCGTAAAAGTACTATCTTAAAAACTTATTCTGGAATCATAAATGCTATTTGTATAACACATCAGATTCATGTCTTATAATTATTTGAAATTCTACATAATGTGATTAATAGCTTTGCGTTCCGACCCTGTCTGTACTACTAATAGTATTTAAAAAGCACCACCTTGTGTCGCGATGATGTTACTTGTTTAATGTTTCTATTTTCAGAAAAAAGTTAATTGCGGTTAATTGCGATTGACATTGTTTAAGTCCAAAATCATTGATAGTTACAGATATAATTCTAATCATGTTGTTGAGGACAATATTTTTTTATATATTTACAAGTCAGAGCATTCTAATTAAGGTTACTTTATTATTGTGCTAAAGTGATCGTGTTTCTAGAAGAGTTATTTAAGATACTCTTCATAACTCGTGTGTGCAATTTCTACAATGATACAAATCAACGATTAAGTTTCCATAAATAAAAATGATTAAATCTGGTTCAATATCGTCTAATTCAGCTTATTATATTAAAGAGTCCATCTGTTGCAAATCCAGCAACCCATACAGGAAGCCTGCTCTATCGGCTTCGAACCCAACGGCCATCGAATGAACGTTTGTCAAACTAACATGACTATAGGTAAACAAGTCTTCAGCTCATGAGCTGGAGTTCATAAAATATCACAATAAGGACACCCTCCTGCTTGACAATGGGATAGATACGTTTCCACACCGGGGTTTCCTTAAAATAAATACATCCCAGACTGAACCAATCTCATCATTGATTAGTACTTAATTATAAAATACATCTAATTTGTATATCTCTATAATGAACATTGATGCGTGTATTGTATGATGTACACATCCTATTATGTCGACTTATAGTATTGAACAAGTTTGAAATATCTACACCAAAGGGAGTCAATGTGAAATATTTGCTATCGGTCTTGTCAGCGGTGACCATTATGGTTCATACAGTGATCTGGCTAAAGTCGCACACTGCGTTGGTAATATTATCGGTAATATAGAGTGAGAAAAATAGGGAGCGACAGAGGAAGAGACATGCACCTGTCACTGTATATTGCATTATACATAATCTAGAACGCGCCAGTAAGCGTAGATTTGATTCTTCACGATTAATAATGACTAGTGTCAAACAGCCCGAGACCTCTCCTGTAGCCTATTGCTTGCAATGCCTTGTTTCTTAATCCATCTTAAAAATGGATGCTAGAGGGATTGACTGCAAGAAATATAATACATTTAGTCTAGATACATTCGATCAACGTATGTATACCTTATATAAGAGAATCTTCGGGTAATTTCTCGGTATTGTGACATTTTCTTTGATTGACTATCTCATTTTCGCCAACTTATGATACACCCAGAATACAATGCGTTGTACTTCATTTTAGTTATAGTGACCTAAAAATGTTAACGGTAAAATTGCCCGGTGTAATTGGAAACAGTCCCCAGGAGCCAAAGTACGTCATATACAGTAAAGAATAGGTTGGTATAGGGCACTCATCTCTACACGCAACTAGTTTCACGCTTCATTTTTTGTATGATTATGGAGGCCGGACTATGGCTCCAGGGGGACTATGGCTTCTTCCACACTGTAGTTCGGCAAGCGGAGAATTGGGACCCAGACTTTGTAACAGGGTTGTTACAGATGTATGCTACAGACATTGAAGTCAGGTATTCATTTTGAAAACACCCTTTATACGGTGCGGTTAATATGGCAGTCAGTGAAACTTGGAGTCACGGGGCCAACGTGATCATGTTCTAGTGCTTTATAACATATCAGCTTTGTTGTCCATGCGAACGCTAATGGATTTGATGTAATAGTAGGTGAAATGAAATGACATGAGATCAAATTGGAACGAAATCCCGGGGCCAGTATTTTCAAGTATCTATAGAATGGCTGCCTCACTGCACAATTCTAGATACGTAAATGCTAATGGACATACACATTTACAAATATCAATAAGACATTTAGAAATTTGCCAAAACATCCATTACGTTGGATGTGCTGTTCAACTGCTAGCCATGGAATCTTATATTATTCTTTGTCCAAAATTATGACGTTTAGAGCTGAACAGCCGCGTCGCTGCCCAATCCGGATATGCTGACTTATGGTTTTCAAAGTTGGTACAATGAAGCTATCAGATGAAAATTTGAAGAGTTAATGACATATTCTGTCAAAACATCCATTACTCTTTAATATGCTCGCACCTCCCAGGCATAGAAACTTGTAGTCACAGGGCTGAAATATTCAATATTCTAGGACTTAATGGCAT
The DNA here is from genome assembly GCA_035610835.1 of Ophiura sarsii. Classification (NCBI taxonomy): domain Eukaryota; kingdom Metazoa; phylum Echinodermata; class Ophiuroidea; order Amphilepidida; family Ophiuridae; genus Ophiura; species Ophiura sarsii. Next base: position 57,624,962 of record CM069451.1, read on the forward strand.
ATCAGCTTCGCTTCAAAATTCTGGTTATGAAAATGCTAATGGATATAAAGTTTATAAGTTATAGTGAATTCATCGAGGAGCGATCTTTGGTGCTTGGATGGGCAGGGATGAGCAAAAAAAGATGTAAGGTCTTCTAGCGTATATTCGCTAGTTGTCGAAGGATCCCATTTTATTCCAACCTCCGAGCTCCGGTCGAACCTCATCTATAACGTGAATTGAAATATTTAAGCTGCCTTATGCAATAATACACACAATACTGCCCCAATGCAGATTATTATCATCACACGCATGCATGTAGCAGCTATGTTTAGTGTACCATTCAAAGAGAGCCAAATATCGAACCATTTGCGCATTATTTTAAATCAAAAGGCTTTGAAATCGTCACCTGTGATTTCCACGTATGCATAAAAACACAAAGCTGAAAACGATCGAAACTGGTGAACTTATAAGATTTATCACAACGCAGGAGGCCACAAAATATATTTATTTGCCATCTTGTAATTTTTAGTAAAAGTAAAACAAGTAAAAACCTTTCCAAACATTCCTGAAACTCACCATGGATATATTATAAACTGCTCACAAAAAGTGGAAACTGGACCCACGATCATTGAAATGACAATAACTCCGCTCCGCAACATCGTATCTCAACGATTGAGGTGTCAAAATACGCAGAACAAAATTATGCACTTGGTTATTTGCTTCGATTAATGCATACCTTTTCGAGCCGTTATATATTAGATCTTTTCTAAGTGTTTCGATACTTTTTGTGAGCAGTTTATTATGTAGCGTTGAGAGCGAAATAACAACATCAAGTAGTTTAATTATAAAGGCTGAAAGGCAGGAATGACTAACTAAACATAACATTCATTGAAGATTCCTCAACTTTATGATGTCATTAAGAAGTACTGACACATATCACGGAATTCAAACACGACTTGCAAAAGATAATGGACATGAAATAATCAGACTACCATAATATCACTGCGATTTAAATCCGGATGAAATTATTTGTGCTAACAACAAGGGATACGCAGCCAGAAATGACAAATATATTTCACAAACAGACTGGCAAAATGGTATAAGCATCGGTGAATATTATTAGAAATTGAGTAGGTACTCATCCGCAGTTAGGTATGTAAATTAAACATAATATCATGGTACAACTTGGATTGTAATGATAAGTGCATGTGTTAAACATAATTATTTTCTATTAACGCTATATTTCATTTAAACTGATTCCATAGATTTCATCGATATTTTCGTCAGAAAATAGCCTCCTCTCCCAGTCAATGGAACGGCTGGGTCACGTGATTGGAAGATCGGGCTCAGATGGATCGACTATGGATGACATCCATTCAAAGTGATACATGTCAAGAAATGTTGTTGAATTTTATGTTGAATGTTGAGTACCAGATATTCAATAGTGCTTACATAATACTAACGGAGAAATCATAATTTAGTGTATGTTTAAAAGAATCATTCTAATTTGATAGTAATTCTAGCCCTGATACTCCTTACAGTAAATAGTACGAGTTTATTTAATTGAGCAATATCTTTATGGTACAAAATTGATAGATGGTTAATCTTTCATTTCTAAAATAATCTTGTCGACCACACGTAAGCCCATGTTTGAAAATACTGCGTTTTTCTTTCTTGTTATATTGCATTAAAATGAGCTCACTTGAACTTGACGAAGACAACTAGACCAACTTAAGTAGAGAATAATAATTAATGAATTTTACTTTAAGGCGGATACAATTCAAGAGATCATTCAAAAATGGAAATATATATAACAGCATTACTTGTATCAACTTGTAGTTATTAACAAATATCTACGATAAATATTATTTTTAGGTCCCAAGTCATTCATTTTAGCGACCATGTTTCAAAATGGCGGTCAAAGTCTGCCGCCCTCTCCCATTAAGTGAATCATATCCCTGCATCAAACCATAATTGAACGTTATTGTAGCAACGGATTTGTTTTAATAGTTTTACTGCATTGTTAATTGGGCATCAAATTGTGTTGTTTAAATACCTAAATAATATAAATATTAAACGTGCACACTCGGTCACCATATTATTGCAGCTCATCTTGAATATGAATTTGTTATAACATGTTGAAAAGGTCAAGAACCAAATGAGATCAGAGATCAAATTATTTGATTATAAAGTGAAGCAGATGTACTGTAACTCTAAGAGCTTCATCCATGACAACTGTCTTTGCTCATGTCGTTTGAGCTGTACGGGACTTTATGATCAGCACCAGACGACGGTGGCCACGCGTCCAATATGGCAACGGGAGTGCGCCATTTTGAAATATTTTAACAGTCATCGCCCGGTTAACGATGAAAATAATTTTAAAAATAGCATTTACAATGGAGTTGGTTTTCCAACTCCAACGGTTTTGGATTGAAAAAAAAATCTTCTAACCTACGTTGAATTTTTCAAAATGATAAGATTAACATTCGTGATTACGTGTTATTCCAATACGAATTCAAAATGTAGGTTTCGCGTGACCAGCGTCGTCTGATCAGCACTGGAAGCTACGTTGTTGAAAAGATTACAAGAATAATTAATTGGCGAAAAGCTGTTGACAAACATAGTTATTTAAATAGGTATAAAGGTGCCTGTAGGAGTGTAATATAACTGTGTGTGTTATTATACACGAATGTATTGATAGTAACAGAAGGTAACTTATCGAGTGCAGGGTCTGATATTACAAAATCTGTCATATATATTTATTTGAGTGATTTTGCACATCAGCTGATGTGCAAAAGTGACATGGTAGCTGTTGCATGTGGTCTTGTCGCGTAACATGAGATGTAAGTGCAAGAGACGCTATCAGATAATCTGTGATATTTTAATAAAGGCAAATAACTCAGCAATAAAATATTAATCTGACAGTAATAAAATATTAATCTGACAGCAATTTTCAGATAGACCTTGTGGTACTATGTCAGCGCATGTTTGGAGGTGACGTCAGGGGGTTATAAAGTGATAGGCGCAGCGCTTTATGTGCCACGACCAACATTCTTCTTTGATCGCCGTTGCGTTGTAATCAATCGCGCGATTTTATAATGTGATCAGAAGCTTACGCGCTGACTTCACCTCTCAACTTGAGCTGACACAAGGTATAAACCTTTGATATAAAATAATGCAATAGAGATCATCTCGGTAACCTTGCTATGTCCGAAAAAAATGGAGTGTTACCAATTTGCATCGAGTGTTTATATGATATTCATAACGATTCATTAATGCAGTACTCGGGCACCGGATAATTAAAAAACAACAGTTTGACCGGCATGCGTACCTCATTTGGCATCGCGCGAGTCATCAATATTACGCTCATCAATGACTTCCGCGTAGTACCGTACGTGTTGTGTCAGAATGGTATATTTTGCGTTCAACCGCTGTTGATTCGTTGGCAAGTTCATAGCGGGCTGTTCGATTTAATCATGTTTATCACGGGGCTGTGTACATTATGATGGAAAAAGACAATGTTGCGATGTTTTAAAGCAAATTACGTGTTTTTTCAAAAAACCTACGGATTCAATGTATTATGTTTGTGAATGAGGTGAATGACTTTGATCGGTTGAGTTATCTGATATTGTGAAAATTCATAACATTTAACTTCAGATCTCAGAATTTCCCCGGTACCAAAGTATATGTTACGAATTTCCGCATTACCCTCTAAACCACTAATACGCAGTCATTAACCTGTAACGAGATACAAAGTATTACTCTGGAGTCTTTGTAAAAGTCTAGGAAACGATGCTGTGATTGTGTGTTAACCCGTTCTTGTTATCTTTTTTTAAAAATCTCAACAGATATGGCACGATCACAGCCTGGAATGGAACCCGAATGACTTTCACGGTATAACATCAATAAGATTACCTACTAGAGATCTATGGACTCCAGACATTCTTATATACAACAAGTAGGTCGAACCCAAATGTTTCTGACATTTAATATATTGTTATGCGATGTTGTTGAATTATTTTATTAGTAGATTCAATGCAAACAATGGCGACCCTTTCTTTTCTTCGAGTCAGATTCTCAAAACATAATAATGATAAAATTGGATGGATTTTTTCGCATGATACACAAATAGATTGGTCTGGCTATGAGTTTTAAAAATATTGTGCTCAACTGCGTCTCGCACAATATTTTTTAAAACTTATAGCTCGACCAATATCTTTGTGTATCATGCTCGCTCAATCCATCCAATTTTATATCATTATGGGATTTTTAAAATTTCAATACAGGCCTGTGTATATTCATCAGAGAGCAATCAACCATGCGTCATTCACCAGAATTATGGCGTATTACAGTCCATGCAGTATATTCCTTAAATTGACGCGTGATTTTGAAAAGTGATATTTAGCTCGGATGAACTAAATGAGATTTTTAGCTTTTTATCGTTTTGGTAAACAAAGTTCAGTTGTCCACCATGATTGCGGTAAACTGTAAACTACGTTATATGCAGGGCATTTATTTCAATCATTATTTTGTTTTTATCCAAAGAGACACCATTTCTATAGTAGTTTTCTGCCTCAAGATCAATCATATAATTTTATTTACTAAAGACAAGAGAGTTGTTTGACTGTCCGCTGTAGATAGGATAAAGACAAAGGTCTACACAATGACTTGAATAAAGAGCACAACACGGCATTATAGAAATCCTACCGTGAAAATTGCGGCAATTTTTTCCAAATTATCATAGTTGATCTAAATCTACACTAACTAAAAACGTTATACTCTTTTGAGAAAGGGCGGGAGAGGACGCTCGTGCAGTATGGTGGTAAGGGTATGGTCAGGGATACTATTAATTTTGGGATAGGAAAGTCCTATACAAACGTAGCGAAAACGGTCCCTTTTGCATATAAATTATGGTAATCATCGGAATGTGTCGGTGACCAGCGTTTAATGCGTTTAACAATGTTTAACCAGGTTTAACGTAATATTTGGTCGGCATAGGTTTGGGGGCGCTGTGGATTTACACAGACGACGGTGGCCACGCGAAACCTAAATTTTGAATTCGTAGTAAATAACACGTAATTGCGAATGTTAATCTTATCATTTTGACAAATTCATCATAATTAGAAGAATTTTCATCGTTAACCGGGCGATGACTGTTAAAAATAATTCAAAATAGTGCACTCCCGTTGCCATATTGGGTCGTCTGAGAGACGCGTGGCCAGCGTCGTGTCGTCTGCTTCAATCACGCCTGATCGGTATAGCGCCACCAGTTCTATGCCGACCACATTTTAATCTAAAAGTGGCCTCCGATCGGCAAGCTCAGTGGCAGACCCTGGTATGGTGTATAAGTCCCAAGTATGCAAATGAGGATTATGAGATTTATTCCGTTGTTAACATCTAAAACAGATGTGTGGTAGATACTGACATTGTATTCAGTCATATCATTTGCATACTTGGGAATTCTACACCATGCAGTGATCAGTATAGTCATGGCAGCATTGATATTTTAAGCGTCGTGTTTCTGAATTCCTGAATTCTTCACAGAAGATGGTCAATTATTTATTTAATTCAGATAAAAACAGAAAGTGGTAATTAAAATACGATGTCATCAGAATGAACAAGACAAATAATGTGGGATAAAAAATATGTAAACAAAGTAGAACGTAGATTTTTGTGTATTGTATATTCTATGGAACATCAATGAAATAAACAAAACAACTGCATTCCAGTTAAGAATCCGTCAGCTAATAACATTTATTTTGAATTTGGGTTGAACTTTTATTTTTCCAGTGCAAATGGATCATATGATATACAAGCAGAGACTTGGGCAAGTGTGAACTACACCGGCAATGTCACTTGGTTTCCACCGGCCGTCTACAAAAGCGCCTGTAAAATCGACGTCAAGTTTTTCCCCTTTGATGAGCAGAGATGTGACCTCAAATTTGGCTCTTGGACTTACGACGGCAGCAAAATCGACCTCGTACCCATGAATCATAGCGCTGAGTTAAAGGACTACTGGGTGAATGGCGAATGGATTATCATGGAATCACCTTGTACCCGGCACGCCGTGAAATATCCGTGCTGTGAAGAGATTTACATAGATGTCACGTGCACGTTTTTGCTTCGCAGGGTGGCGCTATACTATTTTATATACCTCATTCTTCCTAATGTGCTCATGTCCGTCATGACGGTGTTAGTTTTCTATCTTCCTCCCTGCGATATCACAAACTGTGAGAAAATGCAGCTGTGTACGTGCATATTGGTATCAATGGTGTGGTTTCTACTGCTCGTAACGTATCAAATCCCGCCAAATGCAAACAATTTCCCACTGATCATGAAATATCTAATATTTACCATGATGATCATCTCCTCGTCTTTGACTCTAACTGTAATAACGCTAAATGTTCGTCATCGTTCACCCAGCACACATTCTATGCCATTTTGGGTGCGGAAAATCTTTATAGATTTCCTGCCCAAATACGTGTGGATGAAACGGCCGGATTGGCATAATGAACATTACGCTGTGCCGGGGCAGAAAAAGGGCGCGGTACCGAACAAATACGTGGAGGATAAACATTACACATTGGAGGAAAAACTGAATAATTATAACGCTCATATAAATGATATTCAAGAGGAAGGATCCGAATTGGAGTCAGACTCGGATTCAGAATCTATCTTAGGAGTTTTAGGTAAAGGTTTCCTTTTAGTGTTCTTATGGGAAAGTTGCTCCCATTTGTATTACCCTGGTTTTACACGAACGTAGGAAAGAGATGTGTGCGCAATATTGTCGAAAAAAGGTTAAATGATGAAAAACCGTTTCAAACGTCATACATCCGTTAAAATAGATTGCAATGTGTTGATGACAACTACACGGAACGTCATGCAACAGAGGGCGCTAATACAGTCTATTGTTTTTTACCTACGGCAAGATGAGGCCAGATTTTCCCAGTCTAGATCGAGTTTGTTTTCCAACTAAAAACAGGTTATTTTCAACATGACATTTAATATGCTTTTGCAGATTTCGAAAGTCGTTGCTAGCTTCGTCTGCCAATGCCAGTTGAAAATACATAAATTAATACATACAAACAAATACAATAATGCACATTGAATTTAAAATAATCATGTCCGCCAAAGCGTTGATTATATTCATATTCATGTTTGCTTTGGTATTATCTAGTGCGTTATAACTCACGTAACTTACAAAAATAGTAGTGGCAAGCAGAGTGATTATTTCGATAGTTAGGTTACACCGATTCGGTATATTACTCATTCGTAAGTAACGTGCATGTTCTTTTCATGTTACCAATATCATTATGTGATAATATAATTGTCGTTTATTGTATTTCCTTCTTATTTAGGTGACCCGGAAGAGAATCTGAAGCACTGCTACCTCCGGAGGTCAATACCGTCGACTTCGGCCGTAGATCAATACGACGAGCAGATAATGCAGACCTCCACTGACTTTAACTATATCAAATCTGTGTTTGTTAGCTCAGATGAATACAAACGGGTGAGTATACGATTGTTAATGAATTTGCAGTCCAAGTTTCTTGTTGACTTTCCCCGGATTTACTCTAATAATTGATCACAAGCTCACAATATTATAATATGAAACAAGAGCTTAAACAGTGTATTAATCCGTCGAGTATATTAACATTATTAACACTACTAGACTCTTTCTTACCGACAGTATCAGAGGATATATATTGAAGTTTATAAGTCATAAGAATGAACTTCACAATGCGAAGTCTTTCCGTTTTAATCACCCAAGATAATTGCAGAAGCCGACAAAACAACTGATAAACTGTTTGAATAAATGATCTTATGTAAAAACCTCAAGCCATGTATAATTATTCACATAGGGATAGCGATTTGATTTGTTAATCGATTAAGTCTAGAATGACTCGAGCTTGCTCGATGAAAAAAGAAGAAAAAAAGGAAGAAAGAAAACAACCACAAAAAGACAAGCAAACAAACAAACAAACAAACAATTATCGAATTGACGAATCATGACGCATCAACAATAAACTTGGACTGCAAATTGATGGTTTTGGCGTGACGATTTCTCACCAGATTATATTGGAGCAATCAGGTGTTTTGATTTTGTTGTCGAATGAAGAAGTAACCTTCAAAATTGTTGTTGTTGTTGAAATATTTGTGAATATTTGTGAAATTCATTGCTGAAATGTTTTGATTTTGTTTGAAAATTTCGAAATTACTGAAAATGCACTAACATTTTCCGAAATGTATATCAAAAAAAAAAAAAAAGCCCGACCAACCAACTCTACCTGAGGGGTCCCATTGCCCGTTGAACAGGGTTTTTTCCTCACCCTACCGAGATATTTTGTCATTGAGGGACAGGTGGTAATGCCTACGATTTGCCTTAATTTTAAGTTTGAATATGAATTATTTTTGAAGATGCCTTATTTTCATTATTAACTCCAAACAGTATGTCATGTCATTTCATGTCATTTTCATGTTATTTCATGTCATGTTCAGATCATGTCATGAGAAAACTAAAATGCTTCATTGTAAAACCGGCGTAATAGAAGAACCAACTCAATAGTAACTACGTTTCAAGATTTAGTCACCAATGACCCGTAAACAACTGGAGCGGTATCACGGCTGTTTGATCCCACATAATTTGTTCGTTTTATTCTGAGAACTCCGTAACTTGCTGGCCCGGTTCTGGTTTTAACTGATTCAAGTACCTGAATATACTGGCCATCTTTTGTAGAAATTTCAGAACATTAGTTGATGCCAGTTCTGAGAAATAGAGCTTTAAATATTATTAGTTACTATAATAGCGCCCTCATCGGCCACATTTCCCATAGAGTTACATGTTAAATGTGTGTCAAGTTGAAAATGCCGATAATTTAAAAAAGGGCTCGAACAATTTTCTTGAAATTTTCACCGTATACTCGTCGTATACCGTATACTACCTAAATCAGGTCAAACCATAAAGGGGCCACTATCTCTTTTTATCCCATAATTTTAATTATAAAGCGGACAGTCAAACAGCCGTTTTGTAAAATTGTTCAGAAATGTAGACTCGCCACAGCTGCTAGACTGAAAAGAGCCCGTTGTCTGTTCTTGTCTGACAAACAAAATAGCGCCCTAAATGTTCATAACCTCCTAATAATGCTGCAACACTCTGATTTAATTCTGCATTAATTTGACATTGATTTCCCTAATCTCCAACAGGTACGGGACGACTGGAAGTATGTTGCTATAGTTCTCGACCGTGTATTCTTTATCATTTATTCGTGTGCAGTGATGGTAGGGACGTTTGTGATATTCTTTGAGGCTCCTCTGGCCATCGAGTTCTTCAAACAGTTACTCTCTATGTCGGAAATAAATGTAGAAAACTACAATTATGTCAATAACGTAGAAGAGGTCATGCATAGACAATGAAAGAGGTTCATAGATATGGCGAAAGCAGGGGGTTGTTCATAGTTCGTATCCTATCACGGAACAGCTCGATATCTATCCATTACCGAGAGTGAGTCATTCTATGGCGAGTTTTTCCATACCGGAAAATAACATATTGCCCATGGTGCAGTAATAATGTAATAGCCATACACAACGAGATTTGTGATCTCCTAGACAACTCACACTCAGCCATCTAAAGTTGTTTTTTTAAACCAGCAATATAAATCAACGCTATTGCCTGAATTAAAACACTTACCTACTTGAGTTGATTCAATACTTGAACAAGTATCACAAGATAGGTTAATATTGGTAATTAGCCTTGAAAATAGTTGTATCCAACGATGGGTTTAAAACTGGAAGTATTTTTCAAGCATTTCCATGCACAAATGACAACAAAGAAGATAGAGGATTTGCACTGTATGCAAGATATTAATAATTGACATCGGGTATGGGTACCTCACCTATAAGATAAATGGCAATGAAAATGATAGCTTGAATAATTATAGAACATGAAGCTTCCATCCAAAAATCTATATTTCATATTGCACGAGTCAGCGGTTAAGACGTTGCAATGTGTATTTCGTTATTGCACGCAAGATATCAGTCTCTACACATTGTGAAAGGAACAATCGCTATCTCGTTATAGCGCTCATAAGTCTTCTGAATGAGATCAATTAATATCCGCTACTGAGTTTGTAGCAGAAAATCTGACGATAATTCGATGGTACACTCAGTTCATCTAACTCTGTGCGGTGAAGTCAGAGCGTATTTCACAACTCCTTATTGCACGCATTATTATACTGTGCTGGCGTGTGTAAATGCGATATAAAAGACGAAGCCCGTCATTCGCGCGTAAACACTACTCTGTGCACTGATTTCACCAGGATATCAAGTGATCACGGGTTACTTTGAGAAAAAATGTAATCAATTTAGGTCTTTATTATGGACGAACGTCACATATCCTCTTTATCGTAGTTAAACCAGTGACTTTCAAATAAATTGGACGGCTTTGCCGGTGACGTATTTTCTGTTGAAGCTACGTGTGTCTCGGATTAAAATCAATCAAAAGGAAGCATACAAAAGGCCACGTAGCCTCTAGCGCTGTCATGTAACAACTTCTCAACAGTAAATAACCCGATACTCTCACTCCCAGAAACTATCATCGATCTGGAAAAACGCACTCATTGTCCCGAGTGCTCGTGGGTTCGAGTTTAGGTGTAATAAGAGTGAAACAGTTGTATGAAATACTTATAAAACATTGTTACGTAAATCGCGTCGGTGAATTCATGCAATATTTTAAGTTGTTGAAAATGTATGATGGATTTGAATTTCCACCGATCTCAATATTTTTTCTAAAGATAGTTTAATACAGGGTGACCCAAAAAAATGTTAACACTCCAGGCACATAAGATATCTTAAAAGGACAGGAACACACGGGTCTAATCTTGATGTATTATGAAAGCTGAGTAAAGAACTTGAACTCATGACAAAATACCTATATAATTTATGTGGAATATATTTATATATGTCTTTTAAGCTTGAAAAGAATCGAAAGAATGTATTGAAAAGAACAAAGAAGAGATTAACTGATGTGTGTGTGTGACTTAATCATGTTGCTTCTTGCTTCGTGCATTTTAAAAGCTTTACTTTCATACTGAGAGGATTGGACCAAGCTGATTTTGCTTCCTCATGTTTGCTGAAGCATATCTCCCGTTCTAAATAACCAATTAGAACGCAATAAAATGCAAATGAAAGCTTATTTACTCAGCTTTTATAATACATCAAGATTAGACCCGTGTTTTCCTGTCCTTTTAAGATATCTTTAAGCCCGGAGTGTTAACATATTTTTGGGTCACCCTGTATATCATAACATAGAGTATGAGAGACTAATTGTTGTCGCAACCATCTATAGTACACTGTTGAATACCGGGCTTTTTAAACTTGTGAGTCATACAGGTGCAAGCGAGACAGACATAGCACACACACGTTTCGTAAAAAAATTCAATTGAGACGATAATCCCTTCTTTTGGTTATCTCTGGTTAAACACATGCGGGCGCACTTACGATCAGCATAGTATTTAGTCTAGCAGCAGCGGTCATTCAGAACCGTGCCACGAACCCAATTATTTTGTTATAACAATGCTAATATATCTTATATTCGTTGTATTTAGGAAACGAGCTTAAAATTGTCACAAATTGAGTATGATGATATATTAAACTATAATATAGCCTCAAATTGGATTGTTACGATGGAAAAACAACTACATGAAGGCATCCTAAGTTATACTTATTCTCTCGAAGCAGAACATATTCAGATAGATCAATATCCGTTAACAACTTTTAAATGTATCTGTCTTATAAACTAATTTTACAAGTAATTGTAAAATTGATCATTAAGAATCACAGAGGAAATGATTACGCACAGGTAGCAATCTTCTGTTTAGCACAACTTCATTATAAGTTTATTTCAGTCAGTTATAGTAGGGTTACACAATATGACTATGATGGTGATGGGCCTTTTGTTTGTATTAACATACACTGCTGACTTTTACGAAATAAAACATTTCAGATAATGTTGTAATGTTAACACGCATGCACTTGATCCATACTTTATCCGTCCTTTTTGTATTTCTAATATTACCAGTTTTTCACACCTTTCACCGGTTCTTTCTCTTGATCATCAACCCACAAACACAAATATTGTCGGTGTTTTTTAAAGCTGGTTCGTACATCATTGGAATCTGCTCTAACGATACTGCACCGAGGCAGATGAACCGGGTATAGTTTCGAATTATAGATGTGGCAAATGAGATAGATCAAAGACTATTCCTTTCTAACGCAAGTCTGAAGGCGGATAGCAAAATTGTTAACTTATTTGTTGGAAGTGGCTCTTTTTACTTCATTCTTTCTTCCATCTTTTCTTACTTTCATTTCGTTCAGCTAGCATGCTATATAGGCTTTTTAAACCCGATTCGAGGAAATTTGCTCGAGTGTGGTCCCAAGCGTAGTGTGTCCGTACGGACCGACCGTGTAAACATGTAAAGAAACAAACACACAAACAATAATCAAAATTATTAATTCGATGTTGTTTCCTCTGACACACTGAGTTGGTCGCAATGCGTTTATGATTCTTACAATTATGTAGAAACCATTTTAGAAATAATGTTTGAGTAAAGGTTTACAACTTTTTACTGTCATTGTCAGTATTATGATTTTGCATTTTTAGCATTATTTCATGTATTATATCTTAATGTCAGTTTACATACAATTTGTGTTATTATACTTATTATACTTGTGCTGATCAAAAACTAGGTAATATAGCCATTGATTATAGTTTAATTCGTTTCAAATTAGCATGAATAGGCACCGCGCGATAAGAGATACATCCAGCGTACACGCACTAGTTTGGCAAACGCAAGCGTCACGCATATTATTTACAATGCGCCATGTGACTTCATGCGAGCGCTTTACACGCCCATGCTTTTCTGAATTCATTCGCTATCGCAGCTGTAAGTAGGTCGGAACTGACTTAACTACACAGTATGAGTGAAAATGAAGTTGTACGGAAATGAATATTTGTTTCCCAAAAATTAAAAAAAACCCCAATTAAGCACGCATTCAAATAGCATATTATAGTGCTATTTAATAATTAAAATTTTCAAATGAGGTTTAAACAAACCCAGGATTTTCAAACACAATGGTTAATTATCAGTGACCATAAAGTTAGTAAACACTGTGCTTCATTGGTTTGTCAATTTTATTTTTTGGAACAAAATATTAATTCCGTACAACTTCTTTTCGACTCACACTGTAGTTACATCGATCGCCTATCTTTCAGTACATTTCAATTTGCGTTTTATATTGTTTTGATTCGACGAGATCTAAGTTAACGATTTCAACATTGTTTTCATGACGGTGAGAGCTATCCGCTATACGAGCCGTAGTTGCCGGTTCAAATCAAGCTCAAAGCACAACAGAATCATTTGCGTAAAGCCTAATTAATTTATTATGGTAAATTAAAGACGTTTGTTTGTTTTATTGATATTTACCCACCCAATGTGTAACAATTTGATTTGCTATTGCAAAATGCAGATATGTGTAATATGCAAAATGCAGATATGTGTAATATGATGTCGAGTAGTTTCTTCTTGGTTGGTAGTTGGTTCATTTCATATGAGATTGGTAACCTTTCGCTACCAGCTTTGAAATCGGCTTACGGTTGAAAAATAATTGAATACCATAATAATATAAGAAGGGCCCAAGTCCACGACATGTATTTTGAGGGAAAAAAATTATACTGATTTCTTAAGATCATATTCTTTTTGCGTTATAAGTCAAATTTTGTATGAAGGTGTGATTGTAAAAGAGTATATTGCATGATACTCATTTCGGTCCAAACACAGGGGATTTAATACATATTAGGATTGAACTTGGGCCCTTCTCATAATCGCACCATAGTAACAACATCAGCGTGTTGCGTATGTTGCGTGATAGTAATGCATTTCCATAGAATATGGACTAGGCCTTCTTTAGGCCCATGGTGTATCTATATTTTCCCGGCCTGGGTGTAAACTGTAAACTCATTTTGGCAACATTATGGACTCGTGTCCTTCTCATCCTGGTATTTATTTAGCTAGCTGAGATAAAGAAACGTATATCTGGTAGTATGGCAGCTAAAGGATCAGAAGTTTAAAACGGGTTGTTTCAGCGTTAGGCCAAAGATTACGTGTTGATATTTTTGATAATGAGGATTTCCCCTTTTACAGTACAAAGAGCTTGATCAAACAAGCTAAATTTCGTGAGATTTCAATTTTTCTTTCAATTAAGACAAATTTCAAATACGACACCCACATAATTGAAATGTACAGCTATTATTTGTGTCCATTAATTTGATGTCGATTTGTATTGGATTGTGTTCATGTTTGTTATTCCATATTACATTTTTGTAACTTTTATAATCGATTATATCCGTTTAAGAGAGATTGTATATTTTTCATTATTTACTATATTTTATATAATCTACAAAGGTATCCGGCTTATTAGATTAGCTTTTTTTTTAATTGATTTAGTGACAATTGACCGGAACGTGGCAATATCTTATCTTTGAACCGCTCAATGGTCTTGTTGAAAAGCTTTTCCAAAATGCCAGTATAGATCATTGTATTAGACGGCTTATGACACACATCTTCAATCGGATGTCAGTGTGTCTAGTGGTCACGAACCAATCAGGACGCAGAAAAGGGAAATACACGCTTTGTCTTTTGAATTTTAAATTGAATCCGTGCGATGACCGTCGTAAACACCACGCGATGACCGTCGTACATGCGCGAACTCCGCGCGATGACTGTCATACATACGCGGATTACGCAATTTGTGTGATTGTACCACACGCGATGAACGTTGTACATGCGCGCACTATATATACACATTTTGTATTTTGTTGTTCACGTATGAAAGATTAACAAGATAAGGTTCAATTGAAGGTGTATGCGAATGTTGACATTGATTGAATCGTACTTGGACATAAGAAAAATACTCAATCGTTAAAATAAACAGGTGTGATTAACATATTTGTCAAGATAGGCCCATAATATAAGGTGTCTTTGACTATCTCAATAGTATTAGTTACAATGCATGTAACCAAATTTATATTCGGGTGGACGACTCGGAGCAACTATTCTTTTTACGACACCGTCATTATGTCACGTGATTTTCATGGTTTGGTTGATGGTGACAATTTTTTGTATTTCTATGACTTTCTTCGTACATTTCACATTGTGGCATTAAATGTGTACTGACTAACTGTAATATACTTTGTTCATCACATGCCATGCAGTGACATCAGAGCGTGTTCCAATGATGACGCCCTATAACTACGCACGTGTTTGTAGTGTTCTAGCGTGAGTACTTACGCAATCAAAGAGGAATCCTGGAACTCGCGAACAAATACTGCGTCGATAAATATAATGCGCTCGACCGTCACTGCACAGAATTAGATAACGAAGTATAGCTATTGTCGATATGTATAAAAATCATTGAGCTCTTAATTGTTACGTACCATCAGCAGAATGTATATATTTTAAATTATTATGTTTGGTCTTTTGCCCTTTTTTCTTTCGTATATGCTTAACATATCTGATTTTTTTCTTGGTATAAACTACACTCAAACAAATGCTGTTCATATTTCGTATGTGTTGAAAGTGGTTGTAGGTATGTTTAACTGATCAGAATCAAATGGACGATTTGAAAGTACCTTATAGTTAGTATCTTAGTTGAATTCTTTTTGCACTTGGCATTTTTAAATTCGAGTTAATTTTCATCACTATTTTCAACATACAACAATTTGGAAACATGAAATACCTCCTTGTATAAACACGGGTAAATTCTAAATTGCAACACAAGCCGTTACGAATTAGAACAATAAAAATAGCGTGACGCTGCATAAAGCGAGTAGTGTTTAGAGTAAAGTGATCGGACAACCGTACTCCCATTGAAACACACTATCCTACACTTCCGCTGTTGAAGGTTTGACAACTTGATAATAATCATTGTTAAAATATATGATTAGTTAGATTTATGCCTACATGAGGGTTTTTACACGAAGATCTTGATATTTTGATAACACTCCTAGATTGCACTACATGTTTCATGCACGTGCGGGTAATTGCAAGGTTTTATAACACCAGGTATGGATGAATCAAGGTACCGAAAATTGTTCTAGTTCAGGAAAGTATATAGAATATTCACATTTCTGGCATAAACATATCTGTCAGCTGTCAGAAAAATATAAAGTAAAATTCGAGCAATCCATTCAAGCACAAGTTATCAAGTGAAGTAAAACGTTATTAGTTCACTCTTTCAGCAATTTCTTGAGCTACCTTTTACTCGTATATTAAGAAGGCCTAATTATGAGTTGTATTTATTTAGTCGGCCCCTTTTGTTGAAGAGTCAACCAAATGGCGAGATTTATGAACTTCGACAGAGTGATTTGCGTATCATATCCTACCTTCAGCATGTTCAGTGCACTACTCCTGGCTTAGACTATCTTCACTGGTTTTTAAAAATGAATACTTAATTAGATCCCTCTTGAAACTCATATACATGTACGTCTGAACTTAGTTTACATTGAGAAGGTATGCATACGAGTGCTGAGATTATATTATATTATTCCGATCATGTTTTTATTTTCTATTACATTTTGTACATATTATGATGTTTTATAAATACTTATTTTATTGTTAAGTGTTTTTAAGAGTAAGATACTATACTGTAGGGAATTTGAGGGTGCCACTTAAAACAAATAATGGTGGTGGACGGGTACCAGTAGGCCTCGATAGGAACAGGCTGATTTTAATTGAAACTTCCATGAAAAGCTAATTACATTGAAAATCGTCAATTTTAATAACATTATACAATATGGACTACGGAGTTTTAATGTGACTAGGTATCATTGGCTTTTAAAGTTTTTATTTTCATATAGGCTTGCATTACCTTTTTTTATTCTTGATCAACATCTAAAAGGTAAATGACAAATAATGTATTACATATTACATGATAATGGTTAACCTTTGGTTTGATGTCTCGATTATGACACTCTCAAAAAGGTTAAAGTTCCATTTTGGAGTATTAGGATTAAAACGGCAAACATATCCAATAGGTTAAACCGACTAAAAAAAAATTTCATGTCATTTGAAAAGAAAATATTTAAATAAAATACATAATTTCGTCTTTAGGTTTTCAGGCCTTCCGACAAGAAACAAACTTTTTTTAAGCCTTAGGCTAATCGTTTATAATTTAAAAATGATTCTTCGACGGTAAAGAATAAAGGATACAACAATATAATTCACGAGATCTGTAATATTTAGTCAAATAAGACTAAGACTATTATTTCCAATACGTCAGTCAGTGAAACAAATTCTTTACCAATACAATTATCTGGTCAATGGAACTATTGGCTGTATCCTTGATTGAAAAGCAATACGTGCAGTATATTATTAAACGTACCTTATTTTCAACAGTTTAATCCGGGAAGAAAATTACATAGCCTACAGCCCTACACCATAGGATGTTGCCGAACGCCACACACAATAGTTGTGTGCTCACCCGGCGGATTATTTTTGACAAGAGCCGCAGGTACAAAATTGTAGGTACCAAGGCTATAATAGGGTGTGATCAATAAGGGCGTTTTAAAAACGTTAGTGGAAATACGTTGATGGAAAAAACGTTGATGGAAAACGCGAAACGATAGCGTTTGATTGGGGTGAAACTGATATATACAAAATAATGAATACTTTCAAATAACATCAATTTTAGTTGATTTTTAACATGAGCGTGTACTCAATTTGATCTATTATTGATCTTTATCGGCAATATTTTATAATAAATATTCATCTTGAATAAACACTTTCATTGAGTTTGTGTTGTTGTATTTATAACATAAAGGAATATCAGGGATAGCATTGGATCAAAAATGTAAGAGGTCCCATGACATTTTCCAGGACCCCGTAGGACCGTAAAACAAATTTAAGGGGTCCCCCAAGAAATTGAGGGGTCCTGAAGTTTGGGTATTTGAAAATTTTACTTTTTACGGACAGTTTTAATGAATTTATATTGTGAGCAAAGGATGGATATGTAATTTACAGAATTTCTTAAGGTTTCCATTTCCACACATCGTCAAATTTAAGGGGTCCCTTCAATTTTGATCGGGACCCGCAAGTCTTTCCAATTTGAAACCTGACGCGTCACTACAAGAAAGTGAGAGGTCTAGCCTAGACGCGCAGACGCGTCAGAATGCGCCCCTGTAAAGGATACGATAACCTTTAAACAATGGCTACATGTATAGTTGATATTACATCTACAAAGCATACCGGATGTCTGTTGTTATGGTGTCCGAATTCTTAACATTGCCGTAGAGAATTAAAATTTAGTTACAATTAAAGATACTATCATTTAAATTTAGCAGAATCACCATGCAATGCAAGAGATCGCCTTTATTGATAATGGTTAGCAAACGACAATCAATTCATAATATACAAAAATGCACGAGGCCAGAGGAATAACAACGTTTTTCAACAATCGACGGGGCAAGAGTAATTCTGGCCCCTACGGCCTACGCGACAACGTGCAAACCAAATCAAATTTTAAGTTTTCAACCGATCGTCGGGGAAGACGCAAAAATCCGACCCCTACGCACCAGCATGGCAACGCGTGATGCCGAAGCAAAAACCAAGTCCATGACGTAGGCGTCCATTCGTTATTAATTTAATCAAATCGTCAGAATTGAATATAGCCAGAATCTCCTAATACAACTCATAATTATATAGAAATTGGTCGTGCCAATTTTCGCTAATTCTGTCAGTTAATTTCATATAATGCTCAAAACCAAATCATGCTCCGAGCAATTCGCAAGTAGCGGACGAATGTGCGTATAATTAACTAACTATGAAACTAATCAATCATATTATTTGTAATACTTGACAGTATCCAATATATTCAACACATCTTTCATTTACCATCTTAAATCTTTAGAGATGTTCAATTTGTTATACCTTTAATTTAAACCCATCGTTCATAATTAGCAATTTAATATTGCAATTTCTTACGTCGAAAAAATAACACTGCAAACCAAGATTTTGCCCTTTGATCGGCTTACGGAGAAAGGGGAAAAACTTGCATACCCCTTAATGGATGGTGCCATACCTAAGCATTGTGATCCAATGGCGGGAACCCTTTAGCCTCTGGGTTGGCGTTAAAAGTTAAAAAACGTAAGAGCGTTGAACCAGTTTACCTAAAAGAATCTCTATACCTTTAGGGGATGGGTGCACAGCATCATAGACAAACGGTGACCTGCTTGAACCAACAAAATTGTGAAAGTGCTTGACATAGCACATTAGGCATGTCACACACCCTGTGGGCCTGGCCATTGACAATTACCGTACTTCTCTAAAGTTCTCTTAGGGCTGATATCCAAACTCTCAGCGGTGTTACACCGGTATTACACCGATGTTATACCGGTATTACACCGATATTCTATACAGGGTGTATCAAAAAAAACGCAACACTTTTTGTAGCGAGCTCTCCGATTACGGCAAATCACAAATCACTCTAAAATTTATATATTCTGTTAGGACTACTTATTGGCTATCACTTAGTCAAATTACAGCAATATCGATTATTGATTCGCTGAGATATCAACGATACACGTAGACAAGTGCAAAACATGTTTTACATCGTTTATCCTGTAGGCCTATGCCTGATTTTCTTGTCAGGTGAATATTAGCAAGACACTTTAATAACTCATTGTACTTAAGTAATTGGAATCAAACTCATCATTCTGAGAAGAAAATGTCATGTTATAAAGGTATCAAATGTCTGGCTATTCATATCAATATTAATTAAATCTGGCAATAAATTAGTTGATAGTTAATGACACAACTTAAAAATCCAGATTACAAAGTCTGTTTGCAAATCTTCTCTCTTTTTCTCTCGTTAATGTCATAAATAAAACAGTATGACACATTATTCAAAAGATTAACAAATGGAATAGTCCAGTGAAGGTATAGTAATTGTCTTGTATGAATCAGTCATTGTTAGTCTGTTGTGAATGGGAATGGGACATTATGGTGCTGCTCGACCCTCAAAATCCTGTCCTTGTTTTAAGATGCATCGATTATGAACTTTAATTTTATGAAAGAACGCACCATACACATTATGTGGCGATCACAGCAATCGGTGGTTCAGAACTTAAAAAGGATGATTGACGTATTCAATTGGTCGAATGATTATCAGATTACACGATTCAATGATTTAATGTACCACCTTACTCAAACAAAGGAAATTAAGATAAACCATTGCAGACATTAAGGTGATATTAAACTGCAAACCCATAACATTAATCGGACATGAAAATCCAAGTTTTCAGAACGAACGATGTAAAACGTGTTTTGCACTTCTCAACTTATACCTGTAATATCTCCGCGAATAAATAATCGATATCTTTGTAATTTGACTATGTGATAGCTAATAAGTAGACCTAACAGATTATATAAGTTTTAGAGTGATTTGTTTTTTACTGTAACCGTACAGCTCTCGACAAAAAGTGTTGCGTTCTTTTTGATACACGCTGTACAAATATCGGTGTAATACCGGTATAACATCGGTGTAATACCGGTATAACATCGGTGTAATACCGGTATAACATCGGTGTAATACCGGTGTAACACCGCTGAGAGTTTGGATATCAGCCCTTACCGGATCCAGGCTTCGTCTCGTCTAGCTTTCAGAATTTCCTCAATGCGATTGGAAATATCCAATGTTGTGTTGTGGAGGACATCACATAATTATACATAATACAGTACAATACACATCAATAACCATAAACACATCATTGTATGTACTGACTGACTGAGGAATAACATAAATGGCAACTATTGCGAAGCCACATTCGTCTTTAGTAAGGTCCTCACTCTCCGTCCTCAAGTTCTGAACCTTCGCTTTACTTTCATGAACAATGATAAGACAATAATAGTTGCATACTTCCGATCTGGCAATCGAAACCCAGCAAAAAGGATTTCATTTCTAGGGCAATTCTAGAAGTTGTAAATGACCACTAGTTATGTTGGATATAACGCTTATCCTCCGGTTTCGATGAAACTATTTCGTAAGAATAGGTAACATCAAGGCAACCAAGAGATACCCGGGGCCACGTAACACAATCCCGGAACACGATCCGCCAGACATCATATTTTGTTAAAAGCTGAAGTTGTAACACTGTATACACTCGAGAGCTGAAAGGGACTTGAGTTTCTTTACTTACGTTGAACTTACGTCGATCCTATCGGTATAAGCAACAGTATTATTAATGTAAGTAAACCGAATATCATATTGCTTACACAGGCATTCGTTCCAATAATAAATTGAAGTGAAGAACCTGTTGTGTGTAACAAAGCTCTCATAGTATACAATGATCTGAAAAGATCTTGAACCACATTCGTTGAAGATAGCAGTAGTACACCAACAACATAATGATCCGATCATAATGAACTGAGCCGAAATATCATATTGCGTACACAAGCTGGTTGGTAGGGCCCTGTACTGCCAGTCTGTTCCAACATTAAATTGAAGTAAAAAACCGTTGTGTGACGAATCACAATAAGTAAACAATGATATGGCTATCAAGTCGCTGAATTATCTGATCGATACCGTATACAAATGGTATACGAGCAAATGGAAACATGAGAAGTTGGGCTCCATTGTGAACACTGATTATGGCCACTACTGGTGCTATGCATTAATTTAATTTGGAGTACCGCAGTGACGCGTAGTGACTGAAGTTACAATGTAAAGTGTGAATCACCTACAGGGTGTCTCAAAAAAACCCGTGCACGTGTTTACCCAGCTTATTGACCGTGAACTTATAGAATTTGGTGTAACATTTGTATACATTTTGATAGCCATAACGGTTAGCTTTCATATTCCGTTTATTTCATCTGATTTGGTTTTGTCAATCTTGAGATATGACCAATTAACTCAAGCTACCTAAAGTCGACGTTGTGCCACTTTACAGTTTGCAATTAATAGAAAGGGTTACTCCGGAGAGGGTTGTTGTTACCACCGGGGTTACCACCCTCTAAAAAAATGCAATCCAAAATGCAGAGTATGCTTATTTGGGTACCATGTTATAGCTAGAGGTTCTCTCTATCCATACATATTAAAACAAGTACAAACATCCCACGCATGACGTCACAATGACGTCACCAAACATGGCCGACCTCAAAATCCCGCCGTATTCGCTGGACAGTGAAATATCATAGAAATCTTCGCCAAAAAAGTTCTAAATATCGGAATTTCACCCGTTTTTTTGCTTATAAGTGATGGAAATGGTGTTTCTAACATAGGCCCATGCTAAAATATTTCAGGAACATACATTAAAAATATTTTTCAAAATGGTGATTTAAAAAAATGTGTAAGGTCCCCTGCTATCGGACTTTAACGGCTTACCCTACCCCCGGGTAAGGTGGCAGCCTCAATTTGTTTTCGTCAGAATGAGCGCAGGGAATATATAAGCGATCACCTAGACGCCCTAGGTCACTGTTTTTTGCGTTCTAGCGCAATCGGCGATCACCCTCCCTTAAGAGGACAAGGGTTTTAATGCTTATCTTAAGGATTCTTTCCGTAAAAGTGGCACAACTTCGATTTTAGGTAGCTTTAGTTAATTGATCATATCTCAGGATTGACAAAACCAAATTAGATGAAATAAATGGCATATGAAAGCTAAGTGTTTGGTCTATCAATATGTATACAATTGTTACACCAAATTCTAGAAGTTCATGGTCAATAAGTTGGGTGCACGGTTTTTTTTGAGACACCCTGTACAGCACTATAGAAGGCGTCAGGCTGAATGCGGTATAGAAATGTCTTTCAGGCATTTGCAACTGGTGCGGTATATTAATCAACCGCCTTTGAATGGCAAAATCCGTTTCACAATAATCTGAAAACGGATATACGTCCGTTGTATGAAATCGTGCCTCCACGAGATGCAAATGATGCAATAATATAAGTCCACTGCAAGTTGTGGCTCAAAGAAGCGTTGTTACGTCTATACTTTATCAAATGATACTTGGAGTAAACTCGGTGCAGGTAAAAGGACTCCCCACGATGCCATAACGGAGAAGAAACACACCAAAACCACATTCAGAACGTATGGAGCCTATCACTGCTAGGCTAGGCCAAGTCGCATGTCCTGAAAGACGAAAAGAAAAACAGCAGAAGCAAAATCTGGGACATTTATATCCTTAACAGTATTTTTTCCCTTATTTACATTAATGCGTTGTACTCATGTAGCAACTAGACCTTATGAGAATTCATCGCCCGGCAATGAGTATAATAGCATGATCTATTATATCCAAATATAATAAATATACTAGCCAACTAATGAGCTTCAAAACCCAATATTTTGACCATAAATGTGTTAAGGCTCAATATTATATAGCAATAAATATGTATATCATTTATTTATCTTATTGTACCAACATTTCTACATTAAGGTTCCGTTCCCTGTATGTTATCCAACTTTCTTGACCACGGCTTTGATGCGTTATCCAGGTACTGAATCATCCCCTCCTACACCATTTATCTGATTTATTTCACACCACCCGTGTCTTGTCAGCGTGCTTTGTACCATTTCCACCGCTGTCTTAAGCATGGCGCAAGGCTTTTAGTCTGGGTGTAACTAGAAGCGCTATCGATTGTCCCTGAAATTACTTTTGAAAAATGTTGTTGTTTTAAGAAATTCCAACTTTTAACTTCAATTTGTCATAGAAACTAGTGCTTTATCATATTTTGTAAAACCAAAAGTTCAAATTTCTATAAAAAAAAATCACATTATATTAACCCAAGAGCAGATTTTAGTTTTATAACTAGCCCAAATCTGGATGAAAGTTACCACGTGTGCTAAGTCATGTGGCAAGACTGCAGCGCGTGCGGACTTGCTACCAGTTCCACCGCTGCCACACTCAAGGTCCCTCAGCATGCGGTCAATGGTGTTGGATGGATGTAATTCTTGGGTGGAACTTACTAATATTAGCGTCATGGCCAGTTCAACCTCTCAAACTTGGGCTCAAACATTACAGGCAATTGGAATGTAATGTAAAAAATGTGTACTGGTCACCTAAATAGCGCCATACAGAAGTAACAGTAAACCGCTAATGGCAAGTAAAACACAGTCCCATAGTTTTGGCCCCCGCGGAACCAAAATGAAAAACCAAAACCATGACATGAAAGTAAACATGACCTGAAAGAAAACCTTTTATTGACGTAATCGCCGCGAAACAATATAACAAATAAAACCTAAACATGCATGTACTTAGCAACTGCATTGCAACCATAGTACTAGACAATGGACCTCATTGGGGGAGTGCGGTCGATCATCGAATGGTACTAGTGTGTGACGACCCAATACGTCTTTGACTGCGACGAACCCGTTGTATGGTTGCCTTTAAGGCTGGCTCACACTATGACGAATAGGGGTGGGGGGGCAGTACGGCAAGCTACGTTAAGCTGCGAATTGCAATTCGTGTGTTGCCTTCAATTGTCGCTGACGAATCCGCTAGCGACCGCAGACGGCCGAAATTATCAATCGCGTCCGTCGGCAAATTTTCAGCATGATGAAAATGTTGTGGCGGCAAAAAAAATCGTTGTGATTCCGTTCAGATTTCGTTGGAGATCGCAACCCTCATTTCCTTAACGTTTCCATGCCGTGCGAGGCCGTCTGTAGTCGTTTTGAGGTCGTCACAATTTCGTTGGTAGTCGATGTCAACGACCATTGACGACAAAACAACGGGAAGTGACGTCACATCTCGAACCCTGACGACACATTGCGGTAAGTAACGAAATTGTACCGACCTTGGTGCGACAATGGATTGCGAATTTTGTCCGGAGGGTGACGGGTGATGACTGATGATGGCGGGTCGTTTGCAAATACCTGCGGCATTGCAACGGTGTCTGCGATGGGTTACGATTTTGAAACGTTGGTCCACGATTTTAAACTTTTTGTGCGATTTTTGACGATAGTTTGATTTCAATAGACTGTCCAGCAAAGCTGTTTCATCATCATGAAGGACGGGGGCTAGGGTCAGGCTGCAATATGCCTTGGCCATGGTCACGTCATCGTCGCCGCAACCCACCGTCAGCCGCCGTTCCTTGCCGCCAGCCAATCCGCTGCCAGCCGTCTGACCTCGTTCCTTGTTGCCGAGCTCCGTCGAGACATCATTACTCTCCGCCCAGACAACGTCCGATTTTGGTCGCTAGACTCCGTTCCTTGTCGCAGCCATTCGTCCCTTGCCGTCGTGTTGTCGCCGAAGGTCGTTCCCACCCGTCAGCGAATTTTGCTTTCCCCTCTTGCCGTCGTTTTGCCTCCAACATTTTGTGATTTTCACGTCCGTCGCCTTCCGCGGGTTATCTACCGCTACTATTTGAGCCAGCCTTTACCAGCCTGAAATACAATGAAATGACAGTACGGTTATTAACGTCCAAACAAAATGAAACAAACCAAACTATATTTGTTGTTATATTGTCTATTACAAAACACCGCCGTAGGTTGGTATACTACTTTATATTATATTATATATATATAATATAAAATAATACTATAAACCAAACTATGTATAATAATAGAAGAAAAACGTCGAGAAAATAATGCAAAACCTGTAACCTGCCGTACAGGCCTGAGCCTAAGCTATGACAATTGTATGCTACGAGTACGACAAAATCAAACTAAAATGTTGTCAAAATATCTGAATAAATCCCTAGCACTCACAAGTTACAAACGAGACACCGGGTACCAAAATATACAGTGCATGAATGAGCAAGTATGCACAAAAAAGAGACAGACCTAGTTTAGTCTTGACTCCAACATTAAGGGACCGTTCATAAATACTTTGGTGGGGGGGGGGGGGGGGGGGGGGGGCTTGATAATTTCATTTTTGGAATATCAACAATTTTTTACCACCCCCTGTATTACTGCCTGCACCTGAAACTTTCTTGTCCCCGTTCATTGTGATCAAGTTCAGAGAACATAGATATGATATCTTTTATGGAATTTTCTTTTGACCATGTATCATATTCTATTTTTGATGAACGCATCACATCTAGAAGGGCAGGTTGTAGAATCTAGAGTGCACTGAAAGCCAAACTGGAGTCAAGTGACTCTTGAAATGGAGTAAATCGGCCATGACTCTCCAAAGGAGTCATCCTGACTCTTCAAAGGAGTAATCTTGACTCTCCAAAGGAGTCGTCCTGACTCTCCAAAGGAGTCATCCTAGCCGTCGGAAAGAGTCATCGGCCATGACTCTCCAAATGAGTCATCCTGACTCTCCAAAGGAGTCATCCTGACTCTTCAAAGGAGTCATCCTGATTCTCCAAAGGAGTCATCCTGACTCTCCAAAGGAGTCATCCGAGCCGTCGGAAAGAGTCATCGCCCATGACTCTCCAAAGGAGTCATCCTGACTCTCTGGAGCTAATTTGCATATTTTACTTGGTCTTATATTAGCCGAGTAAAATGCACAAATCGCTCATTAGCATAATTGCAATGGTACAAAAATTAGCCCCGATGCTCGTGTATACCATTTCAATTATGCTAATGAGCTAATTTGCACATTTTATTTATTTAAACCTATTAATTTATTTCAATTAAGTCGATGCCTTAATTTAACATCGTTGAATGTATATTGATATATTTGCATATTTCTCACTGGTTAAGGAAGGGAGTGATTGCTCACTAAGTAAATGCAAATACATTGAGCAAGAACATAAACATCAAAGAACCAATTACATTAAAGCCCCCACTTCCAGTTCTCCAGTTCTCAGTGTCTTATTTCCCTTTTTTCCTACCTGGAGTCACGGTGACTCTATTTAGCCATTTGGAGTCATTATTACTCTCGAAAGGGAGTCCAGCCTACATGTGACTCTATGTCAATATTGACTCCATTTGAAGAGTCACAAGACTCCCTTGAAGAGTCATGCATCATGAGAGCAAAGGAGTCAGTAAATGTTGACTCTCCAAGGGAGTCATGTGACTCTCCACACAGAGTCAATATTAACATAGAGTCACATGTAGGCTGGACTCCCTTTATAGAGTAACCCTGACTCCAGTTTGGCTTTCAGTGTGAATCAGAACTCCCACTTCAATTGCAGGTATCTTTGGTTTAGTGCCATGGTCTTTAATCACCTGAATTTCAAATATTTATGCACGGATCTCTGTTTTTGAAATCAATTAGGCTTAAAATAAAAAGTAGTTTGATTGGCCTAACATGACAAAAACAAATAGGGTAGGTCAGTCGGGATTTTGTTTGTTTTTGAAATCATCTGCTTTAGGGACTTAAATAGCCGAACAAACCCCCAAACTGTTGTGTTTTTGTGCATAGCCGAAAATGAAAGCAAATAGTCAGAAACTTTAATACTTTGTTCAATTTTTATGTTTTTATTTTATTTTAATTTTTTTACATTTGATGATGGCCTATAAACATGATTCTAGCAGAACCTATGACGAGCGAAACTCAATTGAATATATATATATATATATATTTTTAAATATTTTATTTTTTCCTCCCTCAAATAATAAAAGAATATCCAGGGTCGGCGATGTATTTAAGGTCGGTCGGGTTAGGCCAACTTTTTTTAGGCCTTAGGATGCTCCCTCCAATTATATATCCTGGCTTTAAATATTTTTTTTGCTATTTACATGAATTTGTCCTTCATTCTTTTTTAGCTGGGCTAGTACATTAAAGAAGGCCCGTAGACATCTGCGCGCGTAGCGCGCCAACAAATTAGCTATTTTGACATTGATTTATGAACTTTCCGTAAATAATGTGCATACAGGTAAAGCAAGGGCTTGGGGGCGAAGCCTCCAGAAAACTTTGGAAACTAATAAGTGTTTTAACATTTTTTGACCCCCCTCTGTTGGGGTTTTCAAAAACTTTTTAACCCCCCCCCCCCCTTTGCAGAGTATCAACACTTTTTGGCCCCCCTTATAATTATCCAGCCCCCCACACACAAGTATTTATGAACGCTCCTTAACGACATGAGACGAAATACGCCATGACATAATTAAAGGTCGACACACCCCAAATGAGTAAATTAAACTCGTGTACAATACAGAAGAAATGCAGCATGTCCTATACTCCCTGCCTATTCTAGGCCCCGGAAGAAACCATAATCGCGGTTTTCTCGCCGTGAATATCGGGTGTTTACCCTTTCCCTCGGTTCCAAAAAGTATGCCGCGATTTCACGGAAATTTTGTGTTTTGAAAATTTATACAAAAATCGACCATAAATAGACCAAGAAAATCTTGAAATGTCAAGTTAAATACCTCGATCGATCGTACCTGTGAACTTGGTCGGGGAAATACCTTTTATCAATGTAAACAACATTAATGGTCCCCGTTTATTTTTCCCCATGTTACGCCGTGCGGTAAAATTGGTACCACCAATTTTTGAAACGCACGTAGAATGACGTAAGCATAATGCCTAAGACTCGCCGCCCTCTACATTTTGTCAACACAGTTACGTACGGTATGAAAATCGACTGGGGATTTAGTCAAGATGGCGGCGCATCACGAAAGCAAACATTCCTTCGGTACAAAAAATGTCAAAACAGGCAGAAATAAATTGAATAAATCAAAATAGGAAACCTCTCTACCAGGGGAAACTTTCAAAATGTATTTTGACAGTTTTTACTTTCAAAATGTATTTTGACAGTTTATATTATCATGCAGAGAAGAAAATGGACTATAAGTGACGGACAAACTTGTGGGAGTGGGAGATCAATACTAAAACCTACTCGTAGGGGGAGAGATCAATACTAAAACTTACTCGTATAACAAAACCCCCAATCAACCGAGCCGTGATTACTTTCTAATTCATATTTATGATGATTGATTCGATTAATTTAAATTCTTGTACGTACGAAACGGCGCCATAAACAAATACTGTGAATCCGACAATCCATAATCTGCCTGGGGATATTTTCTTGGTAATGTTCTGCTCATTAAATCAGTCTGATTTATTGAACAGAATATTAAACAAAATATCCACATGCAGATAATGTATTGCCGGAGTCATCAGATCTGAGTGGATGTGTCGATTGTTATACCGGATGGCTCAATATAAAAATATCAGTTTTGGTCTAAGTTCAATTTTCATGGGTGCTTGTACTTATTGCATCGTTAAAGTCGTGTGTAAAAGTCACTTATTCCTATGAGCCATATATATAGGTACTACTTTTGCAGTGCGGTCTAATAACATACCCGGTAACAATTGTGACCCTACGCGAGTAAAGGCACAATGAGGAAAATATGAATATTGTGTTAATGATATCATGATAATATGTATAAATTAAGGGACATTTTGGTACCAAAGTCAATGTTAGTAGATGACATTCCTGACCAAATTAACGGATTATTGAAAATCACTTTGTCTCAAAACATCAAATACAAATTGTCAAGTAATGGACATTTAAAGTTTTGTTTTGTTAACAATGAATCATTGGTTGGACACAATCTCTATAACATATCAGAAATAAGAGTTTTATGATTTTGACTTATTATGACCTTGTCCCATATTTTTGCTCTTAAATCAAATTAGCTATTGCCGCATTGTGCCTACTCATGTTGGGTCACAGATACGTGTACTCAAATGAAACAAATGTGCATATTGATCTGTACCCCATTGATTGAAAGTATTGTATTTTAAACATTACCAGAAGAAGACTATATGCCGTCTTGAGACACGAAACAAAATTAATCATTAGTCGAATATTCATCTTCCAACTCAAGAGGGCGTTATTAGAAAACATCCAGAAGTTACGCTGGATCAATCACAAACCATTGAGTTAATATGTTATTTGTTGACATATCTGATATCTGTTCTATATTCAGGGTGTATCATAAACACGCAACACTATTTCTGATCTGTACTGCTAGAAAAGAACAAAGTAGATGTTAAAGGTGTTCATCAGGACTATTATATTATGTAGATTGAATTTATCATATATAGTCCAGAGTTAAAACATACCTTAGCGGACGCTTGACGACAAGCTGCGTCACTCCATCCATTATTATTATTATTATTCATGGTATAGTTTATTGTCATCGCAGCCACCCGGCTGAATTGGCACAATATTACAAATTACAAAAATACATTAAAATGCAAGATATACAATAATAACTTTAAAAACAATAATATCATAAAACCAAACACCCACCCTGCATACAACACACATTCTACATTAAGACCACAATTGCACACCCACCCCACACCCCCACACCCCCACACACCACATACACACCCCCTCCCTCCCCAAAAAAATATTGCACATAAAACATAGTACATTTACATTACCAACTGACTGACACAATACATATCAGAAACACACATGGCAACAACCTACTCCCAAGTTTAAAAACAAGATAATAACAATATTGCATTTAAAAACACCAAGATGTTGGACAGATGGAGGCTAAAATTTAAAACATTATTAATTAGTGGTCATTGGTCAAGTTATTATTCCACAGCTTGACAAGATATGGGACTGGACTGTTGGCATGTCTTTTTGTACTTACTTTAGGAATAATAAGGTGATTGCCTTTTCGCAACACACGTCCAGTTACGACCTATCTTTGGCTGGGTAACCACATATTAAAAGTACTTAAACGCATAAGAGTCTTGGCAAAAATAAAACAAATATGATCCCGCCTAGGTCTGAGTTCTTGAATATTACATGTTAAAAGAGCATTTTGGTACGAATCATATTGATAGCCTAAAATAATTTTACACGCTCTTTTTTGGATACGTTCAAGCATTAAATGCTGCCGCTCAGTGAGACCAGGATGCCAAGCCGGCACGGCATATTCAAGGAGGGGACGCACACAACAAATGTAGATGGTGATAAGATCCTTGGTGGACAGCCGAAACGCTTAAGAGTAGTGAGCATAAACAATCGGCCACTAGCACGCTTGATCATATCGCTGACTTGGATATCCTATTTTAAGTCACTAGATATTTTGATACCAAGGATCTTAACCACATCGGTACATTGTAAATCCAGGCCACATAATTGAATTGGGAAGGCTCCTTGGGGTTCTTGAAAAAATTAGTATCCATAGACATGCATTTAGATGGATTTAACAACATATTGTTATCAGTAGCCCATTGACTGAACTGGTCTATGTCCCTTTGAATTGTGCCGCATTTATTTACATATGTATTCTCAATAATACTAAGATCATCCACATACTTATCAGTGTTAATAAAAAAGAACAGCTTGTTCTCGAAACGTCAGCTAAGTTATGTTTTAACTGGACTAAATATGATACATCCGATCTGCATGTTAGTCTAACAATGTACGTCAATCTTATGGCCGAAGCACCGTAACACCGTACGTAATTTGAAGAAATGTACGTGTAGGCCTACGTAAGATCACCCGATATCGTAATCTTCTTGTATTCATTCTCAGAGATCTTTGCCTCACATCACCAAGTCTAAAGCTGAAATGCCCAATCAACACTAACAAAGTTGACTACGCGAAAGATACTATACGGTGTTGTCAACAATAAACAATGTCAAATTAAAGAACAATAACTTTTCTCTCTATCAAGTTTTGAAAAAAGAAATACCTCGGACTCGTCAATTGATAACCGAATCTAGACACTCGTAATGAGAGTTCGCGAGAAAACTTTCGAGAAAACCAAATGTCGTCAGGTGCGCAAGCTGCAGAATTTGGAACAGAAGAGCAAAACATCCAATTATCATGTAGGACAGGCAATAACATCGGAACCAGACCTCACCGGAACCAGGGACAATCAAATGGAGGGACAAGAAACTATTGTACTATTCTATAAGTATGCGTGTTGCGGGGGTACAAATATCATCAGTTGAGCAAGCATACACAATACATTCATGAATGGGCACTGGTACAAATCTCAGCAATCATACTGCACGAGTCGCTGTGTGTCTTGCTCGATACGGATGGACCCTTAGTCGGGTGAAAGCTCGACATGACCGCGAAGTAGGGTACAAATGTGATTTTATTGCTGAAAATCATGGATGAGTAAGTCTAGATTCACACCACCGGGTACCAAAATGGTACTCTTGGGAACTTTTTTTTATTGACGTCTTAAGCCATAATAATGACAGTTATAATAATGACAAATATATTTGCAACACAAACATCTTGTGTTTGGTATGAAATTTTAATTTCATACCAAACACAAGATGTTTTAAAAAGCACGGCCTATAAATTCAAATTCAGGCTAATGACGCAATCGTTTTTATCTTAGCATTTTTAGTGTCTTAGCTGTTCTCAATGTTGTTAGTTTCAAAATATAAGTCTTTGCTTCTATTTCCAGCTTATTTTGAATCACTTTACCCGCAATGTTATGCTATCTCACAGTGTTTCCAAATTAACGAGGCCTAATGTTGTTTTTACATGCCTGTACGCAACTATTCATATTATGTAAGATGTAGGAGAAGTAATATAATGAGAATACCGGTAACTGCAGTATCGGGGTTTCTTATGTTCTGAGGGTGGAATTGTGAAGTATACTGTTGCCTTCAACAAGGCACGGTTTTAATATATAAAACAAAATAACCACAAATAATGAAGACCATAGTCTCAATCTACTTGTATTAAATATTTGAACGTTTTCAAAAGAAATAATTATCAGTATGCTGATGTGCCTCCAACTCCAAATATATTACTAACAAGCAGCTGATGTGTATGGAGACAGGCATTGACAGTTTGACAGTTTTACTTGTACCATGGATGAAGTATCACATCTTGAAATAGACAGGCAGGATATAGCGTTTTATGTACGTTACATGAAATTACAGGTGACATGAAATTACAGGTGACATGAAATCACAGGTGACATGAAATCACAGGTGACATGAAATCACAGGTGACATGAAATCACAGGTGACATAAAATCACAGGTGACATGAAATCACAGGTGACATGACATGTATGAATACATTTTAATCACGTTTGACCTCTTTTGACTTTTGTATGTATTTATTATATCATTTTATATGTATTCCAGGAGTCAACAGCTTGATACCAAACATGATATTTTGTTTATAAGACCAACTATATTTGTCATAAATATAACATTATCGAAAAGGGCGTGGCTTGACGTCAATAAAAAAACTGACTCTAGACATTCCCCCTCATGTAACATTTTCAGCAATAAAATTGCATTTGTACCCTACTTCACGGTCATGTCATAATTGTGAAGATATCCACTTGACTACATACCTGTGTAATTCCTACTGAACTACTATACTCTAGAAATGCAAATATATATCATCAAAGAACATCATTTTCCGATTAATTTGGATATTGAATTCAATAGGAACAAAATGTCTATAGTTAAAACTTCCCAGGAAAAATATTAATTTCTTTGTTCTAGCATGTTTTCATATTTTTTATAAATCTAAAATTATCACATTTTTCTCAAATATACCGATTATTATTAACACTAGAACGTTATTTATTGAACAAATCACGTATAAATTGTATTCAGTTTGACTTAGGCCCAAGTTTTTTGGAAAATTATATTTTGATCATTTTTCGAAAGATTATAGGGCAACCTTTGAGTTCCTTAAATAAAAACACACCGCAACTACTAGAGCTAACCCGCAACACGCATGTTTTGTTCTTTTTTTGTAATTGAATACAATGATGTAACGATAACATAGGTCGTTTCTAGTCCCTCCATTTGATTGTCCCTGCCGGAACACAGCTGAAAGCTGAAAATAGTAGACAATATAATTATAATGCCTGCGGATGAAGGTAGCACCACTTCATGATGGTGGTATTGGACAACAATATGGGAAAATCAATGGCTATGTTATCTGTTATAGCATTGTTTACCCTTACATGCCGCACACACAACTATAGCACTAGTTTAATTTTGACTATGCACTGGACAAAAATGGTAAAATCCCTACAATTCATGATTAAGACTCATAAATAACTACTATTTTGTGGGATTTGCAGGGTTTTATTCCATTCAGAGTACATGGTGGTAATATATTATTTGATCACAATATTTTCTAAGAATCTAGAAATCTAGGGTGGTGCTGAGCACCACCATAACCATATTACGAGCCGCCACTGATCGTCACACATGAGCGATCACTGGCTTTGTTTCTATTATAAGCTAGAGTTACAATAAAAAGGTAAAGAAGTGGTCATGGGTAAATAAGCTGTCTTACGACTGTTGTTATATTGGGGTGGAGTCTCTTATGAAATTGGTAAAATTAAACTGCCTTTTACTTTTTAACCTCCAATGTGAAAATAAAATCTAAGCCACTGCCATATTCATCCAATACTAGATCATTTAAAAGTCGTCTCTATACACTTGTTAAATAAGGCAATGCATGGGGTCACTCAAGTGTGACGAACTTCCTTTAAACTTCAAATTGAATTAAAATGATTTTTTTTTTGAATGATTTGAACAACTATAACAGTTTAAAATAGAAAGGGACAACATATTATATTAGTAGACAAGAGATAAAAAGGCTATTATTTGTTTCTTTTAAACGAGCCGTCTAACCAAGGAGTTATTATAGGTACTATAATAACTCCTTGGTCTAACTTACACATTTATTTGCACTTTGTCGAAGAGGTAAAATCACTATGTCGTACATAATGGAGTGTGTACTGTAATTATTTTTGCCCTTTTCGTGCTAAAATCAGCAAGCGCGAAAAAGGTGCAAATATATTAATTTTGTATGTAGGTCTATGTAAAGAAGCTCAAAATCGCGAAAATAAAAACAAGCAAAATTCTAATGAAACGGTAAAATATGCCAAAGATGTTTAAAAACAACAACGGACCTGATTCAATTGATTTTGCTAATGAAAATTATTAACTTTGGGCATCGATTATAATATAGTTCAATAAATGCGCATGTAGTGTTGTTTCGAGAGAAATTAGACGAATCAATGCACGCGCGCTGATGATGCCGCTAACCAATCAGAGCCGTGCGGGTAGAGCTTACGTATTGTTACGTATTGTGCACGGCCACGGATGTCGAGCCCCCCGAGTCCCCAGAGGGGGGGGGGGGGGGGGGGGGGGGGGGGCGGAAATAAATGAGAAGGGAAAAAGAAGTTAAAAATCCAACAAACGCCCCAATCATTTTCACGGTTGGGACGATGCCCTCCTCAAAAGAAGCCATATTTTCGCGAAATTAGTTTCAATGTTTAACGGTTAGTTACACCGACTTTATACGTAGCTAAATTTTTTAAAATTCATATCCAAAACATCAAATCGGGACACATTTTAGGGTATCCTTAATTTTTTAGACTAAATCGCAGGCAATTTGTTTCCCTTGCAATTTCAATGCGAACGTTATTTGTTCCGTCAAATGTGTTGCGGGTTTTGTTACACCGACCTTGTAAATAGCTCAAATTCTGAAATTGTATCCTAAAAATCAAATCGGGCAGATTTTAGGGTATCCGTTATATTTGAGACTAGATCGGCAGCAATTTAGTTTTTCCTTGGCGATTTCAATGTGAACGTCATTTTTTCCGTCAAATGTGTTGCGGTTTGACCGATTAGTTACAACGACGTAGCACAAAATGTGATATCATATCCAAAAATGTGATATCATATCCAAAAAATCAAATTGGGGCACATTTTAGGGTATCCGTCATTTTCGAGGCTAAATCGGAAGCATTTTTTCCCTTGCAATTTCATTGCGAACGTCATTTGTTCCATCAAATGTGTTACACCGACCTTATACGTAGCTCAAAATGTGAAATCGTATCCAAAACATCAAATCGGGACACTTTTTAGGGTATCCGTCATTTTTTAAGGGTAAATTGCAGGCAATATTTTTGACCGGTTTGTTACACCGACCTTATACGTAGCTCAAATTGTGAAATGATATCCAAAAAATCAAATCGGGCTGATTTAAGGGTATCCGTCATATTTGAGGCTAAATCGGCAGCAATTTAGTTTTTCCAAGGCGATTTCAATGCGAACGTCATTTGCTCCGTCAAATGTATTGCGGTTTGACCGATTTCTTATACGTAGCTCAAAATGTGAAATCATATCCAAAAAATCAAATCGCGACACATTTTTGGGTATCCGTCATTTTTTCAATTTCAAGCATTTTTTTCCTTCTGATTTCAATGCGAATGTCATTTGTTCCGTCAAATGTGTTGCGGTATGACCGGCTAGTTACACCGACCTCATACGTAGCTCAAATTGTAAAATTGTATCCAAAAAATCAAATCGGGCAGATAATAGGGTATTCGTCATATTTGAGACTAAATCGCAGGAATTTCTTTTCTCTTTGCAATTTCAATGCGAACGTTATTTGTTCCGTCAATGTGTTTCGATTTGACCGGTTTGTTACACAGACCTTATACGTAGCTCAAATCGTGAAATTGTATCCAAAAATTCAAATCCGGCAGATTTTCGGTATCCGTCATATTTGAGGCTAAATCGGCAGCAATTGAGTTTTTCCTTTGCGATTGCAATGCGAATGTCATTTGTTCCGTCAAATGTGTTGCGGTATGACCGGCTAGTTACACCAACCTTATACGTAGCTCAAATTGTGAAATTGTATCGAAAAAATCAAATTGGGTAGATTTTAGGGTATCCGTCATATTTGAGGCTAAATCGGCAGCACTCCTTTTCCTTGGCGATTTCAATGTGAACGTCATTTGTTCGGTCAAATGTGTTGCGGTTTGACCGGTTGGTTACACAGACCATATACGTAGCTCAAAATGTGAAATCGTATCCAAAAATCAAATCGGGACACATTTTAGGGTATCCGTCATTTTTTAGGCTAAATCGGCAGCAATTTTGTTCCATCATTTGTTTCGTCAAATATGTTGCGGTTTGACCGGTTAGTTACAACGACTTTATACGTAGCTCAACATGTGAAATCAAATCGGGGCACATTTGAGGGTATCCGTCATTTTCGAGGCTAAATCGGCAGCATTTTTTTAAAAAACGTATCATAAAAATCAAATCGCGATACATTTTAGGGTACCCGTCATTGTTTAGCCTAAATCAGCAGCAATTTTTGTACTTGTGATTTCAATGCGAACGTCATTTGTTCCGTCAAATGTGTTGCGGTTTGACCGGTAAGTTACAACGACCTATACGTAGCTCAAAATGTAAAATCGTATCCAAAAATCATATCGGGACACATTTGAGGGTATTCGTCATTTTTTAGCCTAAATCAGCACCAATTTTTTTCTCCTTGTGATTTCAATGCGAACGTCGTTTTTCTGTCAAATGTGTCGCTGTTTGAGCTGTTAATTACACCGAATTTATACGTAGCTCAAAATTTGAAATAATATAAAAATAACACAACCCAGTCCCCCAAACAAATAAGTCAGGTCATCTTCAACTCTTATGCGATGCAGTCACCTGCTTTATTGGAGTATAATAAATCCAGATCCAGATCCAGAATATCTTAAAAATCAAATCGGGTCACATTTCAGGTTATCCATCCTTTTTTAGCTTAACTCAGCAGCGATCAAAATATTTCCTTGGGATTCCATTGCACATGTCATTTCCGTCAAAGGTGTTGCGGTTTGACCGGTTCATTACCCCAACCTTATAGCTCAAAATGGGATATTGTATCCAATAAAGAAAATCTGGTTACTCTTCAGGCCATTTAGCACTTCGGGATAATGAAGCATTTAGCACTTCGGGATAATGAAAACGGACACAATTTGGATGCAAATTTAAAAATGTGTACCATGCTCAATTCATTTTTTGTTGTTGTAGCGGGCGTCCACATCAGCATGGTAATGACGGCACCCATGGGTGAACGAGTACGCAGTATTGGTGGCTTCGAGTTCTTAGTGTAAAACCTTATGTGAATCAGAAACGTGGTGTAAGCACGACAATCTAGCCTCCAATTATGCTCCTGGAACACACTACGGAATATCAAACAGCATATATATAATATAGCCCTAGGAGCGTAACATAGGGGCGCTCAAATAAATAATAACAGTATAGCCTTGAAGGGTATACCGGGGGTGTATATACAATATGGCTGGTGTTTTTATTATAGCAGATAAGCAGTGATTAAGAAATGGAAGGGTGTTGGACTGTGGGAAGTGTTTTGGTATACGAATTAAAAAAGTAGGAGTAGGTTAGGCCTACAAAGCAATTTATGGTATAGCCTCGACACGTGGAAGGAAAGCAAAGCAATACATACAGGTAGGAATATGGCTGGCTTATATTTTTATGAATCAGCTAATGCTCGTCTTCGATTTGTAATAGAATATTTTTATTAACAATAAGCACCTTACAATAATGAGACACATCCAATGCTTTACATAACACATAATACAAAAACCTGAGTAAAATGACTGCTTTTGATGAGGTAAATCGGTTCTACATGTATGTTTTAGAAATGTTCTAACGTGGGTTTTTTCTTCATACATGACATGATACCTGAGAGATTTCTCAACATACAAACCAAGTGTGATATGTAATGAATCAAATACAATTTTGGCCTTGTATGATCTGAATACAGCATACTGTAGTGACATGTATTATGGTTTTTAAATGGAAATATTAGAAATATGGCCTAAAAATAAGGGATTATTTTTGAAACAATTGTCAAATAATAATTACGTTTCCTTCAAAGTAACTGACCCCTACATGTTTGGTGGCCCTCTGATTCGGTTGCTACACAACATTTACTACTCTATTATTGTCTATTGGAATTGTTTACCCATACATAATTGGTAAATAATAACAATTGATGATGGCCTATAAGCATGATTCTAGCAGAATCTATGACGAGCGAAACTTAATATAATAAACGCGAGGATCAAGCAAATGATACCAGCCGAGTAATTGAAATGAATAAATAATATATAGACTCGGACAAACTGGCGAGAATTAAATTAACAAAGACCTTAAAAATACACAGCCTCGAACCCGGTCCCTCTCGCTATCGCGGCGATTGGTTACTCCACTAGGCTACAGGGACTGTGCTTACATGGATACCAGACGAACGAGCTATTATGTATACAAAGTCTTTTATTGAAAGCCTCTAGCAGCCGAAATACATGAGTAAATAATAACAATTGATGATGGCCTATAAGCATGATTCTAGCAGAATCTATGACGAGCGAAACTTAATATAATGAACGCGAGGATCAAGCAAATGAAACCAGCCGAGTAATTGAAATGAATAAATAATATATAGACTCGGACAAACTGGCGAGAATTAAATTAACAAAGACCTTAAAAATACACAGCCTCGAACCCGGTCCCTCTCGCTATCGCGGCGATTGGTTACTCCACTAGGCTACAGGGACTGTGCTTACATGGATACCAGACGAACGAGCTATTATGTATACAAAGTCTTTTATTGAAAGCCTCTAGCAGCCGAAATACATGAGTAAATAATAACAATTGATGATGGCCTATAAGCATGATTCTAGCAGAATCTATGACGAGCGAAACTTAATATAATAAACGCGAGGATCAAGCAAATTTATTATATTAAGTTTCGCTCGTCATAGATTCTGCTAGAATCATGCTTATAGGCCATCATCAATTGTTATTATTTACTCATGTATTTCGGCTGCTAGAGGCTTTCAATAAAAGACTTTGTATACATAATAGCTCGTTCGTCTGGTATCCATGTAAGCACAGTCCCTGTAGCCTAGTGGAGTAACCAATCGCCGCGATAGCGAGAGGGACCGGGTTCGAGGCTGTGTATTTTTAAGGTCTTTGTTAATTTAATTCTCGCCAGTTTGTCCGAGTCTATATATTATTCATACATAATTGGGTTATTCTTTAGCACAATCACTCGTGTGCTTATTTTTTATAATTTCTTCAAAACTGCGTGTGTGTATATATAAGGTAAACAAATGACTTCATGTTCAATATACATGTATTATCTTTCATATACTATGTGAACATGTACAACTGTAAGCTATTATTGTTAAGGAAAGCCAACAAATAGTTGATCATCATTATGTATTATGTGTATTTTCAACATTGTACATGTTCTAAGGTATACTATTTAATATTGATATAGGCCTGTGTGTCGGCTATTTATAAAAAAAAAATCCAAGCAAGTTCATCGAATTATACATAGCACTATTAACAATATTAACAGTTATTTCTATCTTTACTATGTAAACTTAATATACTATGGCAAACCAAATTAAGATATACCCTCAACTGTAGAGGATTAAAGGATAAAAGAAAGCGTACTGATGTGTTTAACTATATAAGAGACAAAGGGTTTTCAGTGTATTGTTTGCAAGATGTTCATTGGGATAATAAATGGGGAAAATCATTTAGATCAGAATGGGGTTATGATAGTTATATTGTTGGTTATAATACAAGTAGCAATTTTATTTAACAATAATTTTGAGTTTAAAGTAAATAGAATTAAGCGGGTTGATAATGGTAACTGGATAGCAATTTTATAGACATACATATATGTTAAACAGTTAGAGATCACCATGCTATGCCTATATGGTCCCAACAAGGATACACCCGAATTCTATGCCAATGTACAAGATGTGGTCAATGGTTTTAACAATCCTCTATATATTCTATGTGGTGACTGGAACTTGGTCCAAGATCCAATAAATGATACATACAACTATAAAAATGTTAATAATTCTAAAGCAAAAGAATATGTATTACAAATGATAATATTTTGATACAAATTAACAACAATATTTAAACTATAACTCCTGTATTGAGAATGTTAAATGTTTGGATTTATAAGAATGTAAAATATGATGTAAAGAACAGTTACTGTGCTAATAAAACTCTTGCTTGGAGGAAGAAAACAAAAATGACTGCTTCCTTGATGTTTGCAATACCTTAAAAATCAATTTGTAACGTTCGAGTCCATCCATAAGACATGATAGACAAAAAGATGTTCTTTATGAAAAGTCAATTTGTAACGTTCGAGTCCATCCATAAGACATGATAGACAAAAAGATGTTCTTTATGAAAAGTCAATTTGTAACGTTCGAGTCCATCCATAAGACATGATAGACAAAAAGATGTTCTTTATGTTCAATTTGTTCTCACGACTAAAAAGCTTTAAATTTAAATATTTTGAAATACAAACTACAATTGATTAGGCCTACAACAATTACAAGACGTAACGGATACAACAAATTTAATATGGCAACTGCAGAAACCATGATTATGATAGATTATCTATTCCTTCACACAGCTTGTCTGAAGAAAAAAACACACCACAGAACAATACATCGATGATCCCTACCTTTAACTTTAAGAAGAACCTGTTTAAAAGCCGTAATATTATATACAAAGCGCCCGAATTTGTTAATTAAATCAATATTACCGTGAATGAGTCCACAAATATATAATTATGAGATTTATATTAAGCACCTTACAAAAATGTTATAATTTATTCTGGGCATGTTATTGAACAATTATATATTAAAAAGTCCTCATTTTGACGCGATGAACACACAGATACACGTCACAAATTATGGGTGGACATTTTTGTTACATTTTCAAATCGTTACAAAAACAAAAATCGGAACATTGGAAAAACAATAATTATAATACATAAGAAATACCGAGAAAAAAAATCCGAAAACTTGAAAATGATACAATCAAATTCTTCAACATTTCTTATGTTTCTTATTGTTTTTAAATGTTACGAATTCTTGTAAAGATTTGAAAATGATACATTCGCTTCTTCTTTCTACATTTCGTATGTATTAAATTGTTTTAAATGTTTCAATTTGTGCAGAGTTCAGGTATTTCTTATGTATTACATTATATTAGTTTTCCAATGTTCCAACGATTTGAAAATGATACATCCAACATTTTCAACATTTCTTATGTTTCTTTACACACACATCGTGTGATGAACAGGTAGATAAGGCTTAATTCGATTAATAGGAATTTGATTGATACCTATTTCATAAAAATAAATGAGTGGATTACTTTTAAAGTCATGATGTTTTCAGTGACCACACCTAATGAAAGGTTGTAGCAAATTGAGCTTCCTATGGTATATCATTGCGTTGTGTGTGTGCTACGCAATGGGGATTTGTGTAATGGTTCATACCTAATGCACCTTACATGCTTACACTGTACCATACAACTCAATAATAACCCATAGAAAATGGATTTGCTACAACATTTTTTTCATTAGGTGTGGTCACTTAAAACATGAACACTTTAATATTATGTATGCACCATGAAGGAGGTGTCAGATTCTGGGAAGGACATTTCGATTAAAGTACATGTATATCTCAGTTTTTACTTTATATAGATATATTCATATTCTTGGAATCGTGAATCTAAACACATAATCTACGGCAATAAAATGTGAAATATACAACTTTTATACAAATGTTGCATTTTACTATCTACAACAAGATGGGGGTACAAAATATTAAATTGCAGTTAAAAGTAGAAGTAGGCCTACTCCA
Organism: Ophiura sarsii; assembly: GCA_035610835.1. NCBI lineage: Eukaryota > Metazoa > Echinodermata > Ophiuroidea > Amphilepidida > Ophiuridae > Ophiura > Ophiura sarsii. The sequence goes on from CM069451.1 coordinate 57,667,358, forward strand.
TTCTTTCAAATTAAAACTATATCTGCATTCATGACGATATAATTTCGAACATTGCCACCATATGCCTAGCATGCAGATCGATGCCTTTTATAGACTTCAAGACCCTTCAATAAATAACATACAGCGCAAGATAATAACTCATTCACGTTGTAATCACGATATTTAAAAAAAATTTCCAGCAGTTAATCAGGCGTCTACTGTTTTTACACAAGGGAAAGGATCGTACGTGAAATTGATATGTTAAAACAACTCGTGTCAAACTTCGGGATAGAGCAAAATATGCATTTCCGTCGTACCCCTATTCTTATGTTAACTACGGGGCTGGAGTTTATGTGCCGATGGTACGTAATTAATAACAGTATGTGAAAACGTCATGAATTGTTTGATTTTCTCTAGTAGGTGGTGCTTCCTTCTCGGGCACAGGGTTGTAGACAACATTGGGATTCTAAATCATTGGCTGCTGCTGAACTACAACGGCCCCCTAATGAAGAAAAAAGAGGATACAAAACAGGAAATGAACATATAATGTAATGATATAATTATACATACAATGGTGTAGCTTTGGGCTTCTCCATGAGAAAGGTGTCTGAAACGCTGACAGCCTTTCGGATTCTGCATGAGCCAAAAACGATTTTGTGTGAGCATGTCCAGTATGATGTTCTATTGTGTAAAGTTTTCTTATTTCCAGAAGGAAAACGTGGCACACATTTTAACTCGTAGAAGGTGCTAAGATGTTCTGATATCATTGAAACATTTGCTTGCCAATATAGCCTTTCGTGTAAAGCATTAAAGCAAGAGGAGATATCTGTAAAAACCGACTTGCTATTTTTTTGAAACGTTTTTACACGCGACGATTTCATTTAGTATAACCGACGAGATGAACATTGTATCGAGAGAAAAAAAACCCATCGTACCTTATTTTGTTGCTGCTGATTGTCGGTAGCACATCCTCGTCCGTCACGGTATTCTTGGTATTGCGAGACCACACAGATCATACACACCACCTGGAGAATAATTTACGGCAATATGTTGAAGACTTAAAGACTACTAAATATCCTTTGAAATGGGACCAAAATTGTGTTTTTAACATTAAGGGATGACTAGTTATTGTAAAAAGAACAAAGCATGGGATTATCCCCATTGAGTTTGTACAGGCGGCACCCCTTCCAGCGGCACCCCTTCCAGCACCACCCCTGGTCCCCAAACATCAAACAGCTGTATCTCCCTATCTGTATTAGCTATACCAATGCCATTTGGCAGGAAGATAGCAGCTTTTGTGGTTTTACAAATATTTGAAGAAAATGACAGCATAAAGCTAAAAAATGTAACGGCACCACCCTATTGGGAGGCGAGTTCATAACGCGTGACCATATATGCATAGCGTATTTGAATATATGCATAGCTTATTTGTCTGTATGCATAGTTTATTTACATGTATGCATAGTTTATTTACATATATGCATAGCTTATTTACATGCATAGCTTATTTACATATGCATAGCGTATTTGCATATGCAAATAGACCTTTCAGTGAAAGCAATTAGTAAAAGAAAAGCTTTACATTTATTACTATAACAAAAACTGCAGTTTTGTGACGCTGTCCCTCACGTGACTACCTTTAAGTCAATGATCATGTGACAGCAAATTCGTCAGTGATGTCGGGGAGGTCATAGTCGATGTCTTGGTTTAGCGTGGTCGGCTTGACCTCTCGGATTTTCCTCTTTCAGAAATGATCCTAGCGGGCGAATCAAACTTACATTTGACCTATGACAATGTTGACTAGATTTCTATTTAAGTGTGCCACAGATTTGACCTTTAACACCTTTAAAAAACGTTCTATATATTAAAGTGTCTACTGATCTTAATACGTCTTGGGTAGGAAGTTGTCAGAGTGAGGGACTACGCCTAACAGTTTGTAAATAGGACCTTTTGTCATCTTACTCAAGATATCCAATACTTACATCTGCGATAGCAAAAGGCCATAACACAATAACTGTACCTAGGTCCATTTTCCCCAAGAAGCTACCGAATCCAGTCTAGATTGAACAGAAATTAAAACAAAATGTCTGCTTAAAAGAGAAACACTGTCCTAAATGAGTAAAAGTGTATCGTATATATGGAATACACTTATGATTCAATATTTTCCCCAGACATGCCAGAGTTGAAATGGATTCGATTCGACAACCTTCGAAACCGATGCATGACGCTCTTACCATTAAGTTACAGAGGCAACTGGCAGTGGAGCCCGAGATTATCATCTATTCTATACATTACTAGTTGCAAATACATCACTACTTATTTCCCGGGAAAACTAAGTAAACATTTTTCGGTTTAAACTTAAAAAGGACTGTCCAAATTAAAATGAATACCCTCGGTAAAAAATAAAATAACACACAACATTCTGGAGGTTATTCTAAAATGAGCGCTGAATAATTTGATGTCGTTTCTAAAATTGACAATTTAAACATGCGGTTGTCCAAAGGACAACTAATGAGCATCTTCTTTTTTAGCAACAATCAAACTGGAAACAATTAAAACAGAGAAAAGAAACCCTGTTCTACAGGAAAACGAAAGTCTCATGTTGGGTAGGTCACCCCGTCGGGCGTTTGTGGTTTTGTGCCCAAACATTTCGTGACATTTTGTGGAGTTTTCAGCAATTTTCGTTATTTTGAAAATATTTCAAAAATGTCAAGAACAATTCGAACATTTAAAACAAATCAAACATTTGCCAAAAAACAAAAAACAACAACTAAATTCCGCAGAAAAACAAATAAACAAATGTACTTACGAGATATATATAGTAGGCAAGCGCGATGAAAAAGTAGACATACCACAACATATGGAACGCTTGAGCCAACATGTACGGAAACAGCAGCTGTTTTATATCCTGTTAACAAAGTACACAATAGAATGAGGATCACTAGTGGGTGTGGTAAGGAGAGGGGGTGAAATGCCTGCGTGACGTCACTATTACTCATCCTTATCCAAAACATTCAGGACGTATCTGTTCCTATTGATTGAATATAGGCCTACCCCATGCAAGCTTGCAAGAACCAATAAGGGAGTGTTCAGAAATACTTTGATGGGGGGGGGGGCGGAGAAAAATGCGGGGTTGCCAACAAAGTTTGCAGTTGCCCAAGGGGAGGGGGGGGGGGGGATTGGATACAAGTATAACGCCTGGGTGGACCTAAAAGAATGTGCGCGCTATAGTTTAGAATTGTTAAGTTTTAAAAAAGCAAGAGGTGTAGAAACACAATTCGTGTGAACTTTTATTTTAGAAACATTAACAATTTAAGGGGTAAAGAGGACATTTTAATTTTGGGGTGTAAAATGAAATTTGGATCATAATAGGATAGGCAACGTCCGGATCGACCATTGCAAATTGTGCGACCTGCGGAACCTGTATACAAAATGAAACTTTCCACATTTTCAACAAAGTACCGTTGAAAAGGTGGTCATTAACGAGATAAACACAATTTTGTGCAAATCTTTGTGCAACATTGTCATCCACGATAGAGCGTCTTTGATTGTCATTAACAAGATAAACACAATTTTGAATTTTGAATGCATTTTGTACAGCAAATTTTCTACGCGCGAATCTTCATGCAACATTTATTTTTCAAGCAAAAAGAGGCATTCATGATGAGTGAATCTGAAATGTTGTAAATTGTGTGATGGTCCGGACCGCCAGCGTCGTAAAAAGAAGCCAACAGGTCTTTGTCTAGAGCGAATATTAAGGGGGGGGGGGGGGGGAGGGGGTCAAAAAAGTGTTTCAACTTGTTAAGGGGGGTGGGGGTCAAAACAGTTTCGACACCGAACATTTTCAGTTGCCCAGCCCCCCCCCCCACCAAAGTATTTCTGAACACTCCCTAAAGGCAATGATTTTACTGTATCATTTATATAGCAAAATTAATCAAAAGTATGTAAGTGTACTTTTAAACTCTTAACATTTGCATTTTTCTACGGATATAAAGATTTACATGTGTCATATTAACTCTAGTTTTGAAACAAATGTTTAACTTATTTTAGACTCAGCGTGTCCCTTTACTTTAAATCTTTCAGGAAATCTTCAGAACACTTACATACCACCAGGCACATAAACTACTCTTTATCTTACCTTAGATACGCCAATGATCAGCAGGATGCTTGCAATAAACAAGACCACGAGTACTAATGCACCAATGATGTAAACCGATAACATGACGTTCAATACACTCAAATCCACTTCTTCTTCATCTATAAGGCCAAACAAAATAAATTGTTATGTTGTTCTCCACAACTTTCAGAGAGGAGGAGCGGGCGGGCGGATTTTTTGACGGGGGAGATGAGCGACCCCGTCATTTGAAACGACGTTTCTAAGTCGTAACCTTTTCGTAACCTTTTCACAAACCCCTAAAATTCGCGGCATTTGCTAATATTAATAACTTGCATTAATCATCTTCTGAAGCGATTTTGTTGTAAAATGTAATTGATATTGTTATAATATGAAGGTAAGAGGACACAGTAAGTTATTTCAGCTATTTGGATGCCATTTAGTAATATACTAAGCTATTTGGATGCTATTTTGTATTATATTATATGATTTAGTAATATACTGAGTCACTGAGTCCACGGCCTCTTTGTTCCGTGTTGCCTTGGTCTCGCAATTAGCCCAATGATTATGGCGAACCCTAGGCTACATCCCCCAGTCATCAATATTACCGTACGGACGCTAAAGCTGTACAAATATCGGAGCCTGCAAGATAGCGACATAAGAGGGCGGCTGAGAGTTACAGTCACTAGGTGAACCCTTCAATATGATTAGCCCAATGATATGGCAACAACCCCTCGACCTTTGCCATGCGACACGAAAACAAGACTAGAAGTGACGTCATGATTATTACTTCTCCGAGATGCGCAGAACTCCGCCATTTTGTACACATTTTAAACCGACAGAAAAATTCTGCGCAAGTACGTGTAAACCAATGGGATTTTTAACTCTGGACGAAAGTGAAAATGAACCGCCGATATTTCAAGATTTACCATACTTTGTTTTAGTTATTTGAAGATGACACTCAATCTTTAGGTTTGGCTTTGATGGTACGTGATCAGAGATCAAGTAGGGAATCTTTTGGCGTAGCACTTTTTGCTACATATTTGTGCATTAGTGTTCAAAAGTGTGTCGTATTTCGTGATGCTACATTGGTTAAATCGAACGCTGCGTGGTGGTATGCACTATGCAGGTTATTACGGGGCTTGGGCTCTACTGTGGGTTGGGTTTGGGAATTCACGGAGAGTGAGACTTACGGGATACCCGTGACACGCACGTATAGAATGACCCGTGTCACGTAAGAGAAAAAGCACGGGATAACTCAAGCCTACTTTCAACAGTCTTCTATCTCCCCCGTCCAGTTTTTTTTAAATACCTTGTTTTCTTTACTTTAAAAAAAAAAAAATCTTTTACCAGCGGAAGCTCAAAGTTCAGCTAACAAGAATTTGAAATCACTCAAAGAGTCGCACATATATGTTATAAACACTTTATTTAATATTCAATGCCATTTAAACTGTTTTTAAAAAATATCAGAAACAAAATCATGATTAAAATAGGTTTTTAACCGATTTTTGAAAGAAAGCACGACCCTCTTCACACACACCTTACCCACACAGTGGCGTAACCAGAGGGGGGGGGGGGGGGGGGGGGGGCTAAAGGGGCAATATTGACGTCGTGTCGGTTGAGATTCGCACTGTCGGTTCATTTGACCATAGAAATCATGGAATTATGATGGTCAAAATTACACAAATGAAAATTTTCGCGCGCTACGCGTGCAGTTGTGTCTCCAAAATGCAATATTGTTTGGTACAAGCTTGTTTACAGCCAAAATGTACCTCAATCGTTACAAAAATAAGTGTAAAGTCGAAAATGTTCGATACGCGCGCATTTCTTGAATCAGAAAAATCTTGTAGGCTCACTTTCTTTTCTTGCCCCCCCCCCGTATCAATAACCTAGTTACGCCACCCTACCCACACATTGCCCATCCTTGTCGTGCATAGAAAGGACATTTGTTAATTACAAGATTGATAAAAAAACGCATTTTTTAAATCTAAAACAATAATTGTTTTACTTCAGAGCATTACGGACTGGAACATAAACGTAAATAAATCTTTTCTTTTTCACCCATGCTTTTAAGCATGGGGTATTAGTTTGGTTTTCGCTCAGGGGTGGTCTGATAAGGAAGATAAGGGCATGTGAGTGAAAACATATTTGTGTCTAAAATAACACACATTTTGTTGATTTCAGCAATTTAAGTGCAAAAAATGAAAAGAAAGTGCCAAAGTTGGTTTAGTTTCATGTTTGAATGGAGGAATTCCATTCAATATTACCAAAGTTATGATTTTTACTGAAAAAATAACATTCTCACTTCTAATAAAAGATAATGTAACTTGCCTAGGGTAATAGACCACTACACATGTGGTATCTACATGGTGCCACTTTAGACATCAGCTTTCAGGACAGGCTATTTACTCAGCATGATCAATCAGTTGTTTCAGCAGGGGAGCGGGGAGCCATGCATGAGTAAAATCATAAGTACTGGAATTTATGGTAAAATACAGCCTAAGACAGCCCAGGTTTGGAAATGCTGGATAAATGTGAATCACTGCTCCGGTAAATTAGTGTATTGTAAGTTCATGTTCAAAGACCGTCTCTTTTCGGTCGATCTTTGATTAAATTGTGTGCTTTGTAATATAATTTACGGAAGTTCATTGGTTTTATCATTGAGATTACAAGAAATTCTAGGCAAATTCTTTGAAAGAGAGTTTTGGCATAGTGGAATATTGTAAGGCATCCTTGAACGGGTCCCTGTAGTTAAAGCCTTTGCCACAATAATGTCTTGTATGCCTTTGTTTTTAATTATTGTCATTGTTAAAGTTTTCATTGTATTTTGTAGTAGATAACTACCGGACTAGTCAAGCAAGAGTCGGGTATAGAAAACAATTTCTTAGAGACACTTAGAATCCTTTTAGTAAGAACTTTTAAGTTCTGTATAAAGCAACACTTGTGGCATTGCTCCCCAAGAGAGATTGTTAACCCTGATACTTGCTAAATAGATGGCCTACCTTCTTCACCAAATAAGTAATTTTATTGAAAATATCCGAAGATAAAGATTTAAATGGTTATCTGGTCAAACTTGAACGATAGGTATACTGTAGTCGGTTTTCCGGAAAAGAAAAGAAAAGTCCAATCTACTATAAATGTGTAACTGAATTTAAAGATTCAATTATGGAGAGGCTGGTTTATTTCACTATTATCAGCAAAGTTATTGAGAAAGTACACCTTCACAGTATGGATTGTTATTATTTTGGTTCAATAATTTCGCTAAATGTTCGCGCAAAATCAAAAGTTAAAAATTGACATCATGAAATAAGTTTTGAAAGAGCAATAAGAACATCAATTATCAGTAATGACAATTTTGCGTAATAAATGGCATAATAAAAAGAGGTTTTTGTTTCATTTCACTTTTGGAATAGCTGGCAGTTTGTAGTTTTGATTGCAATTACAACTTCTTTTGACTTGTCTTTGACCAGGCATGCCAGGGATACCCTTTAACCTTAAATAGCGTTGTCTCAGTTGTAGACATGGAATTAAACATCCACAGCAGGGTCGGAATTGGATTAATCTGGAAATCAAGCTAAATATAATGTAGGTCAATGCATCCTTTAGGCCTATAACCTTTTTTCGCACTGAGTAATGACACCGTGAAAATAGGTTATAGGTATTTATCATGACATAAATTGCCCGCTTAGGAGCGCTATTAATTCGGTCTGGTAAACTTATTGTTATCAATTACTACGAGAGGATTGCATGGTTGTATATTTAAATTCGAGCGGTACCTCTTGCTAACTGCATGGGTGAGTTTCCATTATGTTGCAAATTACATCCACGCTCATGCGTTTAAACTACTCAATGGGCGTTGCAATACAGCCGGTTGGTTGCAAACGAGAATTATGTAATATAGCAACCAGCTTTGATGGAAGGCGAATAATTAAATTTAGGGCAACAATTTATAGCGCTGCTAAGCGGGCCTTGTAGCGTGATGTCCTCCAACTTTGACCAACCTAAAGAGCAATTTCATCTTTAAAAAATGAAATAATTAAAATCGGTGCCTTCCATTTATTTTATTTTTTATCTTTATAAATGGAATCATCGTGGGCATAGGTTATCCATTTTAAAGGGAATTTTTATTTGGGTATCCTTTATTTTTGAACAAGTAGAGATTGACTGCTTACAGAAGGTCTAGGCCGAGTAAAAAAACACCATGTTTCACGTCCGGGTTTTTCAAAAAAAGGAGGAAGAGGGGCTTTTTATTTTTAATTTTAATTTTTTCAAAATCGCCGCCATTTTATATTTCTGGTGTTTTCCCTATTAAATTAAAGGATAATTTAAAAGAGACAATTGTTAGACAAAGAAGAACTGAACATTATTTACATTGTCTTAATAATGTTAGCACCATGTTAATTAATACATATTTACATTGTTTTAATAGTGTTTAGCACCATGTTTTACACTTCTTAGTATCAAATTCAATGCAGATCTGTAGATATTGATGCTGAGATAGGATTGGTATTCAACGTAACACAGAGTACATGAATGGTATGGTCTCCTAACCTGTGATTCATTCAGAAGATTGGTATTACTTTTCTAAGTAATTAATAGAATTTAATTTCTGTAAAGTTTTTACGGAATAAAAAAAATGAATTATTCAAAGTGAATATACTTTTAGTGCTAAAAGCGTTTACGAACTAAAATAGATCGTGCTATAACTGGATGCTACATGGTTTAGATTTTTTAGTTTGAATTTCAAATGTTTAGCATCTGAAATCGGTGTTTTTAATGGAGCATTTTAGTGAGCCCGAAAGCAGGTTCCGTTGTTGCCCTTCCGCTTTTGAAAGAAAAAGAAGAAAATATATATATATAAAAAAAAAATTGAATACAAAAAATCAAGTTGGCCTCAAAAAAGGAAGCGAGCGGAGACGCGAAACATACATTTTTTTACTTGGCCCTATGTAGATGTTGTTATAATGTGTGGTACATTTCCTTCCAAAGTTTATTAAACATGTTAAACGGGCGTTTGACCTAACACTCTCAAATAATGTGCCATACGTGTCTTATAATATTACAATTACCGGTACGAGAGAATTTCAATAAATCTTTTAGTAGCAACCCGGACTGTGATGCATGTTTCACACTGACTATCGTTAGGTGACTTTTTTTCTTCTTCTCGGAATCATTACAAAATTAAATTACAAAAATGAATGTGAATGTTCTGATATCTGTACAAGATATGGAAGTCTGGCCTCGCTAGAACAACCAAAATAGACTATTACACTTTGCGTCGTAATGAGGAGGATGGATGGATGGATGGATGTGAGGATGAGGATGAGGATGAGGATGAGGATGAGGATGAGGATGAGGATGAGGATGAGGATGAGGATGAGGAGGTTGGTGGGTGGTGGGTGGGTGGGTGGGTGGGTGGGTGGGTGGGTGGGTGGGTGGGTGGGTGGGTGGGTGGGTGGGTGGGTGGGTGGGTGGGTGGGTGGGTGGGTGGGTGGGTGGGTGGTGGTGGTGGTGGTGGTGGTGGTGGTGGTGGTGGTGATGATGAGTTGATGAGATGATGATGATCGTCGTATTTTGACGGTATCTTAATCATAAATGCAAATCAATATATACCTACCCCCAAATCTGTTCTTTAATACTTTTCTGATAACTGACCTTTTTGAGTGGTAACTGAAATATAATAATCCAATGAAGGAAAGGATCTGTAAAAATGAAACAAAATATGAAAATGTATTCTTTACTGATATAACGTTTACATTTTTTCAATATTATAAACGGTATACTGGCGATGGAAATGTGAAGGTCCCCAAAGCTGAGACTCCTACATGTAGACTCACACGTAATATCAGCAACCTTGTAGATGAGCTACGAAACTACTGATGCGTGTTGTACAAAACGCGTACATTTTGAAATAGGCTTAGGACTATGGATTAGTCAAGAAGCCTTAAAGGCCCCGTCACACTAGCTGCGTTCAGACAGGCGTAAATTCGTATAGAGTAAGATCGGATTAACGATTGTCCATGTTAAACTTGCGAGTAGTGACCGTGTGGACGGCACCCGTGTTAACTAATCCGACCTTACTCCGAAACGATTTAATCCTGAGATTTCTCAGGAGTAACGAGCTTAACACGAGCTGCAGTTCGGATTAGCACGCCCGTGTGGATTCACTTAAAGGTAGATGACCCGATCACATTTTCGTAACACAGAATTATTTCAAACATACGGAGATTTTCATATCATATGAAAGCTCGTATTTTTCTCATCATCATACTGAAATTTGACGGCCTAGATCGGTATAATTACGGAGAAATCGATGAAATAACGTCGAATTACCGCGAATGGTGGTATACCACCGATATAGTTTGTGTATAACTCAATGGGTACAGTTCACGGCATCTTGTGCGTCTAAAATAAGAACCATTAGAGCTATGCAACTCAAACTTTGGAACACGACTTTTTTGAGGATGACCTTTCATGTAGAATAGACAACTTCAAGTTGAAAATCGGAATATGATCGGGTCATCTACCTTTAACACGGTCTCTGGTGTAAATGCGACCTTTCGATGTATAAGGCATAGTAAAATAAATAACATGTTTCCCGTCCGGACATTTTAAAAAAGGAGGAGGGAGGGTCTTACTATTTACTATTTTCCAATTTTTTGCTATTTTTTCCAAGATGGCCGACAAGTCGAAAGTGCCCAACTGACTGTGTCGGGGACACTCCTAAACAGATTTTCCACTATACTTCCCGGCCAGAGAAACAATAAAACCATCTAAATTCAGTACATTTTGTTTATTATTTGTGCAATAGACGTATTGCCTGTAAAATGATATACGGTAACACTGTAAAGATGTGTAACTAAATGTTTGCATATATATTTTTTCTTCTTCAATTTGGGTCAAATAAAATTATATTGTTGTTTGTAGCCTATGCATGTCTGTGATCTGTTAAAGAAAGATGTTTCATTTATGAATGGTGGATAAAATGACAAATATATTTTGAATGCTATTTAACATAACATGCATAACAGCAGTTATAAATTGTGTAACTCAATTTCAAAAATAAACAAAAAATGAAATAAATATATACAAACATTTAGAAATCAGTGTTTTATTTAAGTTACAGTCAACACTTCTCTTCCCCTATTTAATGATTATTTACGGAATTTAGGTATTTTTCAATGTTAAAAATATTTCAAAACTGTATGTGTCTTGAATTAATGAAAGGATTTCTAAATAATTTCAACAAACCAAGATAATATTATACTTGGGTATGATATTAGGTGACCAATTAAATAAAGCTCTGAAATTTTTTACATTTTTTTAAAAATTAATTTATTTTTTGCGGGGACGGGAAACATGGAACTTTTTTTTACAAGGCCTTACATCTTGTAAACCACCATCCGAAAAAGGCGAAAAAATAGTAACAAAAGAGAAATTTCGATCTTGAATTCATGTTCAAGCGAGATAATCGAATATACTGACGAAAGCTTTTCCTAACCGGTTTCAACCGCTATTATCCTTGGTTTCGAAGGATAAAAGGCATCTAAAATCCAGGAGAAATAAACCGGTATGAGCGGGCAAATGCCGGTGGTGGTGTGTTTTTACTGGGGGATTTTAATCCGTTAGCAGTCATATGCCTGCTTTTTTTCTTCAGTAAAAACACGCTGCAAGGATAATAGCGGTTGAAACCGGTTAGGAAAAGCAGTCTTTCGTCAGTATAAACACGCACGGTTCCTGCTCAGCGCGTTTGCCGGTGGAAAAGCGGAAGTGGGCACACGATGCACGATCACCTGACAATTAAATGCAAACAGATGTGTATGACCTTTCGCTGGCATTTATTATAATGAGGTCAGCGGCAGCCGGCAAGTTTGTTTATCGAACTGCAATAAAAACACGTCTCTCACACGAGCAACCGGCTTTTATCCTGCTTTTTATAAGACGGGTAAAAGCCGGTTTGCTTAATAAAAACACGCTGTATGTGCTGAGGGGAAACTTCCAACTTTCTTGATATTTCGCAGCAAATGTGTGAACTACAGGTGAGATTTTATTGCAATTGGCTTGAATTGATATACGGACTGGTTTATGGCAGTTTTTTCGTTTCTATTCTTTCAAAACCTCGTATCTCCAACTTTCTTTTTTTCATCCTAATTCAAAAATTATTTTTTTGGAGATACGAGGTTTTGAAAGAATAGCGACGTTATACATTTCTATCTGAGAGAAATTCCCTAAATCTTACTAGACGTTCACATATTGCCACATCCGGGTAATTTGAGTGTAACGCTATGGGAAAACATACAATATCTTGGTGGCATTTTTATGGAAAATTGCCGGACATTTCATCCATAAAATGCATAACACTTTGAAGAGTGGGACTAAGGCTACCGGCTGGCATACTTTGGGGATAGCATACCTTTTAAAAGGCCAGTCAGTAAGGTGGGGAACACCGATGTCATGCGAAGTATGTGAAACTTCGTACTTGCAGATGGCATTTCTCAAAAAGAGTAGTTTTAATCACAGAATAAGTAATTGTAGCTGATACAATGTGTTTCTAGCTTTCCATTGATATCAAATATGTGGTATTTACCAGCCAAATAATGTGTTAAAAAAGCACACCAAGGTATACCTTTAGATTTGACCTTTAGTAGGGGATGTACAGCAATGTACAGATATGCACAGTCTCACGGTAAACGATAGGGGCATGTACATGTACATTCCTATGCACTCCATATGTATTTGTAGTTGGCGCGCATATTTAGTCTGCTATGCAGCAGGATTGAATAGCGCGTGCAAGGGTCCAATTGTCATATCGATTGGCTGATATTTACAATAGCATCTGATGAGACTAATACACCTATAACCTAAGAGATAAGAAGCACGGTACAGCTATTCATCGCTGTAAAGGAATGATGATTAAATCGATGGGCCATCAACTATAACAATGTCACATCGGACCATGGATCGCTGCACATGGCAGGCATCAATGGGCGTTTCTTACCTCTTCATAAGCTGCGTTCAGACAGGCGTAAATTCGTATAGAGTAAGATCGGATTAACGATTGTCCATGTTAAACTTGCGAGTAGTGACCGTGTGAACGGCACCCGTGTTAACTAATCCGACCTTACTCCGAACCGATTTAATCCTGAGATTTCTCAGGAGTAACGAGCTTAACACGAGCTGCAGTTCGGATTAGCACGCCCGTGTGGATGCACTTAACACGGTCTCTGGTGTAATGCGACCTTTCGATGTATAAGGCATAGTAAAATAAATAACATGTTTCCCATCCGGACATTTTAAAAAAAGGAGGAGGGAGGGTCTTACTATTTACTATTATCCAATTTTTTGCTATTTTTTCCAAGATGGCCGACAAGTCGAAAGTGACCAACTGACTGTGTCGGGGACACTCCTAAACAGATTTTCCACTATACTTGCCAGAGAAACAAAAAAACCACATCTAAATTCAGTACATTTTGTTTATTATTTGTGCAAATAGACGTATTGCCTGTAAAATGATATACGGTAACACTGTATAGATTTTGTAACTAAATGTTTGCATATATTTTTTTTTCTCTTCAATTTGGGTCAAATAAAATTATATTGTTGTTGTAGCCTATGCATGTCTGTGATCTGGTAAAGAAAGATGTTTCATTTATGAAAGATGGATAAAATGACAAATATATTTTGAATGCTATTTAACATAACATGCATAACAGCAGTTATAATTTGTGTAACTCAATTTCAAAAAAAAAAAAAAAAAATGAAATAAATATATACAAACATTTACAAATCAGTGTTTCAGTCAACACTTCTCTTCCCCTATTTAATGATTATTTACTGAATTTAGGTATTTTTCAAATGTTAAAAATAATTCAAAACTGTATGTGTCTTGAATTAATGAAAGGATTTCTAAATTATTTCAACAAGCCAAGATAATATTATACTTGGGCATGATATAGGTCACTCGAGGAGTCAGGTAGGGGTCAATCGATGCTGTTTAGGTGACCAATTAAATAAAGCTCTGAAAATTTAAAAATTTAAATTAAATTTTTGCGGGGACGGGAAACATGGAACTTTTTTTTACTAGGCCTTACATCTTGTAAACCACCATCCGAAAAAAGGCGAAAAATTAGTAACAAAAAGAGAAATTTCGATCTTGAATTCATGTTCAAGCGAGATAATCGAATAAAGGAACCGACAATTTGGAAATAACGGAATAAATCGTATGTAAACTGGACACCAATGATTAGCACCAGGCTGCCGAAAACGCGGGATTCGAAATAATCACAACTCGCGCGGTTGTCATCGGTCAAAGGTCAAAGGGTGTACTTCGCGATATTTACTCGTTAGCCCCCTGCGATGGTCGTGTTAACTTTGTCGGAAAACTTAAGAGTAACGTTGTATTTAGTAACGTGTGGACAACTGTCCGGAGTAGAGGGATTAATTGTGGAATTTTAATTGCTGTAGGGTCTAAATTTACGCCGATCATTTATGCCTGTCTGAACATGCCTATAGATATCATGTACACATACATACAGACTCAATACCTCCGTGAGCAACCAATTAACAAAGAGGTTAACCTTTGGTGACACGCTTGTATGTTGTTGGCAAGTGGTTATATAACCTTGGTATCAATCAAATGTTGGAGACGTTCAATAACTGTTTAAGGGCGATAGAGGGCAGGGGGCACAATTTATACTTCTAATCTATGTGCGTTCTGAAGCACTGTTGATTGGAAGCGCAATTTGTTAGATACCAAATGAATATGTGGGAACAAGTGTAGCTCCAATGAGTAATCAGTTCTGATAATATTAACATATTTTGACAAATTAAATATGATGAAATTGCATTAAATATCAAAACTCAATGTTCCGGTTATATGCGGGTATTCAAAGTATTCACAAATTATAGATAAATAAAGATGAGTCACAACCACATGTTCAATTTGAGTGCCCCAGACTGCCCCTTCTTCCTATAGTACATCAAAGACAATCAAATTATATAAGCACATCATACTCTGCCGCAATTATCAGTCGGTCCAAATACTTTAGTTTAACACGGTATGTCTTTACATTGGATCTCAACATGAGCGACTACAAATTCATTATGATACTATTCCTATATACCATATCACGATTCCACAACGCTATGATTAATTCACCTATTCAAAAGTCCCGCGAACCATGGCAGATAATAGAGGAGGAGGCTAATCGCGACACTACTCAAACGAGATATGTTTGTAGCCGCCTATTCATTGCTAGGCTTATCGTAATTCACTTGTTTACGTCGTAAGAATAACCCTCCTTGAAGTGGCCTTTGAAGACTATTTTTTAGCCGCGATCGACCTCCATGCTCGAGCGGTTTTGATGCCACTTGTTTATCATGTCTATAGAGGCCTTCCACGTGCTTTGGTCGGCATTACAATCCATTCAGTTTGTTCTTTGAATTGACGCGGGTTTTTTTTAAAGTGATTTTAACTCGCATGGATACAATGGGATTTTTAGCTTCTTATAGTTTTGGTGAACAAAGTTCAGTAGTCTGCCTCGATTCTGCTGGATGCATCAGAAATGTAGCAATATTTGATTCAATATTACATTTTTCGGTCAACGGCGGTCACGATATCATCATAAACTGGTACGATACACGAATAAGTTTATTTTGAACTATGTCTGAATTACAGGAAATTGCAGGAAATGCATGAAAATTACCAAATTGTCGGACTCATTTCTTAAAAATTCACAGTTCCCGGGAACCAAATTTCCCTAAACAGAATGACGTATTCAATAATTCGTAACTTTCCGAATATACCGCCGATTTCGGTAGAAGTTTTGCTGAAATGTTCGTTTCCCTGAGATCTCTTTCTGTGGTGTAAAATATTATCACGCATGCTTACGAGTGACCAAACATAAGAACATATATGTTATGCCCCTCGTACGCATGCGTGATAAAAGTTTACAAATAAAATCTAGAAACACTTTTACGTCAAAACCACCCGAGTGTGGAGGTTGATCGCGGCTATATGTCAAAAGAAGACCTCGGATCCTCTTTATACCACGGTTCACACAAATAATATCCTTAGAACCTACCACACAGTGACTAATAATCAATGGATACTCAGACGGTCACAACAATCAAGATGTTATTTTGATCAAATTATATCATAGATTTATTAAATATTGAAAAAGCAAACAAACAATTGTATACACATATAACAAGTACTGCAGTACAAGAAAATTAATGAACGCGAGCCGGAGCCGGCAATCGTAGTCGTGGGCAACCTGTGTTTCCCGTTAAATCAGGATATCAAAATGTTTATTGTTTAGATCACGGACTTGTAGTTGTCTTGCGTCTTGACTTGCGTCTTGTCTTGCGTCCATGTCTTGATTATATGGCCATTGTTGTTTCTCGTTGTTCTCAGTGTCGTGGAAAATACGTCGTCGCCGTCGATGTCAAAACTCGAAAATATAACTCTCTCCAAAACTCCAAAACGGCTGTATAAATTACAAGACGGGAACATTCACAAATACCAGTTCACTTGAACTAAATGTTCACATTTATATGCATTGGCATAATATAATCCACTGACGAATAGTCTGTATATCTACATTATTTACTGTCCATTATAATGTAAATTTAACCATTTCTTTGATGTATCCACATGGCCTTTTATCATAAACGCATTGACAAACTTGAATATTTCTCAACTCACAAGAGCTTAACCTAATGATGAACAATACCACAATCAGATTGAATAATGTATACTAAATGCTATCAAGTTAATGAACTCCAAAATAAATCGGTTTGGATATGATGCCAAAATCTTACTAGTTTCAAATACATTATCAACACAACATTAAATTAACCAATACAAGAGTGTTTCATCTCTTGCTTTAAATAACATCACTCTGCCGAAAATTAATAACTAATAATTTTCCAGAAACAAAATTTGGTGTATATAATATGATACTGAAATTGATTTAAATGTCACCAAATATTATCTAAAATAATATCTAATCATAATATTATTATACACTCAGAATAAAGATATTTACTTACACGAAAACTCAAAATAAACTGCACCATGTCGTAAGCTGTTTAAGTCATCCTTTTGTCTTCCCTCTTTTAGTTACAGCACACAATTTACATCTCCATAGCACAGCATTCTTGGCGGTTCCAATACACCAGCAAATAAGAGGTCATGAATTGACTTCAACTGAAAAATGCCTAAAATCGCCCTGCGGAATGTATTTCTCTCATGGAAGAAGGTGGCTTGTAGGTAGAATTGACTTTATAAACTATTTGACATAGTGTACGTTTGGTGGCGCATAAACTTAGCCACACAAACGGGCGGGATAGGAACTACGCTGTTTTCATACATGTGTATCCTACCAGGTCTTAGATTCATCTGCCCAGAGAAACTCTCTATTCACACAGAAGAGGTCCAGCTAATCTAAATATCAATATAGCTTTTCCTGCACCACTGAATGCTACCAACAATGACAGTGTTGTGTTGTGACATAACACTGATCATTGCCTGATCCATTAAAAAATCAATAAGGTTTGTCCTCATTGGTCAAAAGTATTTCTGGAGGGAAACACTTTTATTTTACTCATGACACTATACACATGTCTTGAAAGGCCGATTCAACAGTCAGGTATACGGAATATATTATTGCGAATAAATTTAATAAACACGTGACTAATAGGATGTCGCCATCTTGTAGCCGCCTATATACGAGGGGGTATCAAAAAGTTCTTGACATCACCCAGAAGTGAAGGAGCTATATCGATAAAAAAAAATCTGAGTAATCACTGGTCTTTAAAAACATTAT
Organism: Ophiura sarsii; assembly: GCA_035610835.1. Lineage (NCBI taxonomy): Eukaryota > Metazoa > Echinodermata > Ophiuroidea > Amphilepidida > Ophiuridae > Ophiura > Ophiura sarsii. Next base: position 57,685,280 of record CM069451.1, read on the forward strand.
GCAAAAATGGTCTCATAAGTATGTTTACTTTTTATACAGGTGGCGCTAGATGCCAAGGCCATGTAAATCAATGACGTCTCCCAACGGTGCTGTGTACATGGTAAACGATAATGGTCCAAAAACGGATCCTTGTGGGTAGCCTTCCAGAGGAGTATGAGGTTTAACATTTTTGTCATTTACAGAGATTAATTGAGACCTACGAGTGACAAATGACAAAATTAAAAAAAAAATCTGAGCCTAATATTTTTCTGGAAGGCGTCCTACAAAAATCAGTTATTGGACCATTATAATTTACCATGTACGCATCACCGTTGGAAGACGTCATTGATTTTACATGGCCTTGGCATCTAGCGCCACCTGTATAAAAAGTAAACATACTTATGAGACCATTTTTGCACCATATTGTTTTTAAGGACCAGTGATTACACTGACGAAATGTCATCGATATAGCTCCTTCACTTCTGGGTGATGTCAAGAACTTTTTGATACCCCCTCGTAATGCCTGGCTAATGGATATCTTTTTCGATGCATTTTTCCACAAATAGCAAAGTGATTTTCAAATAAGCTTACCTTACTAACGATACATATATAATAACAATTCCCTTTAAAAGAGAAAACCCAGTATCAGGTAAAATCCCTTGCAATGAGGTGAAGACCATTTCGCATTCGCGGTTTTATGTTTATCGACTCACAGTTCGTAGTCCGAAAGGTTCTATAATACAAAAAAAGGTTCTATAGTACAAAGGTTCTATAGTCTGAACGTATAGGGTTCAATAATCTGAAAATAGTCCCAATATCATGATCATGTAATATAATCTGGATGAAGAAAGGGTCTGCAATCCGAACATTAAAGCAGGTTCTGTAGTACAAATTTGAAATAGGGTTGTTTGACTTTATTCCGAGTCAAAGAAAAGTGTTCTTTAGTCTGAATCTTACTAAGGGTTCTTTTTAGTCGATCTGCAGAACTTATTTAAGAAACTGTAGGGCCTTTCATCTCACAATGGATTATAGAACCATGTTCGTGTGTTTGATGGAAACCCTTTTCAGCTTTCAGACTATAAAATGTACAATATTCGGATTTAAAATCCTATTATTCATACTATCTATTGAGCATTATCAGTTACGGATTAGTAAAAATATACAAAGTACAAATTTGGATTATGGAACTTATTGTATTGTCAGATTATAGAACCATCGGACTTTGACTGCAAGGTGAACTTAATACACTTGGTAAAGTTGGTAGGGTACATTTGTGAAGAAAAAAAATCAACATTGATGTCATACAAATCTGTTTGAAAGAATCTTAAGGACTGGGAGGACTCTTGGAATCCTTAACATTATTAAGCTGCGATTGTTTTTTAAACAATCATTATCATTCTTTCAAATATAGAGTGATAGAGTTATAATTTCAGAACGCTATCAATATCATGCGATTTTGAATTAGGGGTACATTTGTGGAGAAAAAAAAATCAACATTGATGTCATGCAAATCTGTTTGAAAGAATCTTAAGGACTGGGAGGACTCTTGGAATCCTTAACATTATTAAGATGTGATTGTTTTTTAAACAATCATTATCATTCTTTCAAATATAGAGTGATAGAGTTATAATTTCAGAACGCTATCAATATCATGCGATTTTAAATAATTCAAAGAGTTGTTAAAACAACTTTATTCAATCACAACGTTAAGGATAATACAGACTCAGATATATTTCCCTTTAATTTGGAAAACTGTATTTCATTTCACATTCGTAGAGTATTCTTGGTACACCACCTCTCCACACAAAATAAATCTACCGACGGCCCAGCCCCCGACTGGCAGTAGTTTCCCCCGACTGACAGTAAGTTTCCACCGACTATTTTCAATACTGGGGGAGGGCTGTGACCCCTGCCCCCCCCCCCCCCACTCATTTGCGCACGCCACTGACTACCACCCCCAACACGTTTAGAGTACCATGCATCTCATGTCAATTAATTGAAAATACTGGCCCCTTCCAAGTTCTTACAGCGAATATACCCTTAATCCTAGAGATCACACAGCTGAAATATACCCCCTTATTCGTGTAATCACGAGGCCTTTTAAATTTACCCTTTCACCCTTTCAAACTTTGCATTAACTGTTATCTATAATTGTAATTTGCAATATGTCAATCCAAAGTTTGTTGGGTGAAAAAAAATGTGATAACAAATAATTCGAGAAAGGAAAAGACATCACCCTTGTTCATGTTGTTTAGTGAAGTTTTACATACAAAGGTGGCACCCGAAAGTTTTAAGGAATTTCGGGTTATTATTATTGCTTGTTAGGGTCATAATAATTCCTATAACGTTGGTATTAAGGAAAGGATCCTTAAACCCAATTTTTGGGAAGCTGGTCAGGATAGTTATACTAATCATCCGTATTAACTAACTTTACGATTTGAGAGGCGTTTTTTTATAAGCTAAATATAGCATCGTACCAACAATTGAACCGAGCCGCGATTCGTTTCTGGTATATGTTCGTTAAAAAAGAAATTTAGACTGTCCGTGGTTGGAAAACGGCAAAATTCGAGTAGAGCGGGGCATGAGCGGATCCACTACTACGTTTTTTCACATGGTTATATATTCGGGGTATTGGGTAGGCACGATACCACTACCAGTGCTACCTCGATACATGCAGAATAATGTACACTGCATGTCAATGTATTGATGGTGTTTGGAGGTCACACTCCCTGCTGATTTCTAAAGTGTTCATACAAAACTGTTGTGAAGCTATTTATAGATAACTCAGTCAAAGCATAGATCGTTGGTGATAGAATTGGGTAAAAAGTAACGTTTTCTTTCTGATATCTTTGGAAATACCCCATTGTTTTCCCTCGTTCGACCAATTTTCTGATGTAACAGAGGCATGTTTTTGCCATTTTTGCCACTAAATTCATGTTTAGCCACAAAAATGGGTATATTTATACCACCAGAGTCAACCAAAATCGGCCCCATACCCAGGTGAAAGCCAAACTATATGCCCAGATTAACTGGGCGAAAATCACAAAGAGTGCAGACCGTTAACGGTTATTATTTTCCGCCCGGAGACAAATGTCAACACGCGATATGTACGTCGTAGTGCATGTTGCTACAAACGTCATGCCTCGCACACAAAATCACCGACATGAATCTTAAATCGCATAATATACTTGCTGTGATTTCCGTTTCCATCCGCAAATATTTGTTTACGCTGGTAATTGCCTGTATTACAGGTCAGGGTCAAATAATTCACAGTTCATCTCCATACACTGTACAACAAGAAGTATCTTGAAAAAGAAATGTATACATCTCACTAAGTTACTTGATAACATGCCTATGCTGTTGTACAGTGAAGCGTCCACATCCGGGGATTTTTCTCCGCTGCACTCGCCGGACTAGGTTATACATGAGTCACGTGTTTATTAAATTTATTCGCAATAATATATTCCGTATACCTGACTGTTCAAGGAGGATTATTCCTACGATATACAAAAGGGTGATAATTGATCATGAAAGAAGGGAATAGGATTAGAAATAGGGCTAATCTGCGATTCAGCTCCTCCTCTATTACCTGCCATGCGCGAACGACAGGTGATGCATTATGTTGTTGTCTTTGTGGTCTAGGGGTCGGCAAACTGATTGCTAAGGATTCGATACCTATGGGCAGCCAAATACGCCAAAAGGGTACAAAATGTGAAAGGTAGTGTAGAAATGCAAAAGGTAGTGTAGAAATGTAAAAGGTAGTGTAGAAAATGTCAAAGGTATAGTGTAGAAATGTAAAAGGTATAGTGCATAAAAATGTGAAAGGTAGTGTAGAAAATGTAAAAGGTAGTGTAGAAATGTAAAAGGTAGTGTAGAAATGTAAAAAAGGTAGTGTATAAAATATAAAAGGTAGTGTAGAAATGTAAAAGGTAGAAAATGTGCAAGGTAGTGTATCAAATGTAAAAGGTAGAAAATGTGAAAGGTAGTGTAGAAATGTAAAAGGTATAGTGCACGAAATTGTGAAAGGTAGTGCAGAAATGTAAAAGGTAGTTTAGAAAAAGCGATCGGTACGATTTAGTTAACATTTAGTTAACTTTGGTTGAGAGGTACAAATGCCGCGAGGTACTTATTCTCCGCGATGTACGTATTCTTCGCAAGGGGTACAAATTCGTCGCGAGGTACAAATTGAAATAGGTACAAAAAATTGAAACACGTGAGTAGTACGGATAGAATTATATATACGACAGGAATTGGTCGTTATGAGATGACTACCAGGCTCGAATACTGTGTTTGGTAGCATGATTCTGATAGATCCATTTTTATCCATTTTTTAGTTTTTTTTGTCCGTATGTGTTGTGTTATCACGGACCAGTTACTGCCTTATAGCGTGGTTCGTTTGTGGTACCAAAATCTTAAAAAGTAAGGGTGTAGGTTGGTCGAAAATTTGATATGTTGTGTATTATATTCATACCTACTGCATGAGCATATTTTTGAGGTCCAGAATTAGGCGTTACTAAGATGTTTTTGGGCCGTAACCAAGGCACGTTCTTTGTTTCACATTTAGGTATCACGCTAAGCCATGGCGGGGAAAAATTTAGGCCATATTTTATGCTCCAAGTTCTATATTATTATCGCGTCCGACATTGCGTACAGTGTTCCGGGAGCATAATAATAAGGCCAGAATCTTTTGCATGCGAGTTCACTATGTGTTAGGATGTACAGTGATGCGCCCCTACGATAGTGTCTACGCATAAAGAAGTATACCCCGAATTACATGGAATTAAAATGTGGTTTGTGTTTGTATTTATTGTATTTCATCAATCATTTTCCTCTCATTCTTCTCACTGGCATAATATGTTGGTGTTTGTTGTCATTTATACGCTATTTATAAGGTTATTTGCCTACGTTAATGAATGCGGATAGTTACAGTCAATTATAATTCAAGCAAATCGGCTGGCGTGAGTTCACTGATACCATGAGCTCACGTAGTCCTTTTCAGTACTTATTCAGGCAAATGAATAAGGGGGAACCATACCAAAAACACAAGGCTATCATGTGACTAATTTTAACATCATAATTAATGTCTAAATTCGGTTTTTCACGGATATATCGGACAGGTTTAACTTGAAAATGAGTGCTCACCTGTTTCTTGACATATGCATCTATTATTCGGATGAAATTCAATCCGGTAGCCTTACACAGAAAAACAAAATTACTAATGTGATTATTGTTTTTTAAGATGGCCGACGAAGATTTTGTCTGAGACTAGTACGTATACCACTCTCATTGTATTAATACCACAGTTGTTTACTTGATAGTCATAAATAAAAAGATCCAATGCGACTTTTCTGAACACTTTTGCTAGCTCTTAGTTTCATAGCAATGTCATGATTTCGAAAGAGAACATTTAAGGACAAGTTTGAGTCTCCAAAAAGGTGAATGAGTCCATGGTGGGACCAAGTGGGACATAAAAATGATTCCCTTCCAACATTGTGCCTTTACCCGATACCCAAATTAGAGATTTGGTACCAATCCATCGAAACTAGAGCTTACATCAGTTACGAAAATGAAAATACCCGGCGAAGAATCACATTTTAGCGAAAGAGTGCAAATAATGCATAGATTAAATACAAAATAAATAAATTTCAAATGAATCTCCACATTAAATGTGCATTAAATAATCGTGATTTAGCCGACAATTTTTTTAAATAAGCTTATTATTATTTGTTATTATTTTTATTTTGATGAATGAAATGATGGATAATTCCATGTCTAAACCAGGCCACCTATATTGAAGTCATTGATTCTCACTTAATGGATCGTTTAAGGTGACACATATAAAAAAAACTACTCCGCCCACTTCCTTTGTAAATTGTTATGTCAATAAAACCAACGGGCGAAAAGTAAATACACCGAATGACCTAACACAAGGTGCAGTGGTACTGGTATGAATGGAGATACAGACAGGCAATATTTTTTACTAGTGAGTTTAAAAACTGGGTTGAGGTTAACACTTTCCACGCGGCAATTAGTTATGACATTATACAAAACAGATTTTTCAGAAACCTTTCCCAATTTTCAAAGTATACCTCAAGGATAACAGAACCAAGACTAGGTATGTTTGTACTTTTTTCAACTAAAATTCTTTCAATGCGTTTCTCATAGTGATTCTAAATAGGGTATTGAAAGTCAATACAATATGTTTTTTTTAAACATTTTGTGAACTTTCGGAATGTCGTCTGCAGACGCCTGCCGCGTGGAAAGTGTTAAGGAAGTGACGTACATGAGGTGGGGTAGGCGGGGTGATGACGTGTGTTCCGGTTTCTAGGATCGAGATAGGTGTGATGTGACATGAAATATAAATAAATTCAATTTGACATTCAGCAAAGTAGGACTAAAAGAAAAGATTTGCATATAGGCTGCCCAAAAAAGTTCCTTTGAAAAAAGAAAATGTGTAAATAATGATTTCTTTTCGAGATATGGACGATTATGTAAAATTTTCTCAATAGAGCTGTGTGTAAAAGCTCATTTTCTCCATCCCACTGTCTTTTAATGCAAGATCCTGCGACATTGTCACTTCTCGGACACGTGCCCTAGGCACCAATGATTGTTTTAAACGATTTAAAGTTTAACATGTTTTTTTTTATCGAAATGGCAGAAATATAAGGGTTTCATTTTCGCTTGTAGGAACAAAATTCGGAGAAAAACATTTTTTTTTTAAATATAAAAAATATAATTTTAAAAGAATTACGAGCCAATGAGAAGAAAAAAAAGATTTTGAATTCAAGTTTTTGAATTTTGAATTTTGAATTCCACCCCTCCCGGTAATTAAAGATATGCTTACTTCCACCCCACCCCCGTAATTTAAGTTCTGTTTACTTCCACACCACCCCTCTCTCCCCCCGTAATTTAAGTTCTGTTTAATTCCACACCACCCCTCCCCCCCGTAATTCAAGTTCTGCTTACTTCCATACCCCTCCCGTAATTCAAGTTCTGATTACTTCCACCCCCTCCTCCCCTTCTCTATTCGTCGCCGCCGCCGCCGCTGCCGCGTGTAATTGACATAAATAATATGTTCAAAAGATTTTTAATTCAAGTTCTGCTTACTTCCATACCCCTCCCGTAACTCATGTTCTGATTACTTCCACCCTCCCCCTCCCCGCTCTATTCGCCGCCGCGTGTAATTAACATAAATAATATGTTCAAAAGATTTTTAATTCAAGTTCTGTTTACTTCCATACCCCTCCCGTAATTCAAGTTCTGATTAATTCCACCCCCGCTCTATTCGCCGCCGCCGACTTAATTCAAGTCTGCGTACTTCCATACTCCTCCCATGTCTATACCAGGCCACCTATATTGAAGTCATTGATTCTCACTTAATGGATCGTTTAAGGTGACACATATAAAAAAACTACTCCGCCCACTTCCTCTGTAAATTGTTATGTCAATAAAACCAACGGGCGAAAAGTAAATACAATGTACACCGAATGACCCAACACAAGGTGCAGTGGTACTGGTATGTCCAGAATCAAATGTTTAGAGACATTTCGGGAATCCCGGGTCCCAAAATGGGCCCCCGACTTAGTCTAAAAAATGATGGATACCATGATAAAGTGTGTCCCGATGTGATTTTTTGGATGATTTCACATTTTGAGCTACTTATAAAGTCTGTGTACTGTAGCTATTCCCTTTACAAAAATGCAATCACCAAAATGTGATTGCATCAAGGTGGTACCAGGTTGCACAAGGTTGTCGCGCGGTTGCGTAAGGTTGCATAAGGTTGCGCAAGGTTGTGGATGATTGCTGCAAGGTTGCGCAACCTTCTCAGAAGAACCAAACTGGTTGCGGAAGGTTGTATTTTTCCAAATTTAACCTTGCGCAAGGTTACAGAATTGATTGCGATTTTCATAAGGGACGGGTCAAACTGCAACACATTTGACGCAGAAAAAAATGTCCAGCAATTTAGCCTAAAAAAATGAATGGACACCATAAAATGTGTCCCGATTTGATTTTTTGGGATTTTATTTCACATTTTGAGCTACGTATGAAGTCTGTGTAGCTAACCGGTCAAACCGCAACATATTTGACGGAGAAAAAAAATCCGACAATTTAGCCTAAAAAATGACAGACACCATAAACTGTGTCCTGATTTGATTTTTTGGACATGATTTCACATTTTGAGCTGCGTATAAAGTCTGTGTAGCTAATGGGTCAAACTGCAACACATTTGACGGAGAAAAAAACATTACGGCAATTTAGCCTAAAAAATGGCGGACACCTTGAAATGTGTCCCAATTTGATTTTTTGGATATTATTTCACATTTTGAGCTACGTTTAAAGTCTGTGTAGCTAGCCGGTCATACTGCAACACATTTGATGGAGAAAAAAAAATCCGGCAATTTAGCCTAAAAAATGACGGACACCATAAAATGTGTCCCGATTTGATTGTTTGGATATGATTTCATATTTTGAGCTACGTATAAAGTCTGTGTAGCTAGCCGGTCATACTGCAACACATTTGACGGAGAAAAAAAATTTCTGGCAATTTAGCCTAAAAAATGACGGACACCATAAAATGTGTCCTGATTTGATTTTTTGGATTTGATTTCACATTTTGAGTAACGTATAAAGTATGTGTAGCTAACGGGTCAAACTGCAACACATTTGACGGAGAAAAAACCATTACGGCAATTTAGCCTAAAAAATGGCGGACACCTTGATATGTGTCCCAATTTGATTTTTTGGATATTATTTCACATTTTGAGCTACGTTTAAAGTCTGTGTAGCTAGCCGGTCATACTGCAACACATTTGATGGAGAAAAAAAAATCCGGCAATTTAGCCTAAAAAATGACGGACACCATAAAATGTGTCCCGATTTGATTGTTTGGATATGATTTCACATTTTGAGCTACGTATAAAGTCTGTGTAGCTAGCCGGTCATACTGCAACACATTTGACGGAGAAAAAAAATTCTGGCAATTTAGCCTAAAAAATGACGGACACCATAAAATGTGTCCCGATTTGATTTTTTGGATTTGATTTCACATTTTGAGTTACGTATAAAGTATGTGTAGCTAACGGGTCAAACTGCAACACATGTGACGGAGAAAAAAACATTCCGGCAATTTAGCCTAAAAAATGGTAGACACCATGAAATGTGTCCCGATTTGATTTTTTGGATATGATTTAACATTTTGAGCTATGTATGAAGTCTGTGTAGCTAGCCGGTCATACTGCAACACATTTGATGGAGAAAAAAAAATCCGGCAATTTAGCCTAAAAAATGACGGACACCACCATAAAATGTGTCCCGATTTGATTGTTTGGATATGATTTCATTTTTTGTGCTGCGTATAAAGTCTGTGTAGCTAACGGATCAAACCGCGACACATTTGACGGAGAAAAAACATTCCGGCAATTTAGCCTAAAAAATGGCGGACACAATGAAATGTGTCTCGATTTGATATTTTGGATATGATTTCACATTTTGAGCTACGTATAAAGTCTGTGTAGCTAGCCGGTCATACTGCAACACATTTGACGGAGAAAACAAATCCGACAATTAAGCCTAAAAAATGACAGACACCATAAAATGTGTCCTGATTTGACTTTTTGGATATGATTTCACTTTTTGAACTACGTATAAAGTCTGTGTAGCTAACCGGTCAAACCGCAACATATTTGATGGAGAAAAAAATTCCGGCAATTTAGCCTAAAAAATGACTGACACCATAAAATGTGTCCCGATTTGATTTTTTGGATATGATTTCACATTTTGAGCTACGTATAAAGTCTCTGTAGCTAGCCGGTCATACTGAAACATATTTGATGGAGAAAAAAAATCCGGCAATTTAGCCTAAAAAATGACAGACACCATAAAATGTGTCCCGATTTGATTTTTTGGATATGATTTCACTTTTTGAGCTACGTGTAAAGTATGTGTATAATGAACTGATCAAACCGCAACACAATTGACGTAACAAATGATGTTCGCATTTCAAATTTTATCTCCAATAAGTTTACATTAAATAATCGTGATTTAGCCGAAAAGGTGTTTTTTAAGTAAGCTTATGATGAATGAAATGATGGATAATTTTCAAATCAAGTGTTTTGAAATACTTCCGACTGACCAATGGTCTTAATGAAAATGGTCCAGGAGCTTGTTAATCCTATAATTGGGAAATACATGTAAATCGTAATGAAATGGTCCAGGAGCATGCTACCATACCATGATTTGAAATATAACTTGCGACTGACCGATGGTCTTAATGAAAATGGTCCAGGAGCATGTTTTAATCTTATAATGGGAAATACTTGTAAATCTTAATAAAAATGGTTCAGGAGCATGTTAATCCTATAATTGGGAAATACGTGTAAATCTTCATTTTATAATCCAATGTTTTGAAATACTTACGACTGACCGATGGTCTTAATGAAAATGGTCCAGGAGTATGTTAATCCTATAATTGGGAAATATATGTAAATCTTAATGAAAATTGTCCAGGACCATGTTATAATCCAATGTTTTGAAATACTTGCGACTGACCGATGGTCTTAATGAAAATGGTACAGGAGCATGTTAATCCCATAATTGGGAAATACATGTAAATCGTAATGAAATGGTCCAGGCGCATGCTACCATACCATGATTTGAAATATAACTTGCGACTGGCCGATGGTCTTAATGAAAATAGTCCAGGAGCATGTTTTAATCTGATAATGGGAAATACTTTTAAATCTTAATAAAAATGGTTCAGGAGCATGTTAATCCTATAATTGGGAAATACGTGTAAATCTTATTGAAAATGGTCCAGGAGCATTTTATAATCCAATGTTTTGAAATACTTGCGACTGACCGATGGTCTTAATGAAAAATGGTCCAGGAGCATCTTATAATGGTAAATACATGTATCGTCCAGGAGCATGCTACCATACCATGATTTGAAATATAACTTGCGACAATTACCGATGGTCTTAATGAAAATGGTCCAGGAGCATGTTTTAATCTTATAATGGGGCTGAGACAAGGGTACCGTTGCCAAGTCTCATGATCAGGGAGCATGTAATCATCAAACGTTTTCCAATGAGAACCTGAAACTTCTTAATATTTTTTTTGTTATGGAAGGAAGCAAGTTTTTATTGATGATTAGTATAAAGTGGCATGCCTAAATCATGAGAACAATTAGCCTTAACCCTTTGAACCCTGAGTTATTATAAGGGTTCGGTACACCCACCCTGACTTCTCCGGGGGTAAAAATGCTAAATATGTTTCTGCCCTCTATCATCGGTAATATATGTTAACGATGACAGAGGTCAGTCCTTTCGGGTTCAAAGGGTTAAGTTGTTTGAACCACATTCTGTGTAACACTGGGACAGTTCAAAGTCAATTTTGAGGGTTGTGTTCAGGGATAATAAGGTGTAGTGTTTTTCATGTTTTTCATGTTTTATAGCTGTTTGAGCTATCGTATGAGATTTTGTTTTAATTTGGTCCCATTTTTGTGAATGGCTTTTTTGTATGTTATGCACTCGAAATGAAAATATTGCACTCATATTCGACTCATGCAATATTTGTCTAAGCTCGTGCAATTTATCATATTATTCTTGTACTCAAAGTCAAAGACGTGCAATAATAGGCTAATGAAAGTATGAAGTCAAATGAGAACAGTGACTTTTTAATTTAAATTTGTGTAAGCTGACTCCAAAAATCAAGGTCCCAAATATGATTTTGTTGTTTTGACCATGAATTGCATGTAATAGTAACAAAAGGCAATTGAAATACTATTTGATTTGATTTGATATCATTTGGGTCCTACGACCCTGGATAACCCAATAAGCTTATTAGCTTATTTCCATTGGGGTCCGTTATATGTGTGAACAGATACAGACCGGGAGGATCCCTACTCTTTACGAAAGAGTCTGTAACCTTTTAACGTGCTCGGGTATTGCTCTTCCGATGCACGGGACCACCATTTATACGTGACTTCCGAACCACTGTTTTGTGCTGCCATTAGGAAATCGTCACAAATCATTTCGCTTCATTTACCAGGCTACCGATATCGGCGCACACACAGTATATCAGCACTTAGATTGTAATATCCCCTAACAGCTCCCCAATCTCGCTTGGGTCGACGAAGCAATTGAGACTTAGGGCGTGTTCACACTATAGCTTTTTCTTGTCGAACCCGGATTGATCGATATTTCATTTTCTGTTCACACTAGCGCTATGTATGTGATAAAGTTGTATCCGCATATATTGGCAAATGGGTTTATTGAACCCAGAAGTTAAAATTCTTGTATCAATGACCTACCCAGCAAATACATAACATTTTCACAACATTTTTACTGGGTCATATAAATAGTTTAGAAAAACATTGTTTGCTAATGTTTGTTAAACATTTTTAAAACATTTTTAAATGGTTTTAAAATGTTTCTGACATGTTTGCATATACAATGATTTTCTAAAGACTTTGCCTATTAATTGATAACTTTTCATCAAACATTTAAAGAATGTTCGACGCACATTTCTAAATAATATCGTAAACAATTATGTTATAAACGTTTTTTTAACATTAACTGTTATCTACTGCAAAACGTTTCAAAGATATTACTTAAAACCATTTCTGATGATATTGTTTTCCTAATGTTTTCAAAACATTGTGAAAATGTTATGAAAATCTGATATTGAAATTGTTTTTAAAACATCGTAATCAAACATTGACACGATATTGTCATGTCACATTGTGCACATTTTCAAAAAATATTTTCTGATGATATTGTTTTTATAATGTTTGTCAGATATTGTGCCAATGTTATCAATTCCACGCATGCGCACTGACCTTGATTATGTTGGTTTTGTAATACTATGGATTTCATATTTATACATTTTGATAAATATAATTCGATCCACATCATGCACTATTTCATAATTTTAATGGCAAGTACCCAGCAAACACAAAAACGTTTTTATAAATGTTGTTTAAACATTGCCCAAAACATCATGAAAATGTTAATTGAAAATGTTTATATGACGTCTAAAATGTATGGTTAGGATTTAGTCGGGAAAACATTTTTGCCAATGTTTTAAAAACTTTTATTCAACATTTTGGTGAACATACTGAAAAATGTTGGAAAAACATTTTTAAAACATTGTTAAAAATGTTTTCCTGACCAAATCCTAACCATACATTTTAACGTCATATAAACATTTTCAAATAACATTCTCATGATGTTTTGGCCAATGTTTAAACAACGTTTATAAAACATTCTTGTGTTTGCTGGGTATGACCTACAATCGCGGCCATAATTAGTTGGAACATCCATGTAATAATGACCCTTTCGTGCGTTCCCGTTTGAGCAAAATGTACACTATTAAAACATTGCTGTCTTTGACGGAAGGCTTAAAGCCTTTCCTAAACATTAATAACGCCCCCCTCCCCACTGGGCATTGTTGGCCCTTCCCAGTATCCCGTAACCCAAAAATCATGTTTCAACATTGATCCAGGGGGAGAGGGGGAGTTTTTAAACACCCGTATAAAAGTGTTCCAACAATATTGGCCGAGATTGTCTCCTCGAGTGACAAATGTCAAGTTTTCGATTAGTTTAAATCATTGTATTTTCGTAACGGCTAATTCGATTTGATTGATACTTGGAGATCATTTTGCCTACATACCATAGATAAAAGTGAATGACAAAAGTTGATCTTTTCATTAACGGTTTTAGGGAACGGTCACTTTTAATTAGATATAAGGTCTATTTCTGGTGTATTTTTGTTCATAAAATTGTCACATGGATTCACTTTATGTCCAGAACTATTTAACAGATCGCTGTAAAATTAGCAGAATGTGATAATAGTATTATGCCCACTGTTCATACTATTAATTTAAACATTTGTGTTTAATTTATTTGGAGAAACGGTCACATTTGAATTGGAATTAGATAGTTTAGGTCTAATGTCAAATTGGAAAGTTGTGATTATCTATATGAATTTGTTCTATTTTTTCAACAAACTTCACGCAATCTTAACAATCGACTTATTTATTGTTTTAAATATGATAAATAAATAAATAAATAAATAAATAAATAAATAAACAAATAAACAAATAACAAATAAACCTAATTGTACATATTCATGTAGCTCTATTTAACACTTTCCACGCGGCAGTCGTCTGTAGACGACATTCCAAATGTTCACAAAATGTTTAAAATTGCAGACTAATCATAACATGTTCTATAACTTATACACCAACGCTCTTAGTCCCCTCCCCAACATAGAAGTTGATATCAAACATGTGAAAATCATAGTCGGTAGACTAATAAAATATGTAAAACACACAGGACTTGTTATGATTGTATTTAAAAAGAAACTCGTAGCTCTCTTTTATTGACATGTCAACCATAAACATATTGGTATACCTCCTTGCGTTATAATGCATAGTAAAACATACACAAACCACCACCCCCCGCCCCATCCCAACCTTTACATAGAGATACATATTAAGCGTCGCTCGCAGTGAAATGATATGCAATCTCGTGTCAACAAATCATAGATATAACAGGTTACAATGTAATTCTGGAACTTTGTGTGCATGTCGAGGCTATATTCACAGTATGCCAGCACACTACACGCAAAATCAATTGACGCGACAGTATGCCACGATAAGTAAAGGAGAAGTAGGTCAAAGACTTTTATCTGAAAATGATGGCATACTGTTGAAACTCGACATTCCCGTAATATTTTGGACTCCTGATTGAAAATATCCCATGGATTACTGTTATGGCCTATCCAAATACGTTGTCAAATTGAACTATATATAGTGCATTAACAATAACCACTGACCATATCGATTATGTCTATAATTGTCCTGATATCTTTTAAAACGCTGTTCCGTGGTATGGTCTCATCCGTGGTGTAGTGGGTAAGAGCGCTGTTGTTGCGTTGCTTTCATGCTTTCAAACCAAATGTTGTAAGTTCGAGCCTGGCACCGGACTATGTTTTGAATATTTAAAAAAAAAAAATGTCCAATTCCCCCGTAGACTTTTAAAAATACCATATAACAATTAATTTAACTTGTTGGCGATAGCGCCCCTTCCCCTTCCTTGTTATGTAATCCATTTTGAATGACGCAGGAGTCGCGTAAGCGACGAGAATGTGTTCCAGCATGTTTAGCTGTTGGTATATGTGATCGAGAAACCATTTAAATTTAAATTACTGGCAACATCCATAATTTATTGGGCATTTAGTATGCTAAATATACCTCTGTAATTAAAAGTGACCTATCCCTAACAGTAAGTTGAGGCATGACCTTTTTAAGTAGTTGGCTACGTGACCACTAACATAACCTATCTATCCTTCAAATCTGGTAAAGAAAGCTTTATTGAATCAAAAGTTATGCCCAAAACCCTTAAAACAGATGATTTTTTTAACAGATGATTCAGACAATCGCGGCCATAATTAGTTGGAACATCCATGTAATAATGACCCTTTCGTGCGTTCCCGTTTGAGCAAAATGTACACTATTAAAACATTGCTGTCTTTGACGGAAGGCTTAAAGCCTTTCCTAAACATTAATAACTCCCCCTCCCCACTGGGCATTGTTGGCCCTTCCCAGTATCCCGTAACCCAAAAATCATGTTTCAACATTGATCCAGGGGGAGAGGGGGAGTTTTTAAACACCCGTATAAAAGTGTTCCAACAATATTGGCCGAGATTGTAGCTTGCTCATCATGACGGGTATAAACAACAAGCAACAGTGGCTGGTAATGAAATACCGTCGAAAACATCAGCGACAACGTGCCAGAGGCCGTAGAAAGATGGCAGGAATAAAGCGGGCAACCATTAACATTCTTTTCAGGTTATCTACATTTTGTACTTCCGGCAACCCGGGTCGAAACAGCGATTTCTGTTCACACTACAGTCGATGCGGGTTGAACCCGGGTTCTACCCTTCACTTTCGCAGGGTTGTAATTTTCGACCCGGGTCGGGTTTTTTAGTCTATTTTTCTGTTCACACCAGACTTCAACCCGGGTTCGACCCGGGTCCGACCCGGGTCGTGGAGAAAACTAGCTATAGTGTTCACACTATAGCTTTTTCCTCAACCCGGGTCGGACCCGGGTCGAACCCGGATTGATCGATATTTCATTTTCTGTTCACACTAGCGCTATGTATGTGTTGAAGTTGTATCCGCATTGGCAAATGGGTTTTTTGAACCCGGAAGTTAAAATTCTTGTATCAATGACCTATGACCTAGCGTGCTCATCATGGCGGGTATAAACAACAAGCAACGGTGGCTGTTAATGAAATACCGTCGAAAACATCAGAGACAACGTGCTAGAGGCCGTAAAAAGACGGCAGGAATAAAGCGGGCAGAGGTTAGGCCAGCAGTTAGGTTATCTACTTCCGGCAACCCGGGTCGAAACAGCGATTTCTGTTCACACTACAGTCGATGCGGGTCGAACCCGGGTTGAAACCGGGTTCTACCCTTCACTTTCGCAGGGTTGTAATTTTCGACCCGGGTCGGTTTTTTGAGCCTATTTTTCAGTTCACACGATACTTCAACCCGGGTTCGACCCGGGTCCGACCCGGGTCGTTGAGAAAAATAGCTATAGTGTGAACACGCCCTAAGTACCTTGCCCAAGGATACAAACAAGTTGGCTGTAGTGGGGCTAGAACTCACAACCTTTGCATCGTGAGACCGGCATGCTATCCACTACACCACACGTGCTCTCTATTTTAAGAGAGCATGTGTGGTGTATTAAGTATGTTTTGGGTAAAATACTTTATGGTTTATCTTTTAACGGTTTTATGTTATAACGGGTTTATCATATGATATTCCGGATCAGCATGTTTATGGTTGCTGGTGTGTGCGAAACCATGTTTTAAGCAATCAAATTTGTAGAAGTCATAGTTTTTCATAGCCAGGTTTAAATATAATAAAAATATAATACACATTTATTAGGCCTATACCCTGTATATATGCAGCAAACATATTATGTGGAAATCCCCACGAGTCAACCCATGTAAACATTATACACAATTTTCCAATTCCTAAAGACCGTAAAGCAAATTCATCCATAGTCCAATACTGAAAACCTGGGCTGAAAAAATTGGTTTAATTTTGAGTTAGGCTGCGACAGTGTGTCCTATAGCCTAGGACATGTACGGTTTGACCTAGACAAAATTGCAACATAAATGGTTTTTGTTGTAATTGTTTCAAAATGCCCTTCCAAACATTATATTAAAAATCGATAAAATCCGAAGTTGGGGAAAAATGCTAATTTGCATAACAATATATGGGTACATTTAGCCATATTAGTCGGGTATATACAGGGGTTACCGTGCACCCCCACCACCCAGGACTCCCCCAAACCATCTTTCAAGACTCTTTTCATG
Organism: Ophiura sarsii; assembly: GCA_035610835.1. Lineage (NCBI taxonomy): Eukaryota > Metazoa > Echinodermata > Ophiuroidea > Amphilepidida > Ophiuridae > Ophiura > Ophiura sarsii. The sequence continues at coordinate 57,702,650 of CM069451.1, forward strand.
GTTCAACACAAAGTCAGGATGTTACCGAAAAAAAATTCGTGTTATTCAAGATGGCGTCCAAAATGGCCGCCAAAACTGGTCAAATTTCATAAAATGACATATAGCAATCAAAATGCGTGGTGAAAGTATAGTTTTAATAGTGGGATGTATGTATTAGACAACTAGAGACTCATATCCAGTAGTTTTGCTTTGTTAACATACCAAAATCCAAGATGGCCGCCAAATATTGTAAAATTACATAAAATGGCATATATCAACCAACATGAATGATCAGAGTATAGTTTTAACAATGGAATGTATGTTAGACCACTAGAAACTAATATCCAATATGTTGGCTTTGTTAACATACTTGAAATCCAAAATGGCCGCTAACATGGCCCCAAAATGGCTCTAAATATTGTGAAAATCCATAAAATGGGGATGATATCAACCATAATGTATGTATTAGACCACTAGTAAATCATATCCAGATTTGTTGCTTTGTAATCACATACTTTAAGTCCAAAGTGGCTGCCATAATGGCCGTTGTCAATGTAAAAATAGTCTATAAGAGTGTATACTATTGCATCGCATTCCCCAAATACAATTTAGTATTATGTTCTTAACTGCTAAGCTATTGCTTTTAGTTGTATAAGACCCCCCCCTCTGTGACAATCTTTAATTGGGTATCACTTTCCAAAATGGCTTCCAGATGGTTGAAGTTGATGCTAAATTACCTATATAAATCAATTGTTTTGTATTGTAAATGACCATACTGTATAACACCAATACCCCAAATCTAATGGGACAACATCCACTATTATATATGATAAAGTCTTGGGCTGTTTATCTAGTTTGAGTATTTATAAAATATCCGGATTGCTGCAAAAGGTTAAAATAACTTAAAAGCAGTATTAGTTTATTGTTTAAGTGTTACATTATTAATAAATTATTATATCTATTAGCTTTTAATCTACTCAGTAAACGTATTTGCATACTCTTTAAGTATATGACAAGGTATGATTGGTATAGACTCCATTTTTACAATGTAATGTTATTAAGATGGCCATCATAATGACCATTAAAATTACCTCGAATTGGTCAATACAATTCCCGCTTCAAATGGTCAAAATATTTACCAAGGTAGCCACCAATTGATCAAAATGTGGTCAGAAATAGCCGGTTAATTGCAGATATTATAACAGTAAGTAAAGGATATTGGATACTATATTCTCTGATTATTATGTTCATTGATAAATTCATACAACTCGCGATATATGGTTGGCCATAAATACTGGTTTGGCCAAATTTAACTGCTTGATTGGATGGATATTTCAATTACTAAGGTAGGTTTTTCAAGTCACATTAACACCATAACATCACTGGCCGATCTGCTGGGAAAGTTAGATACAGGTATTTAGTTTATAGTACTGGATGATGTCGAATCAGCTATTTCTGACCATATTAAGATCAGTAGTTGCCACCTTGGCTATTGTTTTGACCATTTGGAGGTAGTTTTATTGTCCATTTGAGGTAATTTTAATTATATTGTCATTATGATGGCCATCTTAATAACATTACATTGTCAAAATTCATTCAATCACATCGTGTCATGTACAAATACGTTTACTTGACGGATTAAAAGATATATATATATATATATATAATAATTTGGTCATTTCTAATGTAACACTAATAATAAACTAATACTGCGTTTCAGTTATTTTAACCTTTTGCAACCAATTGGATATTTTTAAATACTTAAACTATATATATATACAGCCCCTAGGCTTTATATTATCATAGAAATATAGCGAATGCTGTCCCATAGATTAAGGGTATTAGTATTACATAGTCATATTAGTATAGGCATTTACAATATTTAAAAACAAAATTTAACATCAACTTAACCATCTGGCAGCCATTTTGAAAAGTCATACATAATCAAAATTGTCACAGAGGTGGGTCTCCTATCTAAAAGCAATAGCTTAGCAGTTTATAACATACTGTTTGGTGTTTACAACGCTTTCAGCCCTTTGGAAAAGGCGGTATATAAATACATATTATTATTATTATTATTATTATTATTATACTCTTATAGAGTATTTTTACAACGGCCAATTTGGCAGCCATCTTGATTTAAAGGTATGTCATTACAAAGCGAAAATACTGGATATGAGTTACTAGTGGTCTGAAACGTACATCCCACTGTTAAAACTATACTTTCATCGTACGTTTTGGTTGATATTATTCCATTTTATGGAATTTGACATTTTTGCAGCCATTTTGGGCCCCATTATGGGGCCCGTTCTGGCAGCCATTTTTTATGTTAAGTGTGTAAACAAAGCAAATATACTTGACATGAGTTACTAGTGGTCTAATACTTACATCCCATTGTTAAAACTATTTTTATCATACATTTTGGGTGATATTGTGCAATTTTATGGAATTTTGACCATCATTTTGGCGGCCATTTTAGTGGCCATCTTGGATTTAGGTTTGTTAACAAAGCAAAAATACAGGCTATTATTGTCTTAGGGGTTTAATACATACATCCCACTATTAAAACTTTTCTTTCACCACGCATTTTGATTGTTATATGTCATTTTATGAAATTTGACCAGTTATGGCGGCCATATCTTGAATAACACGAAATTGTTTTTGTTAACATACTGAATATGTTTTAGGACCATGAAAATAGTCAAGAAAGTTGGTTTGGGGGAGTCCTGGGTGGTGGGGTTGCACGGTAACCCCTGTATATACCCGACTAATATGGCTAAATATACCCATATATTGTTATGCAAATTAGCATTTTTTCCCCAACTTCAGATTTTATCGATTTTTAATATATGTTCGGAAGAGCATTTTGAAACAATTACATCAAAAATGGTTTATGTTGCAATTTTGTCTAGGTACACCCCTTTTTTGGTTACATGTCCTATGCTACTATTGAAACTCATCTTTTTAGATAGTTATAGGTGTTTGTTTTATCATGCAAAATAGAGAGGGTCAAAACCTATACTCATTTACCGTAAGATCCCTTATCGAGGCCTCTTGTTCATAGCCTAACTTAATTTTATTTAGGACGAAATATTTACAAGTTTACTCATATCAAGGATTAAGGAATTATTATAGTTGGCTTTTGCTCATTCATATTCATATAATTCCCGATATCATTATAAATCGGATGATTAAAGACTTTCACTACATGAACATGTGTATTGCCGGGTGGGGGGGGGGGGGGGGGGGGGGGGGTGCATCTGTAATATTCTTATTCACGCAGTAAATGTACACAAATAAATATGGGAGCCTCACTCAGAGAATTACTTGTAATCCTTAATTTCTATTCAAGTAACCATTGTATAAGCGTCTTAACTTGATCACGCACTGTAGAGTTCTGCCTGTCCACGTGGCTCGGACAATCATGTCATAGTTCAAGTGTCTGGTTTCAGATGCCAGGTATCATCGTCCGATACGCGGTGTCCGGTAACATGAGGATACTACAGCATCTTCAAATCAAAGGTGTTTTATACCTCCCGGCTGCGAATTTATTAACCGTACACACTTACTGTATACATGTATTGCTGTACAATGTACATGTGCTTTACATGCGCTTTACTCCGTCGAGGTATCAAATGTTTTTTACGGTAATCTCCCGGCTCCCAGTCCCATTCACACCCCGACATTACCGTCTATGCTGCAGCATGGCTGGTAAAATCAAAGCAAGACCCGATCGAGTCCACGCATTATAATGATTCAAAAGATATTCTCGAATATACATTGTGGGCGGCACAGCTACACATGATGTACCGCACTACGTGTCTTGTATTATAAACACCTCTATAAGATCAACACACGTCGTGCAATTTAGGTGCACACATAAATTAGTGCAGTTTTTGCTGTCAAAGATGTTGTGTTCATTGTGAACTGTTTTTAGGTAGGCTAGCAACATTGGCTGGCGGTATTATACAGACACGGCTTCAATCCATCTTATTCTATTAGGTGCCACTGTTCTTTGTTTGTTCAATGGTATGTTTGAGGTCCAGAGCCATGAAAATATTAATGTCACATTTCAGGCGACGTTGTCACGATTTACTCAAAATCTAATTATAGGTATTACTTAAAACATATCGAACACATACAATTCAATTACTTCAAATACGTCTCATGTCATGTTGAACTGAATAACTCCATCCTTTACTCGTTGGGGTTGAACAAAATCAACTTCAGTCTAAACGATTTTGTATGATTTGGTAATTAACCGTAAATACGTTAAGAATTGGGGGCATATATGTGACTAAAAATACATCCCATATTGTCTGCATGAAGCTAATAGAATGACTGATGTGCCGTTGGTTATCTCGAGGGTTGACAACCAGAAGGCCTTAACTAAAAAAAGGACATTCTGAGTGAAATGAGTTTTAATGTATTGTATTCCATTGAGTTGTGTGTAAAACAAACGGTGTTTTTAACTCATTAGGCTATTTTTTAGCATTGGGTAAGTCTATTTGGTACTTCAAATCTTTGAACGACAATGATTTCTGTGGTACCAATATCTCAAAATGACCAAAAAGCGCCTTCTGGTTGTCAGTCTTCGAACATATCAAATTAACTTTATACCATTTCATCTCCTAATACTACTAATAATACTAATTACAGGAGAACAACAAGTTCAATTTACGCATAAAATCCTACCAGCAATTATATTTACATTAGTTATTACATGGAAGTAACAGGTTATTAGAAGATGACTTACCATTGAATATATAGCAGACCCTATGGAACCACCTCTTACTCCGCAACAGCAACATTTGTTCATAATAGCCATTTTCAGTTGATATCCCTTGGCATGAGTAGAGCAATAGAAATGTGTGTTTACTCGATCAGCAATGTGATATTTGCCAATGTTCTTTTGATATACAAAATGGAGATACCACAACTTCACCAAGGGCCGCCAACAGTAATATCTCGCCGCTCCTGCCTGTTGAATAAATTAGTGGTGCTGTATAAGATGTACGAACACGAATATGTAGAACGTATAGTGGAACATGGTCAATAGCCATGCTCTTACTCCTTCGTATTCGTACCCTTACAGTGCCATTACAGACATGCGCATCGCAAGGTGAATGTCTTTTTTGATCTTATAAGACGTGATAAGGCGACGAGAAAAATAAATCCTGTTCTGTGAGCAAACGGACCTCTCAAATAAGTCGGATGGTCGGGTTTTTAAAAAAAGAAAAAAAGAAAAAAAAGCGTGAACAATTTGGTAAGTTTCAATTATTTTTCAACAAAAAAAGGTAATTCATTTACATTTTTCCAAACAATTTCGATTTTTTTTCCATCAAAATGTTCCCAGGCCATACGATGTTGATTTTTTTTATCATTTTAAAATTCCAAACAAAACACAAATGGGTCTGTTGGACCGGTTTTTTTCGTCGCTTAAAGGAGATACATCGTTCAGGATAATTGCGGGCTGTGACGATAATGGTAGATGGTGTGATGCAAATGAAAAAGCTTTTTAGTAAGGGACGCACCATTTGATTTTCAGGGGGGCGGGGGCATGGAAGTTGGGGTCGGGCGTTTTTGTTTTTTTCGCCACCGAAGTAGGCGACATTTTTTCTTCTTTTCGCCGTCTTCGGCGGCAATTGTTTTGTTTTTTTGGGCAAAGGCGGCAAAGGTGTTTTTTTTAGGTTTTACTGTTTTTCTTTACATTGAGTTGGGTGAGTCATCTTCTTTTTTTTTTTACTCAGCAGTGGGTCATCTTTTCTTTTTTTTCCCTGGTTGGTGGGCAAAGTTGTTTTTTGTCCTGGATAGTGGGCATTTATTTTTATTTTTTAAAAACTTCCATGCCCCCCCCCCCCCCCCCCCTCCCCCATGAGTATCTAATGGTGCGTCCCTAATTCTTTCATCACAATTGTACAAAAGGAACAGAACACCCCCTGTTCATGTGTTCATTAGCCTTGATTCAATGCGCAATTGCTGGATGTCACTTTATTTATAGCCTATGTATAAAATCACATAATAATAATACTAGTACTAGAAAAGGCCCAACCACACATAACTCTCTATAACTATAAGGGCGCACAGCACTAAATCACTCCTCGTTTTGTGTAATGGTAGTAAGTTCCGGCAAAAACAAAAAACGATTTTGTGATTAATGGGGTCCTTTGGGAATCAGTTTGGCGTGAGGGTAGCATTTCATAATTAAAATGAAATATAATCTCTTGTACTTTGATCAGGATATTTCAAAATATTGATTTTCGATTGTATTGACAATTTATCACGTGGATGAACACACGTGATCGGAGGCGGTTAGAAGGCGAGCGTCCGGGCTGAAAATAGGGGTGGCGCTGTTTAAATGATCGTATCGTAAAATCTAATTGGAAGGTGTAACACTTCTTGACGATTTTATGAAATTTGAATGTTTGTTTATTAGAATAAAGCATTCGAGACATTCCAAAAATGGTTACTAAGGGCCCAAAATAGCGACTCTTTTAGCCCTAATTTACATGTAATCCAATGGGCGGTTTATTTAGTGCTGTGCCCCCTTGTAACACGCAGTGGTGACACTCGATTTATATCGATTTGCATTGATTTTGAGTCCTTAAAAGAGGTAATTTTATCTTAATTTCAAAGAAAAACATATTTCTGTCCATGTCATACATAAATATCATGAACACGACCCAATTTTCTTACAAATTTGGAACAAAAACGGTTGAAGAGCATCATTTTACTAACATTTCCTTGTTTTTGATTTTACTCACAATAATGGACCCCCTCGCCATGGTTATCCGATTATAAACCTACATATCTATGCTCGTTTTATCAATCAGGGGCTTAACAAATAAAGTTGAAATAAATGTTGTTAAACCCATTTGTCATTGATATCAAATCATGTCGGGGGGGGGGGGGGGGGGGGGGGGGGGAAGGGTGGCCAGGTTTAATTTGGGCCTAAATTAAGACAAAATTAAGGCTTTTAAAGTATCAAAATGTCAATAACAGTACTCTGGGCAATTCCCTAGAGGATATAACCCAAAACAAATTACATTGTGAGTTTACCTGACACACGATACATTATACGTGACAGATAAAAAGACAATTTAGGCCTATTATTATTTCAAAATTGAAACGTTTTTCACCCATTCCCCTAAAATTCGGCAATGTTGGACCTATACTTTTTACATTTGTATCTAAGGTTTGATATACGGTGTGCACGCCTTTGCGTAATCAGTTTCATGGTTCATCGGGTTTTGAAAACATTGCATATACAGTCCTCAAAATAAGTAACTGACCATGTAATAAATATACTCTTAACTCCAAAACTATAGCCCCTACATAAAATATTAGTTAATAAAGTTGTAATGAAATTTCTCCTCTTTAACTTGATACATTATTCATTAAGATCGGTTAATAATTAAGGACGCGACATTGAAAAGGATAGAACAAAGTACAGTTTACATTTTAACACTTGGGATTTGAACACGCGGGACAGTGTGACAGGTATGTGTATGGGTTGCCTTGATCAATTGATGCATCCACAACCCCCGTCTTACTATCGACCCGTGAGTTGTCGCTACCAGTTAATCAATAAGCTGCCTGTTGCTTGTCCGAGGCTGCGTGTAGACGAACGAAATGTTAAAATGAAAAACTGACTTTGTTTTGGTTTAGGGCACATATCTGAGTAAATATTCATTCAATCTTCACGTGTAATATCTCAAATTAAAGGCAAGAAATTTCCTGAAAACTTCATTGACTAATATTTTTACGTAGGAGTTATAGTTTTGGAGTTGAGAGCATATTTATTACCTGGTCAGTTACTTATTTTGAGGACTGTATATACTTTTAAGATAATATGAAACATAAATAGTCTCATTAACATCTCATGATGAATGAAAGATATTATAAAAACATAGAAATTCTGCAAAATGGCCTTAAAGTGCCAAAAATTCGAACATTACAAATTGAGTATCGATGCGTTAAGTAACATAACTTTAGTTAGAGGTGGTATATAAATTAACTATTTTGACAGTTTATCTTGATATTACTTGGTGTTTACAAAAATGAAGAAAAAAAAAGTTTTTATTTTTTTATTGTGTGTTGCGCACAGCACTAAATCACTCCTCGTTTTGTGTAATGGTAGTAAGTTCCGGAAAAATCAAAAACGATTTTGTGATTAATGGGGTCCTTTGGGAATCAGTTTAGCGTGAGGGTAGCATTTCATAATTAAAATGAAAGATAATCTCTTGTACTTTGATCAGGATATTGCAAAATATTGATTTTCGATTGTATTGACAATTTATCACGTGGATGAACACACGTGATCGGAGGCGGTTAGAAGGCGAGCGTCCGGGCTGAAAATAGGGGTGGCGCTGTTTAAATGATCGTATCGTAAAATCTAATTGGAAGGTGTAACACTTCTTGACGATTTTATGAAATTTGAATGTTTGTTTATTAGAATAAAGCATTCGAGACATTCCAAAACTGGTTACTAAGGGCCCAAAATAGCGACTCTTTTAGCCCTAATTTACATGTAATCCAATGGGCGGTTTATTTAGTGCTGTGCCCCCTTGTAACCACCTGTTCAACTTGTTAATGATTTTAATTGTCCTGAGTTGCAATCGGGAGATTCGGTTCTCGGAGAGAATTCGGTTTTTTGGAATGTTGCTATTTCGTACTATGCGAGTTCAGATACCCAGTGACTGTCAGTACAATGATGTTCAAATGGTGTGTTGTACAGTTGTGGCACGCGACATAAGTGGATAACGGTAGTATGGTAGGGATAATCAATCTATATATATAAAAATCGGTATTTTTCTTAGGGAGAGTAGAGGTCTAATATTGGGAGATTATCTGTATGTAAGAGTATCTTTGCTGCCCAAGGAATTGCAGCAAGTCTACCTGTTCATCCGTGCACTGAGGCTGACACTATGTTTTTGGGGGACGAGTTAACTCGGACCCCTTAGTTTTCAAATGAAAGGTCACGTGGTCATTACTGTTTCAATTAGCTAGTGGTGACGTGAAACGTTACAATTATTGTATTTACTAAATAATGTAAATTGTATTATACATAAAGGAAGAAGTATTGATAGGAAAACGAACCTTATCTGTGGTTTTAGGCAATTTGAGGTCTTTAATACAGTCGGCGGCAGTAGTGTTTGGTATAAAATGCGAAAATATCGCCAAATTCAGATTTTCAGTGCGAAATTAGTATTTTAATGATATTTTATATTAAATGTGTCTATTACCGTAAATAAAATGGTGCTTTAATGGACAATGTAGTTTAAATATCACATTTTAATTTTCGATTTAGCAGTATTCGTCGTGTTAACTATATTCTGTTTGGTATATAAATAAATTTTCACTTTCAAATTCTGTATGTACTGGTGGCCGAGTGGTTAAGGCGTTGGTTTCACCATTTCACGTCCTTTTTGAAACATTTACGGGAGTTCGAGCCCGGTCCGGGGCGTGTACTTTTCTTGTTTTTCTATAAAATTTGTCATCAATTATATTATTCATTTAGTTTAACATTAATGGCGGTTAAAAGTGTACAAATCAATATTTTTCTTCTGCGAATTAAATGATAATTAAAACAAGGTCTTCTAAAAAACTGTGGGGAGTGTTTAAGGTGGCAAAAGGATGAGAAGACTTGGAATGGATCTGTTGAATTTTGTGGAAGTTGGCAAGAGGATCACTAGTGTGTTGTTTCTGGAAGGAAATCACCGAGACGTTATGTGAGCTCTATGTGGTGAAGTTATGGAAGAAAAAGAATTTAAAGAAAAAATATCATTATTTATAATTTAATTAAAATTCCAATGTTTAATTACGAGAAAAACGTAATTTATGACAAATTTAAAAAGTGGATAAAACATTTGCATGTACGTTGCTTTCAGACAGCTTGTTCATGGCGAAACGGTTATGATCTCCGCCATTTTGAGGGGGGGGGGGGGGGGGGGGGGGGGGCCAAAATGGATAAATAGCACATTGGACAAATAGCAGTTTTATAGATCATCAAGTATTAGATGTAAACTCTTTGGACGGATGACAATGTTGCTCTTTTTAGATAATGAAAGTGGTGAATTTGACATTTGACACATTGAAATTGCCCACATTCTCAAGCAAATATCTGAACATTGAACAGTGTGATGCTAGGAAAATGGAAAGATGTACACATTAGCTTTTAAATACATTGATGTATTGATATGTAACATTGAGTTGGAGTGGAAGCAGGCTCAAGTTCAAAAGCAGGGAAACATGATTGATACGGAGCGTCAAGACCATTTGATAAAAGGGTCTATGATTGTACGCATCCTAATGATGGGTCATAGTTCCTATATAAATACTTACATTTTTTTTTTAACAGGTGATAATAATTTGGCTTAAAATTTAGTGCAAAATCAAAGCTAGTGAATTAGTTGATGTCATAAAAATTAAAATACACTTATGAATTGTGGAACTAGTTGTAAACATTGAATGTTGTGTGCTGATACTGTTACCATTTATTTACCAAATGTTAATTGGGATTTGAATCAGTTAACAAATCAAGGCTATCCCAACATCATATTAAACTTGGCTCAATTATAATATCATGATTCTATACTGGTCATCATTTTATTTCTTTAAGGAGCGTTCCGACAAGGGACATGATACATATGTAATACAGTAAAACATGGTTTACCCTTGGGCACCACAAACCATCCAATTAATTTAATGTACTCCCGGATAAAAAGCTTCACAATAAAAATGAGACACGCTTAATATAGAATCCAGATGTAGGCTTATAATATGCTTAGGGACCGTTCATAACTACTTTGGGGAGGGGGTGGCCCGGGGGTGGGTGCTGGATAATTTTTTGACCCCCCCCCCCCTCTCGCCATGCCACAAACTTTGTTGACCCCCGCCCCTGTATTACTGCCTGCACCTAAAACTTTCTTGCCCCCACCGTTCATTGTTATCAAGTTCAGAGAACATAGATATGTTATCTGTTATGGGATTTTTTTTACAGAATTTGACCATGTATCATATTCTAGGAGGGCAGGATGTATAATCTAGAGTGAATCAGAAATCCAACTTCAATTGCATCTTTGGTTTAGTACCATGGTCTTTAATCCCCTGAAATTGAATAACTTCACATATTTATGCACGGATATCTGTTCTTGAAACCAATTACGATGCGCCCTCCAATTATATATCCTGGCTTTAAATAAAATGCGCGCGCAATTGTTGTTTGCTATTGACATGAATTTGCCCTTGATTGTTTTTTAGCTGGGCTAGTACATGGGCGCCAAAAAATAGCTATGTTTACGTTGATTAATGAACGTTCCGTAAATAATGTGCATACAGGCGCCCCAGAATTTTGGAAACTATTTGTTTGTTTGTTTGTTTGTTTAGTGTTTAAACTTTTTTGACCCCCTCTGTTGGGGTTTTCAAAAACTTTTTGGACCGCCCCCCTTTAATATAACAATATTAAAAGATAAGGTTATAACGAAATCTCTTTTCTTCAATTTGAGATATTACACGTGAAGATTAAATGAATATTAATTCAGTTATGAGTTAAAAACTAAAGCCAAGTCAGTTTTTCATTTTAACATTTTGTTCGTCGACACCCAGCCTCGGACTAGCAACAGGCAGATTTTTGATTAACTGGTAGCGATAACCTATGGGTTGGTAGCTAAATGAGGATTTGGGATGCTTCAAATGATCAATGCAGTCCATACACATACCTGTTACACGGTCCTGCGTGTTCAAAACCTAAGTGTTAAAATGAAAAACTGACTTGGTTTCGGTTTTGGACTTATAACTGAGTTACCATTCATTCAATCTTCACGTATAATATCTCAAATTGAGTAGAAGAGATTTCTTTACAACTTTATAATTTATTATTTTTACGTAGGAGTTATAGTTTTGGAGTTATGAGTATATTTATTACCTGGTCAGTTACTTATTTTGAGGACTGTAGTCAATTAAATTATACTTACACTTTATGGATATTATGTTGATTTTATTTTATTTTATTTTATTAGGTACTCAAAACATCATAGAGAAACATCTAAACATACAAACATGTAAAAGATTGCACAAACTTATTTAAAGACATATAGACATAATAACAATATGAGCAAAAGTACCAAGGATAGCCCAAAAAGCTTTGAGCACAAAGTTGTTTGATATTAACGACTAAATAATAAAATGAGATGAATAAACAACGATAAGAAATTAATACCGCCATAGGCCTAATTCAGTAATAACAATAACAAAATGAACCCGTATATATTTTTTTAAACTGGCACCGAATTAACAGAAACGAAAACAAAACAATAGCATCTTAAGTTATATCGAATGAAACTCCCCTCTCTCTCCCTCAGAGAAGATGCCTCTCTTTTCTGCTCTTTTTTTGGGGGGGGGGGGGGGGGGCGAAGCCACCCTTATAGCATCAGATTGCAAAAAATTACATATTTAGGTCTTTCTAGACATAAGTGGGGCAGCCATGTTTGTAAATTACATACCTATGCAGTTTATTTTAACAGTCCTGCAGTCTGTGATGGAGTCAAAGCTATATTTGTTTAGTTGATGCATATAGACCGTTGATGATTCATTCAGAGAGATGTGTATAGACTCCCCACAGAGAGACATAATAGCTTATCTTGTTTGACTAATAGGAGAAACCTCCCAATTGCTGTGGGTTTGTCTAATAAGTGGTTAGATTGTGGTGTTTTGATTTGTTTTTTGGTTTGAATTATGGAAAATACATACACCATTTCCCTGGTATTTTGGTTTGCAACAGATGCTTCAGAAAATGGTTACAAAACATGCTTCTTTCTTTTGGATCGCCCCCATTCCATTTCAATGGAATTTTTATAAACACCTTACTCAAAGCTTTGTTTGATACCTGCCTAACCTTTACCCCGATACACCCAGGCAAAGTGACGGTGCGTATCAAGGACGCTCTAATTATATATCCTGGGTGCGTATTACCGAGCAATCAGTGCGTCAAAAATGTAGCGGGTAACGAACGCAGTTACGCACCGTGCTGCATTCAAATCGGCGTTGTGTATTTTGGGAGCGTGCTAAATTTGCGCAAACAAATACGCGGAATACGCGGCGCATGGACATTTTGCTGATTCCCTGCGGACTGACTTTTCCTTTCCAGTTTTATGATGTTCAGTCAAAATAAGGGATTTGAATCCTTCTATAACGCCTTTTTGAATTCATTTAATGATAGATAACATTCTGAAGTTTTGAAAAACGCAGAAAAGTGAAATTTGTGAAAAATGGAAAACTGAGAGTTAACAGCAGCCTTAAGAGAGGGCAATCCAACGTTATTGTTTTTGGCCTAATATTATAAGAGTCTTGTTGCAATGTAAATGTACATTGGTGACTATAAGCAGGGGTGTACCTTAATTTTTTTCCCAACCGGCCGGTAAAAGTTACCATCCCGACTGTGAATTTACCGGCCCAACATGTAATTTTAAGATTTCAAAATAAAAGCTAAATACTCTTGAATTAGTCGCTTTTATTTGTCTGAATTGCCTCAAGTTTTAATTACAACGCAATCGTGTTAGTCTTGTTTACCGTGCCAAGGGCTTTGCTGTTAATACATTAAGAAAACACAAGGTAGCGCCGGACACATCCAGCAAAATTATACACTGAGCATGCTGAGCCAAAAAAGAAACTTATAAAATGTTAACGGATCACCAAATACAATTCTGTGCATGAAAATATACCAAATTTGGATACAATATTATTGCAATGTATTGCTTCAAATGGCAGTCAATAACCAATTGTTTGCTTCAATGACACAAGAGAAATGTGCACCGAATCAGACAACGTCTTGCATCACAGGTCACAGCAAACAATGTCAGCAACATAAAGTTAAAAACATTTCAGAGAGTCAAAACAAACTCGACTCATATCCAAACAAACAATGAAGTCATTAAAGGAAGTGTCCCGCAAGCACAACATTGAGCATTATTTGTAAGAAAAATAATTATCCAGCCGAAATTACGTAATTACATAGAACAAAACACCATACTAGTCACAAAAATGAATAAAAACTGCCATCACTCAACATGCACTTTTTAAAATTCGCGGCGATCGAAAGTCCCGGTGTCGATGACGTCATGGGTATCGGTGCTAAAATTTGCGCATGTGCATTGTATAACTATGACATCATCGACACTGGGACTTTCGATCGCCGCGAATTTTAAAAAGTGCATGTTGAGAGATTGCGGTTTTTATTTGTTTTTGTCATAAGTGTGGTGTTTTGTTCTATATAATTACAAAAGTTGGGCTCGATAGTTATTTTTCTAACATATAATGCACACTTTTATGCTTGCGGGACACCTCCTTTAATAACGGGTATGTCCACCTCCAGCTTGCAGGCAAGCTGTGCATCTCCTTCTCACGCTTCCAATCAAGTTCCTGATGGTAGCCTGGGATGAGCTTGGATGACGTGTATCAAGAAGAGACAATCCACCTGTCAATAGACAAACACTTATTGCAGCACTACAGGGAGAATGGAACAATGTTTAAGGATAAAGACAAGTGTAAAAAATGGTGAACTTGCCCCGACCCCGGGGCAGGTTCGCCTATATGCCGGGGCAAGTTCGCCATGGGCTCATAATTCTGGCTTCATAAAATAGTATGTATCCAATTATTCCAATAGATATACACATTTGTTATGCAATGTGATTTTCTTCCAAAATAACATTTAGGGAGTCCAACATTTAAGGGGGGGGGGGGGGGGGGGGGGGGGGTCATTTTTGCGGATTATACTCGTTAAGAATTTTAAAATTTTAATAACTACCACATATAAAAATATGATCTTCTAATTTTTAGCGCTACTCCATTCCAGATAGGCCTAGCTATTTTTATAATTACAAATAGGCTACAGGAGGTGAATTATAATTTTGAAATTAAACAACATCTTAATCATTCCCCATTGGCGAACATGCCCCATCATTAAAAGGTGAATGTGCCCCATAGCACAATAAGTACATTGACCCAATAACCATGCATGTCCCACATACAATGACTGGTTCACAACTGCATCAAATCCATTACCAATCCCATACCTACCTAATGATAATTTACATTATTATCTATGGACAAGCACAAACAAATGTTTAACAATGTTGTTGTTTTTATTTTAAAGGGTGATTTTCCGTTTCCGTTTTCCAAAAACCCTCTCTCTGGCTTTGACCACATCAGAACAAAAGCGAAACAGATATTGTAAAATACTTTAAATGTGTAGCCATGATTCAGAGCTATTACTAAAACAAGGCTGACAATCATATTAGCGATGTTAGGAGGGTGCCGGTAGAATGTATTGAATGCGTTATAAGATGTATAATGAAGTTCCAAGCAGCTAGCAACAATATCAGGGAATTTCAACAGTGACTTATAATTGTGATTGAAGTAGACCAGTCAAGGTGTAGCAGTCATGGCTTAGGCTTACTAGATTTGGTAGTACTAGCAGTGTACCCTCTCTACGCTCGGGTCCCCGCTACGCTCGGGTCCCGCTAGATGGTTATGCCACATTACATACCTCTGAAACGACATAAACCCCCTACAACCCCAACCCCCACAAACACACACCCACAATTACCAGGTTGATTTATAATCATAACCCTCCTAAACCATTTACCGTGGCTACTTTATTAACTACTACCTCCCACACTTCATTACTTCATTAACCCTCGGTACCTCTGAAACCCCATAAACCCCCTACACCCCCTCCCCCCACACACACCAGCCAGATTGATTTGTAATCATAACCCTCCTAAACCATTTCCCGTCGCTACTTCATTAACCCTCGGTCCCTTGGATTGTTTGGCAATATTTAACATGTTTAAAGTAAAGAAATCAGATTGCTTCATCACGAAACGCTACTTGTACCACATCACTATAACCCTTTCCTAAACCATTTCCCGTGCTTTTACCCCCACCCGACATAACACCACATACCCCTAACACTAACATAACCATATCCCGTGTGGCTTATATGCCGGGCTTATATGCGCCATGTGTAGGAGTGCGTATAGTGCCGCAACAGTGAGCCCTTTCGCAAACATGCGCGCGACGCGTTACCACGGTATGATTACGCGGTAGTACTCGCAACGCACCATATCGTGGCATTTGTCATTATGTTCCAGCGTCATGTATAGTTTGAGCACAAGTTTGAGATATTGTCTGAGAGGGGCTGACAGGTTGAACTGGCCATCATGCTAGTATTTATGTGTGAACATGGTGTGAATGGTGTGAACACCCTAGACCAACTGTCTGGATGACCCAAAAGGCAGTCACTCCTGCGATGTGCCTTATTGGCATAATATGACCGAAATAAATCAAATCAAATCAAATGTCGATCTGTAGCCCCATTGGGCTACATTTTGAACTAAAATCTGCTATATATATCGTAACTTCTTTTGAAATTTGAACTTTATATTTGACAAAATCTGAAATCGCACTAGTTTTTAAACAAATTGAAGCTCAAACATTGAATTTCTTAACACAAGAACTTTGAAAAGTCGCGTGTTGGGCTCTAAGTTCCACACAAGAATTGTTCAATCCAACACCACAAACACTCTGTGCCGCCTCCTTTGTGTTTTAAACCAGCTCCATCATACTTTTCTGTACAAAACCAAACTTTGACTAGTAAATTGTCATCTTCATTAGATAGTATAAGGATAACTACTACCACGCAGTGGCGTGCACTTGTGTTGGTGTGTGTGTGTGTGGGGTGTGGGGGGGGGGGGGGGGGGGGGGGCTGGGTGCATCCCTAAGTTTGGGGTAAGCTTTGTTTTCCACTCTTCAGAAGGAAGTCATTAAGTGACTTCCTCAGGTGGCTATCTTCTTTAAAAAGCAAACCATCATATAGCGGCAAACAAATATGAATGAAGATTACTTTCCGAAATAAGTTCTATAAAGATATTATTCTAGGTTGGTAGAAGTTAAAAAATTGCGATCAAAAAGATCTGCAGCTTGATGAGATCTATAATATGCCACTTTGGAATAATGCATTTTTTTATTTTTATTTTTATTTTTTTAGATCATTCATGTTTAATGTACTTTGTATTATTTTTTTTATATCTTTTATTGTTTGTTACTATCATTTTACATGGTTTCATCATGTTTACATTTCATAATATCGATACATGTATAACACATTTTCATATGCTTTTCAGCATGTTTACATTGCATATCAATTTACTTTCCAGCATTTTTATATGCTTTTCGGCATGTTTACATTCGTAATTTTCACATTTCATGTCAAAATACATATTTTTCACATTTCATTGTTCATGCCTACAAATACATATGCTTTTCACATTTTCATATGCTTTTAAGCATGTTTTCCTTGCATATCATGTATAGCACAATATGCTTTTCAAGCATGTTTCCATTGCATATCATTACATGTTAACACATTTTCATATGCTTTTCAGCCTTTTTACATTTTCATGTTTACATGTTTACATTCATGTTCACATGTTTACATTACATATCAGCATTTTTACATGTTCATGTTTACATTTTTCACATTTCACATGTTTACATTACTTGCCTGTCATATGCTTTTCAGTATGATTACATTGCCTATCATGTATAGCACATTTTCATATGCTTTTCAGCATGTTTGTATATGCTTTTCATTCACATAATTTTCATAGTTTCAATCGCATGTATAACACATTTTCATATGCTTTTCAGGTTTTCATTGCATACCATTACATAACACATATGCATTTCGGCATATTTACATTCATGTTCACATAATTTTTACATTTCATGTTTACATTTCATGTTTACATTTCATGTTTACATTTCATGTTTACATTTCATGTTTACATTTCATGTTTACATTTCATGTTTACATTTCATGTTTACATTTCATGTTTACATTTCATGTTTACATTTCATGTTTACATTTCATGTTTACATTTCATGTTTACATTTCATGTTTACATTTCATGTTTACATTTCATGTTTACATTTCATATTAATTACGGCATATTTACATTCATATTCACATAATGTTTACATTTCATGTTTACATTTCATGTTTACATTTCATGTTTACATTTCATGTTTACATTTCATGTTTACATTTCATGTTTACATTTCATATTAGTTACATGTATAACACATTTTCATATGCTTTTCATCATGTTTACATTTTTGGCTTTTCAGCATGTTCATTTCAACATTACACGGTATATCATGTTTACAATACATAGCATCATGTTCATGTTTAGATTGTTGTAAATCTTCTTTCATTTTTTAGATCAATTCTTCCAGAGTTTTCTAATTTTAAGTTCTAAATATAAGACACTTAGTAAATCAGGATGTTTTCCATATCTGTACTTACTAATAGTTGATTTGGCAACACTAATACACGTATTGACGATATTAGTGTTCTTGTTATTATCATCATGGTAAAATCATGCCAAACAATACATCTTTTTGCAATATCTTTATGTCTAGATTATACTGTTGCAAAAGTATTCTTTCAGTCTCTTTCCATATTATTTTGATTTTCTTACAACTATAAAAGAAATGTTCAATGTAATCTATTTCGTTACAAGTTTCACAGATATCATTTTCTTCCTTCTTTATTTTCTTAAGAAATACTTTTGTTGGATAAATGTTGCTAATGATTTTCCAGTTCAATGTTTTTAGTCGTGGCTCTTTGATGTCTTGAACAAGTGTTTTCCAAATAATGGACCAATCGAAATTCATATTATCGAGCTTATTTTCCCAGAAATTTTGACATCTTGGTTTCAATGATATCTGTGATTGCATTGCTATTCTGTACAGTTTTGTTGTACATTTAGATAATTTAACAAAGGCTTCTCCATAATTAAAATTTACGTCATAGATATTGTTTAAAGAATCTGTAGATGTTTTCCACGTATGTGGCATTGCTTGTCTTAAAGCAATGTATTTCAACACAAAACTACCATCATTTTTAAAATGCAATTTCAGCTCCTCCATTGACTTAAATTCCCTTTTTTGGTTATACAGATCTGAGACGTACATTATACACTTCTTTGCCCATTCCTTAAATTATAATGTTTTACCTCTACTAGTTATACATTCATTATTCCAAATAACCTGATTTTCCCACGATTCTACTTGATCTATGTTCTGGGAACATTTTGTTAAAAACCAAGCCTTAATCAAATTACTATAGAACATGGGTAGCTTATATATCTTTGACTTAAACAATTCGTTCATACTTTCTAAAGTACAGCTGCATTTTAAAATATTGAGACCCAAATATGTTTCGCTTAATAAATGTAGTGGAATCATTTTCCATGTGTCTGTTTCGGGAGACATCAGCTTTTTTAACCAAGAAATCTTTAACGAATCTAAAAAATATTTAAAGTTCAGCATTTGTAGCCCACCATTTCCATAGTCATTGGATAAGGTCGCTCTCTTTACTTTTTCGGAGCCTCCCCATACAAATTTGAAAAATAAGCTATTTATTCGGTTTATAAACACTTTAGGTAAGTCTGATATCGAACCTATATACGTAAATTTAGATGCCAAAAGACTTTTTACTATTTGTATTTTACCTACCATTGACAGATTTCTCATCGTCAAGACCTAATTGCCTTTTCTATTGAGTCCATTTTAGCTTCCCAGTTTACACACATCTCTTCTAATTTAATACACGGATTTACTACAACACCCAATATTTTTACATTATTGTTGGGATGAAACTTCCAATTTATACCTCCAACCCCTTGCTTTCTATGTTTTCTTGACCCCATCCAAAGTGCATCGCTCTTTGTTTTGTTTAGCTGTAACCCAGAAATAACTGTAAAATTATCAAGTACATTTATGACATTATATATAGACTTTTCATCCTTTACAAAAATAGTAGTATCATCCGCAAATTGTGTTATCTTACCTCTTTGATACCCTGATCTACATAGGGTAATTCAATTCCTCTAATTTCACTTGATTGTCTTATTTTATTGGCCATGATTTCCTTTCCTTTATGAATCAAAGAAATAATACCACGTTTCTGTGAAGATGAGAGTTCGTTATTTTCATAATAATGCATTGTTAACTAATCCAGTCAATAACTCATTTCATACAACAGCATTTAAAGCTGGTATCAAAAGAGTTAAACATATGAAGAGCTGTTTTGCGAAAGGGACTAAAGCCACTTCTGCATGTTACTCATTTTGCATTATTGAATGGGTGGCTATTCATTATGTGGAATGTGGCTTGTATTGTTGGTGCCTCAATTGGCGTGCATGGATGCACTAATCCAAGTCATAGAAACAGTAATGAACCCAGCCATACAATAATTTGATCATGGTCACAGGTCACTAATAGGTATATCAAATAAGGTGGGATCGTTTCAAAAAACCCTTAAAATCGTGATACGTGTCTCTATTTTAAATAGAAGTTGTCAAAAAAACATAACATTTTTGTATCATATTAAAGACAATTTATCCAGCTACCGAATAAAAAAAGAATTAAAGCCACATGTTTAGCAACAGTGAAGTTATCAATCTAAACGTCGAGTGAGTCAAGGGTGGGAGCGGTGGATGAGGAGCCGGTGGATGAGGCGCCCATAGGTTTCTACACAAAATAGTGGAAAACTAGAACTTTGAAATTGATGCCATTTTAAAATTATATATAGGAAAGTGTTCAAACTTCTCATATGTGTTAATAACATGTGCCTGCTACTATGAATATTAATATTGAATTGTTATCTAGACATTCTCTACTAGAATATGATGTTCAATTCAGGGAGTGTTTTAATGTAAAAAACACACAGTTTTATTCATTTTATTGATTAAACAATGGCCAAATCGCAGTCTCTCTATTTCATTTGTGTGACTCTTCGGTCCTTTTCTACCCTGCGTAGTAAAACATTTAACTAAAAAAGCCAGAAGTGTTTCTTCACAGAATTGTTCATAGATTTATGAAAATGTTGCTATTTAGACCTATTTTGGACCACCCTGTATTTAAAATAAAAGGAACTTTAACGATATTCGTGTAGTTCATTTTGATAACCATTTTCTTTTAAATTAAATAGTCCATGCTAACTTAATTTCATAGAATATTATATACAAACCTTCATTTTATGCATTATTTCATCATAATTTTAGACACCCTGTACTTTTCCTGTGAACATTTTGGGCAAGTGATTCTTAGCAAATTTGGTAGCACCTTCTGCGGTTGTTCTGATTTTGGTGACTATCTTCAGCTAAACCCTAATTGTACAAACTATCAAAATATATTGTGAGGAGCAAAAACGATCAACTTTTTTATGTTCCACCCTATACAAATTTTACACACCCTGTATAATTTGATTCTTTTTTTCAAAATGAAAAACCTTGAATCATAAGCTTTCCAACGATATATAGTTTGTGGGTCATTAAGTATGTAAAACTTAAGTTTTGTCCCGTTTAATCAGATTTGGTGCATTCCTCAACATTATTAGAAGTGAAACATTTTTTTGGACCAGTTTGTGACTTCTGACCTCATGGACTTGTCAACGCAAATTCACTAATGCAAAATGAGTAACATGTGGGTGGGGGGTGGTCTGTAGGCCCTTTTGCAAAAAGAGCTCTTCATATAATTAGACGAGAAAGGTTCTTTCTTACCTTATTCAAACTTATGCTGTATATATGGGAAATGTATTGACTTTGTATCGTATTATGGTATCATTAAAAGCTTTCCAAATAAATGGAAAATTATAACAAAGCATCCAAATATGATATCATTAATGTTAAAGGTGAAGATATTAATACAAAACCGAATATTAGTAAGTTAACAACCCGTATTATACGAAACACCTTTAATCTGAAACAATTGACAATA